>CM020510.1:4700272-4870272 GCA_009823395.1 Thamnaconus septentrionalis | reverse complement strand
ATTTGGAAAGCGGACGCGGCGCCAAAGATGGTCAAGAGAGCGTGAAATGAGCCCCGCTGTGGCATTTTCCACCCTGGGCCTCCACTCCTGGCCTTTCAACCGTTGGCCAAGCATTTTTGTTTTTGTTTTTTTCTCCTCGTTCTCGGCGATGTTGTGATTTGAAATGTTTTAGTGATTCAGCAGGGCGGCTTCATCCAAGAAGCTGTTGCTGGGTTTGAGAGCTGCAGGGGGGCGAGGGTGGCGTCACTCTCCGGGAGGAACATCCACAACAGAGAGGCCGCTGTCTCAAATCTCATCGTTTCCCTTTTACACTCGGAATAATGAGGGTTAAAAAAAAAAATAGGGGCGGGGGAGAGGGGAGTGGGGGGGGGCTAAATATATCTTAAGCATGAAATAAGGCCTTCTTTGCACTTCTATCAAAGATTGTCAGTGTCTGTTCGGTGGTTGCCCTGAAACCCTTTGTGTAAAGCTTTATGTTGACACACAGAAAAACAAATGAGATGCTTTTCACACAGTCTCGTCCCAGTTCTCTCTCTATCTCTCTCGCCCAGTTCTTTGAGGTCCCCCAACCCCCTATAAGACGACAGACCCAGCCGTGACTAATCACTTTGATCGCTCCGGTATCTGGACGCGCACAATTGTTTGCGTGCATAATGCAAAGGACGCGTTCCCTTTTTAAAAGCTTCTGTTTTCTCTTTCCGAAATGCCTCTCTCTCCCTCTTCTCTCTCCCTCTCTCCCTCCCTCTTCTCTCTCTCTCTTCTCCCTCCCTCTTCTCCCTCCCTCTTCTCCCTCTCTCTCTCTCTCTCTCTCTCTCCCTCTCTCTCTCCCTCTCTCTCTCCCTCTCTCTCTCCCTCTTCTCCCTCTCTCCTCTTCTCCCTCTCTCTCTCCCTCTTCTCTCTCCTCCTCTCCTCTTCTCCTCTCTCTCTCTCTCTCTCTCTCCTCTCTCTCTCCGTCTTCTCCCTCTCTCTCTCCCTCTTCTCCCTCCCTCCCTCTTCTCCCTCCTCTCTCCTCTCTCTCTCTTCTCTCTCTCTCTCCCTCTTCTCTCTCCTCTTCTCTCTCTCTTCTCCCTCTCTCTCTCTCTCTCTTTTTCTCTTTCTCTCTCTTGCTCTCTCTGCGAGCCGCATGAAAAAAGACAAAAGAAAAGACAGGAACTGGAATCGTGCTCCTGAAGAGCCGCAGGATTTGGATGAGCAGCGACTTGTGGCTCGGAGAAGAAGAGGATGCATGTTTTGTTTTTTTTAATCTTTCATTTATTTATTTTTTTTTCCCCCGGCCCGCACCATCTGTCCCCGGTTATTATTGTTAATGTCTTTGGTGGTGTGAAGTGAAGACAGCGTGGCTCGCAGGAGGAGAGAGGAGGGGGGAGTGGGGGTGGGGGCTTTAGGAGGAGCGAGGGGTGGAGGTGGGGGAGAGGAGAGGGGAAGAAAATCCATTCTGAGTCTCAGTGGCGGCGAAGCAGCGAGCCAAATGAGGCGAGTGTGCCTCTGCCGTCAGGGCGTTTCGGGAGGAGAGCCGTGTGTGTGTGTGTGTTTGTTTGTGTGTGTGTCTCTCTCTGTACGTGTGTGTGTCTGTGTGTGTTGAGCAGCGCCGCCTCGGCTGACCAATTAGAGAAGATGAACTATTGGTGATGGCCTGCCGCCGCTCCTACAAACAGAGCAGCAGCAGAAGGAAGATGAACATACTGTTGCTGCTGCTGCTGCTGCCGCTGCTGCTATAGGCTGGCAATATAGTCAATAAGACAAATTGTTTTGTCAACAGCGCAGCGGCGGCGGTTCTCAACTGTTTTCTATCGACGATCGTTTCCTTTTCGGCCGTCGGTTGAAATTTATTCGCCTGCGTCTTTAAGAGTGCGATAAAAAGCTGTTGTGGTCGGGCGCCCTTCTCCTTCAGCCTGCAAGTGGCCACACTGAGGTGCTGTTCTCATCAACACCAGGGTTTTTTTTTTGTTTTTGTTTTATTTGACGACACAGTTTGACCTTTTTTATTTTCTCGAGAGACGGGTAAACTCCATTCAGATGCTTTTTTTCTTTTTTCCGCCGTTCGCTCCGACTCGAGGAGAGTTTTTCTGTCTCACTTCCCTGTTGTTAACATGGCCGATGTTTTATGATGTTTTTTTTTTTGGTTTTGTTTTGTTTTTTCAACTTTCTTTCCTAAAATACAGCAGATAAACAAACCAGTGTAAAAAGCGTTTCAGAAAACTTTAACATTTAGAAAATTCTACCGGCTGCCGCCATCATCTTTGGTTTTTTAAGGCCCCAGTGTCTAAAGTTTTTGGAGAATCAACTATCATCAAAAAAAAACAAAGTCACTGAAAAAAAAATGCAGAAAAACAAACTACTACTCAAAAAAGCAGTTGGATTTTGCTTCCATGCATCCGTAGATGCAGCTGTTGACAAGTTCAAGGTCGTTGCAATGTCACTGCCTGTAACAATGAACCTTTACTGGTTCACTCACTGGTCAATCTACAAACATGTACAGTGACAAAACAACTGGAAGTGAAGTGAAAGTGAAGCTGAGGCAGTGAGTATGGACAGTATTCAAACACTTTAGGAAAAATAATGAAAATGAAAAAACGGAGGGGCGTGTCTTATTCTGAGAGGGACACTCCCCTTGCTGGCAATAAACAGTAGAACTCTGTTGCATCGAGGTCAAGCTGAAGTATGGAAGTATCGATCCAGTTTAAACCGGATGCTAACAGCACACCTCCTGGTTGGCGCTGGTGATCTGCAGACGAGATGCTCCTGCTGCTGCCTGCCAGCCCCTGATTCGCTTTTTGACATTTATGGCTGCGGCTCCGTCTGTTTATTTACGAGCCCGGTACCTGATTTTCCCCCAGAAAACACTTGAAAATCCAGTTTTTCCCCCAAATTATTGGCAGCACTTGATGTTTTCTTGCAGCGGTGGGCCGACGTGGTCCTCCTGCTCCTCCTGCTCCTCCTGCTCCTCCTACAGCAGCAGCAGCAGCAGCAACTTCACCAAGGCGCCATCTGGCCGAGTCTCATTAAAATGCTAATTCATTTTAATAAGAGACAGGTAATAAACTGCAATTATGTATCATCAGAGGGAGATGGCGAACGAGCTGGAGTGCAGAGGGCGAGAGAACCTGGCGCTGACTCTCTCACCACGACTCCTCCTCCTCTTCAACTTCGAGTCTTTGATTTTGAAGAGCTGCGATAAACAGGTGCTGCCGTGTAGGAGACGGAGGCGGTGGTGAATGAGAAACCACAGCGAGGTTAAATGTTAACCTTTAACCTTTAACCTTTCACTATGGCGAGGAGGCGGCTCTTCCTTCTCGTTTCGAACTGCACAGAATCCGTTTGAGAGATGGAACGAACAACGGAAACATAGCTGATTTGTTTCACACGTGACTGACTTCACACGTTAGCTCGGTACGCTAACAGGAAGTGTTAGCGTACCTGTCGGTTTTGCTGGGAACAGTGTTTGTTAGCCCGGTGTTTACAGCCTCCTGCCCAAATTGGGGCTGTGATGGACCTTCTGGATGTTTTGTGGAAAAATGAGAAGGACAGACGGGCGGAGCCGACACCTGGCTGGTGGCAAGTGGGAAGGGGCTTCAGTGCCCTTAGTGACATCATGGCAGGTTGATCGTCAGAAGCGTGTGCGTGTACTGAAAAGGAGTTTTGACAGAGGTTAATTTTATTATTTTGATGAGATAACCATGTGGGACCTATAAATAAACAAAAACAGAAAAACAGAAAAGCTGAACTCCGTCCGCGTCGGCTTCTGGCCGTCTCGGCCTTGTGATCCGTGTCTTTTCCCGTTTTTGTCCATCTCTGCGTGGCTGTGAGCTCCTCAAGACCAGAAGGGGTTGGGCAAAGAAAAACGCTGCTGACTGACAGAACTGGGTCACGTGTGACGTCTCGTCTCGGCTTTAGCGCCGTCACCTGCCGCCAAAAACAGCCTACGGACCAGATGGCGGCGCCGGCGCCCGATTAGGCCGAGCCGTCGCCGTCGGCAACAGAACCTGGAGACGGAGCGTCTGACCGGCCGAGCTGCCGACACTTTTTCCTGCTTATTTCCCAGAATTCCTGTTTAGGGTTTGAGCAAAAAGCTGGAATAATAATAAAGCTGTTGTGTTGAAAGGATGAAGAAAAGAACAAGGGCAAACATTCGAATGTGTGAGGGAGCCGCATGGATCAGCTGGTTTGCCTGATTAATGGCTCATTATGGGATTGCGACCCAGCGCTGCCGTTCAGCGCTTGCTTGTTTTCTGAGTTTTTCATTTTTTTAATCTTTTTTTTTGCAGATCGATTCGTTTGTTTCCACCTAAACAAGCCTGTTACCACCTTTGCAGCGGACGCTGTTTTTTTTTTTGTATTTTTTTTTTATCTTCCCCTCCTCCAACCATTTCCAACCATTTAAAAAAAAAAACTTCCTTAATGGTGTCCACAGAGCCACGCTGCCTCTCAGGAAACGCAGCCAGGCTCATAAATCAACAGTTGCTCCGTCCAGGATGAGTCCTGGCGCTCCGTTCGCTCGCGGCCCGTCCTTGACTGGATTGTACAGAGTGATGAGCCGCCCAAATTATCCAGCACAGGTGTTGCCGCCCAGGAAAAAAAAAAAAAAGAGTGTGGGGGGGGGGGTCGAAGGGGAGCAGTGATGAGGAAATTACGCAGCTGAGAAACTCGTTTAGGGCGAAACTGTCATGTGACCTGAAACTGGAAATGAGTTTAATGATTCCCACTTTTTGATTCTTCTCTATTTTTCCCCCTCTCTTCCGTTCATTCATCCATCAGGGCCGCCAACCATCTCCAGCACGCAGACCCAGCAGGCCTTGCACGGAGAGAAAGGACAAATCAAGTGTTTCATTCGCAGCACGCCTCCTCCCGACCGCATCGTGAGTACAAAATCATCTCTGTGTCAACTTTCTGTGATTCTGAGATTCTTTCTCTCTCTCACACACACACACACACACACACACACACACACACACACACACACACACACACAGACAGCCATTGTTTAAAGTCAAGGCTGCTTTTATAAAGTGAAAGTTTTATAAATTCAGGTATTTTCCTCCAAAGAACAGAAATTAAAGTTTTCAAGTCTTTCAATGTCAGTCGGGACCAAAAAGTTTTCTCACTACAGTTTCTCACTGCAGAACTCAACTTAGACAAAGAGGGTTGAACAACTCTGTCTGTTCTTTTGATAAAGGTTGCACAAAATGATAATTTATGCAGGATAACATAATTGTGGCCTGTTTCGAACTTCGACCAGGCGGGAAAACATTTAATAAACTGCAGTGGAACCTTCAGGTTCCTGCTCAGTTCAGTGTTTCTCCTTCTTCTTGCAGTTTTTTTCTTATCACATCATAACTCTTCATGCGTCTTACTTAAATGCGGCTCCTTGCTGCTTTTTTTTTTATTTGTTCTTCATAAATATATTTGTTGCGGTGCAGGAATGTAAATTCCTGGGTGGGCGAGTTAGAAACAAACCTGACTGGACCCTCAGTTTGTCATTTAATTCACACGCTGACTCTCTCAGCTCTGATCCCATTAAGATTTATGGAGTTTATAATAAAAAAAAAAACAGGCCTCTTTCGCCTCCGTTATTATTAATTCCTTCGTTTGAACGTGCACGCGTCTCCAAATGTGTGCGGCTAATTGCTGCACTTTGTCATCTTATTTTGTCTTTTATTATATTAATGTCCAGCGTTAAGCAGCGGTATAATTAACAGGCGGCACGTGGAGTGTTTCTCCACCACTTCAAATGATCCTCTCCAGCTCCGCCCCACTTCCCCTCCAACCACAATAAGAAACTCACAGCAGAAGGATGATTCCGTCTTCGCTCGGCGATGAATCTCCGAATGTCGTGCCGTGTTCAATGTTTCCACCCGTTTGTCTCCGTGCCTCTTCATCCGCTATTGTGATTTTTTTTTTATTTATTGATTTTTTTTAGTTTCCTTGGTAAACCGTGAAACAAATAACATGAAAGTCGCCTGTAGGAACACGCAAATCCAAATACCTACAAGTCAACAGCACTGGAAGTGCTCAAAGTTATTATGATTGGAAGTTTACTGACCTTCTCCATCAAAGACCTTTTTCTCTTTTTTTGCCCAGTTCAGACTTATGCCCTTTTAATGTAACATCGTTTTAAAAAGCTCAGTGAAAATGGCAGAAAGTATGAATGTTATTACTAGAACTTGAATACAAATAATAATAAATAAACAGAAATTTATTTTAAAATTCAGCCACGAGTCACAATTACCATCACTGAATTACTTTTTTTGCATTTGCCCATTAATGTTTAATGTTGTTAACACCGAGTCAGGGCCAAACATTCAGAAAGCTGTTTATTTTCCCCTCACATATTAGGAAGACTAATAAAAATTAAAAAAACATTAAATTAAATTCATTCAAAGCCTTATAATTATTTATATGAATATGAAAGGTTTCCATGTGTTAATTAAAAGTTACATTCACCCTGCCGTGCTACGATTTGCACTGATCCATGCGGACGTTGGCTGCAGCAGCAGATGCGGCAGTTATTGGAGGGGCTGAGTGAGCCGGCAGCGTGACAGAGCCGGACCTTCCACAGCTACTTGTGGGGTGCAGCCTCTCACAACCCATGAGACGCACACAGCCCGTCCCGCTGATGCATCAAATACTTAACCTCACGTGCACGCAAACATCTCTGCCGTCGCATCGCTGTGTGTGTACAACTGCCAAACTCGTCCAGGCACAATTTTAAAGGCTCACACAAAGGCTTTTTTGTGTTGAACAGCAACAAAAAAACTTGTTTAGGAATTTCGACAAAAACATGCGGCAAGTTCATGTTGCTGTTCAGTCAGCAACGGCCGATTCACCGATGCATTTCTAGGCCGTAGCCAATCAGGCGTCGCCCCCTGTCCAATGTCAGAGGTCACGGACGCAGGTTCAGTTTGTATTAAATGCCGCAACACACATGCAATTATGTTCTCTGTGCATTTCTTAGAATTCAATATTTGCGTGTGCATCACAGACACATGATGGAAGGAGAAAATATCCGGTGTGTGGGCGGGCTGCTTTGAAAAAAATAACATTTTTTATGGATGCCATTATTTATAACTAAAGAGTTATTTATAAATAAAATTCCTGAAATGCGCTTGTTGGATTCGCTCCACCTGCAGCTTTTTGTTTTCAGACTCTTCTGACCTTTGCAGAAAAAAAAACAAAGAAAACGTCCAGTTGCTGTTTGAGCAGCATGAAGTCGTCCTGAAGAGCTTTTTACTCACACATGGACGCAGCCACTGTCGTCTGCGGCTGCTGCAGGAGGATCCAGACACAGAGACACTAGCTGCGTTTCCAAGACAGTGTTTAGCAAAATAAAAGCGTTATTTCTCAAATTTCGACAAAGTACGATAATGATTTGCAGCCGTTGCCGTTGAATGGTGTGAAGCGCAGATGCCGTAATTCTATTCTAATCGCAATTACATTTTCTTTTGTTTGTTTGCTTGCTGTCAAGAATGGTTGTTATATTTTTCTCTTTGATTACCTGTAAAAAAATATTCCTCCTTTGGTTCCTCAGGCCTGGTCGTGGAAGGAGACGGTGCTGGAGTCGGGCACGTCGGGCCGCTACACGGTGGAGACGGTGACCACGGAGGAGGGCGTGATCTCCACGCTGACCATGAGCAACATCGTGCCGGCCGACTTCCAGACCATCTACAACTGCACGGCGTGGAACAGCTTCGGCTCCGACACTGAGATCATTCGGCTGAAGGAACAAGGTGGGAGCCAAGGTTCGGCCACTCCCACCTTTCCTTCTCTTCACCGTGTGTGTGTGTGTGTGTGTTTTGTGTGTGTGTGTGTGTGCGTGTGTGTTTGGCTGTTTTCGAAGTAGCTTTTTTTTTTTCTCCTGCAGGATGTTTTTCTCTTTTTCTTTTTTTTCTGCTGCATGGCACGAATTCTGAAAACGTTTGATGTGCCGAGCGCTAAATCTGATGACCACGCTGATAAATTCTCAGCAAATCATTTCCCCCCACCCGGCTCGGTGCAACTCCCGATTTATTTAAACTTGTGACCCCGGCGAGCCGCCGCCTGAATGTAAAGCGGCGGCAGCGCCGAAGTGACGGCGGCGACGCACTGGAACTCGTTCCGCCTCCTTTCGGCTTTCGTAAATGAGCAACTTGTTATCTGTTGACCTTTGACCCCTTCCGGAGGAAGCCGTGTTTTCTCTCCACTTATCGCCAAATGAAAAATTATAAGCTGCCAGTGCAAAAGTGGCATTGATCAATGGAGACATTAAAAGGGGCTTTCATGGTGCCTGTGTGCGTGGGTAGGGAGGCGGGAGGGGCGGTTCGAGGGGGCCGCTTGTTTTGTGTTTGCTAAAAAAAAATTTGTGAAGGTCACAGACGTGGGCTGCGGCTCACATCGTTAAGGTGACTCTTAATGAGGATGCAGTGGAAATGTGGCCACGCAGGTCTGATCTCCCCTGGATGTCGCCAAACTCGTTGCACGCCGCTTTTAACTAAACAACTACTTAAAAATGATAACTGGGCTAAGCAGACAAACGACAAACCTAAAATCCACACACGCATCCATTTGGTGAAGAGCTCACAGAAAGTGTTTGGAAAACTTGGAAGGTGGTTTGTTCATCCGTCTGTCAATCACTTTGAAAACAGCTGAATCTGTCCGAGCTAACTTAGGCTAGCCGGGTTCTGATTGGTTATCGAACCCAATGGCGATTAATAAACACTCTCTTTTTGACTTTGTCAAGACGGATCGTGAGGCAGATTGATGGACAGAAATTGAACTAAGTTCCCCTTAAAGTCAAACAGGAATGAAGTGAAACATACAAAGGGCTCTTATTTTCTCCTTTTGATGCCAACATGCGGCTTCACTTCCTGGTCAAACTCGCTGCCGCTGCTTCGTGCTTCTCTTTTCCTGCTGTGCTTTATATCACAAGGTGAAGATGATGATCTGGAATTCAGGGAAAGTTAAGAACTAAATATAAACTCTGTTTTTTGGTGTTTGGCCTGATGAATGAACCAGAGTTGATAAAAGGATTTGTGCAAGGTTGAATCAGAAGTGATAAATCATTAAAAGTTAATTGGAATACCAATATGACAGCAGCAAAAAGGGACGTTTTTTATTTGTAGTTTATTTTTCAAAGAACCAATGACAAAAACGCTTTTGGCAATTAATTTTTGTTTGAAAAGGCTTGTTCACCTTTTGTTGTGTGCTATTGTTCCTGTGTGTGTGTGTGTGTGTGTTTCTTTTTTTTCATTAACTGTGTGTCCTTGTCACCTGAATGACGATGTCCCTGCTTCCCCTGTTGGTCTTTGTTAGCGGCCTCGTGCAGGCGGCGACCGGAACGCGCTGCTCATGTACATTTAAAGAGGTTGTGCAGCACGCAGTGGTTAAAGGTCTCTCTCTCTCTCTCTCTCTCTCTCTCTCTCTCTCTCTCTCTCTCTCTCTCTCTCTCTCTCTCTCTCTCTCTCTCTCTCTCTCTCTCTCTCTCTCTGTCTCTCTCTCTCTCTGTCTCTCTCTCTCTCTCTCTCTCTCTCTCTCTCTCTCTCTCTCTCTCTCTCTCTCTCTCTCTCTCTCTCTCTCTCTCTCTCTCTCTCTCTCTCTCTCTCTCTCTCTCTCTCTCTCTCTCTCTCTCTCTCTCTCTCTCTCTCTCTCTCTCTCTCTCTCTCTCTCTCTCTCTCTCTCTCTCTCTCTCTCTCTCTCTCTCTCTCTCTCTCTCTCTCTCTCTCTCTCTCTCTCTCTCTCTCTCTCTCTCTCTCTCTCTCTCTCTCTCTCTCTCTCTCTCTCTCTCTCTCTCTCTCTCTCTCTCTCTCTCTCTCTCTCTCTCTCTCTCTCTCTCTTTCTTTCTTTCTCTCTCTCTGTCTCTCTCTCTCTCTCTCTTTCTCTCTCTCTCTCCCTCTCTCTCTCTCTCTCTCTCTCTCCTCTCTCTCTCTCTCTCTCTCTCTCTCTCTCTCCTCTCTCTCCCTCGCTCTCTCCCTGCAGAGTCTCTCCCGGTGGCGGTGATCATCGGCATTGCCGTGGGAGCCTTCGTGGCTCTCATCGTCCTCATGGGCACCGTGGGAGCCTTTGCTGCACCCGCTCGCAGAGGAGTAAGTCGGCCTGTCGCGCACGCACGCGCCCGCGCGCACACACGCATGTCTCAGCGCTGCATCCCCACCGAGCACACGGAAATAAGACAGAAAACAAAAGGAAACAAAAAGAACGTCCATCAGCGTGAGTGTTAAAGGTCTCGTATTGCAACATTTAGTGTCTCCATCCCGCCGAAGAATCTAAGAAGGTCCAGTTTGAGCAAAACTCCACGAAATGGGACGCTCCTTCAAGAGCGGGTGACGTCATGAGTGTCTTTTGATCACGTGACTTTGCACGCAGTTGGAAAAGTGCAAAAAAATAAAATAAAAAAACGTGCAAAGACAAAGGATTGTGAGCCACAAGTAAATGAATCCATTGTAACCAAGACAACAGCTTCCTAACAGCTAATGGTGACCATTTGTATTAATTTGAACACTGTGGCCTGCAGAATCTTCATTTTCATCAACCTGAACCTAAACCTGAACTGATGGTGGTGGAATACGGGATGTTTAATTCTTAGTCAAATTACTCACGTGGGAGCAGCCAATCATCCGAAAACCAAAAAACTCTTCACCTGCGAGCATCCAGATGATGGACGTCTTTTTTTTGGCGGTGCATCGATCCATAGAAGAAGAAAAACAAACAAACAAACCAACCAAACAACAACAACTACAACAACAACAACAGGGCTCATTCCACGCAATCTCTCCACCACCGAGGCCATCGTCCACCTCATGCGTCGTGTTCACCTCCATCCAACCACCCACCCACCCATGTGACTGGGGTCAGAGGTCAGCCGCCTCTACCCGACAAGCCGACTTGTGCTGCTGTTGCTGCTGCTGCTGCTGTTGCTGCTGCTGCTGCTGCTGCTGCAGGTCCCTTCAGCATGTCTGTTGTCTGTGCACTGCAGAGGAAGCGCACCTGGTTATGCCCTCACTGCCCGTCTCCATCTGTGCTCACCAGAGAGAACTTGCAAGCAAAATTAAGACAGAAAGTAAGACCTTGTTATGTGACAGTTGTCTCAGTCCGCATTGTCCCACAAACTGAATGAGCCAAAAAAAAAAAAGAGAGAGTAATGATGATAAAATGAATGAATCGGTGTGAGATTGCATATTGTGTACGCAGGCAAAAAGAAAAGACGCTCTTGTGATGAATCAGACTTTTCTGGGGAAACCCGGGCTGTGTCCTACATCGCCCCCTACTGACTATATAGTGCACTGTATATGGAATACGCCATTACGTGGCAGTGTCCCAATCCTGTATGAACATCGGTATTCACTGTATAGTCTATATATGTATCCCTAAAAGTAGTTTACGATCAATGGTCACTCACCCGGCCGGCAATATGTCCCATCATGCATTGCGCCCAAGGCGAGTGTTATTGTTTTTATTGTGAGAGGACGCTTTTCTCACGAAAATGCACATATACACTACCAGTCAAAAGATTGGACAAACCCGCTTCTTCTTTATCTTTACTAGTTTCTCCACTGTAGACATCAAATATATGACCAAGACATGTGGATTAATGTGGCAAAAGAAAAAAAATGTTAAAAACCTAAATGTGTTAGTTCACACTTTTTTGTTTTATAAATATTCCATATGTGTTCTTTCATAGTTGCAATGCCTTGTGTGACAATCTACAGTGTAAATAGTCATGAAAATGAAAGAAAAACCATTTGAGATATAGAGTGCACTGTATAGCTGCATAGAGCTCCCTGTGTGGGGAGGAGGGAACCAGTGGCTGATTTCAGACACAGCGTCAGTCCAGTCGTCTCTCCGGGGTTCTAACCGCTGCCCTCTGTCTGTCTGTCTGTCTGTTTCTGTCTGTCTGTCTGTCCCTGCCCACTTCTCTCACCCCCCCCCCCCCACCCCCACCCCCCCCGCCAGACCTGAAGGGCGTCGTGTCGGCCAAGAACGACATCCGGGTGGAGATTGTGCACAAGGACCACAACGCGGCGCGTGAGAACGAAGAGCACACCTCCATGAAACAGCTGATGGTGAGTGTGAGTGTCGCCACGTTCTACTTTCACCACAATCCTCCTCGCGGCTGCGAGCGCTGCGTCGCCTAGCAAAAAGAAAAAAAAAGAGAAAGGAAGTGGTTTTTGTTTGTTTTTTTTTGTTGTTGTTTTCTTTCCTTTCCTCCTTGTGACGGCGGCGGCGGTGCTGCTAGTGGAGGTTTATATTTATATTCCGGTGAGCGGAACCGACCCCGACACGTTGTGACGGTGCAGACGCTGATGCGTTCTGGGTAATCCGACTGTGGGCGTCGCTCTGCGGGCTACGCTAACACAAAGGAGCATCTCCAGCATTCCGGTGTCAGCCGGCTCGCTCCAGGGTCGGACTATTTGCAGTTCAGGATTATCCTCATTCATTACTTTTTCTTTTGTTTGGCAAAAAGCAAGGGAACGAGATCAGCTAAACTGATCCAAATGAGATGTTTTCGTCAAACTAATTGAAAAGGCGTCCAACGTTCTGAATCATGTTCGTGATCTTTTCTAAAATCTAAAATCTGAAGGTTAAAAAAGAAATGGGAGAGAGACAGAATTACTGAGTGAATGTCAGCAGCAGCCCAGAGGCTTAGTGCATGTTCCCTGGTACTCCTGTGCAGGTGGAGCGCGGGGAGTTCCAGCAGGAGTCGGTCCTGAAGCAGCTGGAGGTGCTGCAGGAGGAGGAGAAGGAGTATCAGCACATAAAGGTAGTGCTCACTGCAAGCAAATTAGATTGTGTGTGTGTGTGTGTGTGTGTGTGTGTGTGTGTGTGTGTGTGGCCCAGGGTGGTCTTCAGCCTGCCGCACCAAAAATAGCTGAACGGCATTAATCCCTCTCCAGATACGTGTGATTTTTCAAGGATCCAGAAGTCCAGGGGGCAAAAGCACCCGATTTTTTATTAATTAGTCTCTCATCAAAGGCCGCTGCAGAAATCAGAGGCCGCTCGGCCCCTCAGCTGTTTTTAAACTTACTTAAAGGTGCTAATTCCACCATGGATGGTTTTCTTAGGGGTGTTTTTTTGAACTACCAGAGCGAGGCTGATTATTTATGCGCTGACGTTGCACTCACTGTGACATTTTTCACCCGTCCCCAATATGCAGTTTCCCATTAAAGACAAAATCATTTGTAATATTTCCCTTTTTTTTTTTTTTATGAGCCCGATGGAACGTATAAATCTTCCGGATCTGTCGTCGGCATGCGTCTGGTAAAGAGCCCTCAGTCAGCTGACTGGGCGAATTGTAGTTCTTCGTGGAGCTGTTTGCACAACTGAATCTTGCTGAAACCTCTTCAAAATGACGCAAAACAGATGACCATGAAGAGAAGAGTTTCTATCGCGGTTAAAGGGAAGCTGATTGGTCCGGGAAACCAATCCATTTTTTCATCAAGACTGGAAACAGTTTGTGTTGGAGGTAAATTGACATGCAGGAGTTTAAACCTTTCGAGCGTTATTATTAAAATATTGTCAGGCAAAACAACAAAATAAAAGCAGCTTGTTCCTACCCACCCGCTGCCCTCTCGTCCGAGCCTCACGGCTCCCTCCGGCGTGCCACCAGTGAGTTTCCCTGTGTACGTGTCCCCCTCCAGGCCGCCGCACATTTTGATCATGGCTAATGACGGCGAACGCGAGGCGGGAGCGCGGCGGGGACGGTGGGGGTGGGGGGTGGTAGTTGGTGGGATACAGGACAAGAGATAAAGGGCGGCCGCAAACTATCTCCTCCGGTCCGCGGCGCGATAACAACGAGCATAACGAGGGTCTTCTCCGCATTTCCGTTCCCATGATGAGAATTCTTCTGCTCCACACATTCGCTGCGCTTGACACATACATTCAGGTAAAATCTTAGGGAAAAAAAGCAAAACAAACTCACACATGCTTGGACTGGACTCTTGGCAACAGCTCGGCGCCTCCAGCCGCAGCAGCAGATGCGCTAACGGCCGTAGCCGTAGCCTAGGAAGCCGTTTTTTTCTCCTTTTTTTTGTATAAATCACAGACACCGCGATGTGTTTAGGTCCAATTAAAGCCGCTAAGAGAGTGAACTTTTGCTGCGACAACACTAGATGCCAGACTATGAATAATCAAGTCTGTTCAATTAGCTGGAAACACGCTTTAAAGGTTAACATGGGGGGATGACTAAATCCTGGCGCTAAGAAGCACTTCTCTCATGGCGCGACGAGGCCGCCTGTTTTCTTATTTATTCCGAAACTGGAATGGTAATTGCCTCCTGGATGACCTCGGCTCCCCATTTGGTGAAGAATACATCTATGTGCATGTAAATAAATGAACAGTTGGTTGCCCTCCTCCATTTTTTTGTGCCTGCATTAATTTACCTTTCAGCAGAGTTTAGCTGCGAGCAGAACATCCTTTGCGAGCGGCTCAAAATGCTAATGCTGAAATCTCGCTGCTACTCCGCTCTGCAAACTTCGAATGTGTTTTCCTTCAATTTTGAATTCACTCACTCAGCTTCCATCTATATCTATGTATATTCTTGTATATACACTACCAATCAAAAGTGTGCACACACCTTCTCTACTTTTCCCTACTTTTTTTTTTATCTTTACAACTTTCTATACTGCAGATAGATACTGAAGACATCAAATATATGAGCGAGATATATGTAATTATTTTTACTTTTATAGTTCTGCAGGTGTACACTTTTATCAATATATTTGTGGGCAGGACAATAAGCTTTTACGAATATAAAAACGGTAAATCGGGCCAGATTCTGCACAGCGGACCTTCTAAACAGATGTTTCCGTGTGCCGACAGGACCCCACCAACGGCTACTACAGCGTCAACACCTTCAAGGAGCACCACACGCCCACCACGGCCGGGGGCCAGTCGTCGGCCGAGGCCCGGAACCCCGGCAGCGCGGCCACGCTGGGCAAGCAGCGCGTCCCCACGGGCATGTCCTTCACCAACATCTACTCCACGCTGGGGGCGGGGCCTAACCGCCTGTACGACTACAGCCAGCGCTTCGTGCTGGGCATGGGCAGCAGCTCCATCGAGCTGTGCGAGCGAGAGTTCCAGCGCGGCTCGCTGAGCGACTCCAGCTCCTTCGTCGACACGCAGTGCGACAGCAGCGTCAGCAGCTACAGCAAGCCGGACGGCTACGTGCAGTTCGACAAGGACAGCAAGGCCTCGGCCTCCTCCTCCTCCCACTACTCCCAGTCGTCCTCGCAGAACTCGGACCTCACCCGCCCGCTGCAGAAGCGCATGCAGACCCACGTCTGACCGCCGCTGATGGATGTGGGTGGGCGGGGGTGGGCCGGTGGGTGGGCAGGGGGGGCCAGGTTGGGTCTGGGTGTAAGATAAAAAAAAAAAACAACAAAACGAAAAAAGACCAAAAAAAACAAAAAAAAAAAAACAAAACAAGCAGCTCTAGGATTGTAAAACTGCAGCTGGAGGTGTTTTTCTTCTGGACTGGTGGAGGTGGAGGTGGAGGTGGAGGTGGAGATACAGGGGCTGGGCCATTAGTCCTTCATCCCCCAAAAAATATAAAAAAAACATTGATGGAGACGCCTTACATCCCTCCGCTGACACCGACCGACCAATCAGCCGCCTCCCTGCAGACCGAGTGGCGACACACCTTTGAGATGTGAAACTCGTCTTTTTCTTTGGCTTTTTTATTTTTCTTGACGGGATCGTTAGCAGCAGCAGCTGCAGCAGCAGCGGCGGCGGCGGCGGCGGCGGCAGCAAAGACTTTTTGTTCCCCCCCTGCCGCTGGTGAAAACTGGACGCGGCCCGGACTCGATAATGGACGTAAGCCGGTTGCGTCCCGGCCGGCCGGCCGCCTGCTGCTCTCCTGCAGGCGGTCTGAAGCACAAGGATTAAAATGTGCATGCGGTTCCTGATTCGTCAAAGCGATGAAACTCAACTTCCCTTCCCAAGAGAGAGAAAAAAAACACCCGCCGCTGATCTCAAGCTTCTCGTGTTGAAACTGGTCTCCTGTGTAGGTGGAAGAAAGAAAAAAAACTTCCTCCTTGCGCCCACATGACGTCTCAAGCGTGGAAAAGCTTATTTTTTGCATTATTTTTTCCTTCCTTCCTTCCTTCTTTCCCTCCCTCCCTCGCCGTCGCCGCCGCCGCTGTGCTATCTGGGCCGCGATGCTCGGCGGACCAACAGGAACTCGGATCTCCTTCTAAAACACCCGACTGTTGTTTTTTTTTTTTGTTGTTTTTCTTTTTTCGCTGTGACGCTCCGCGATAAGGAAAAAACACCCGTGTGTACATATGTGGCCGTAACGTCTTTTTTTCCGCGGAGACGCCGCCTGTCCGTCTCCTGCGTCTGCAGCTTTGCCTTGACCAGGTGGAGAACTGAGTCCACCAGAACTCTGAGACGCTTCTGCTGCTGAAGGGGAACCAACTGACACCGTGTGTGTGTGTGTGTGTGTGTGTGTGTTTGTTTCTGTTTCACAACATTGATGGACCAGATTTCAGCTGAGCTCTTTTATTATCATGATTGTCTTTGGTTTGGTTTGGTTTTATTTCACCCTTCACTTCTGTCTGCAGCCCTTTCTTTTCACTCTGACCTGCGCAGCACTCATGAAAGAGCCAAATTAACTATCAAATCATGATTACCACTGTTTGTCTCGTTTGTTTTGGTTTTGTTTTTTTTTTGTTATTGTGCGTGAACATCGAGGTCACAGCGCAGCGGTTGCAGCTCGCCAGCGACCCCCAGAGGGTCGGAGTCAGACAGCGTGCATATTTGGAGGCTGAACGTGAGAGAATCATCTTAAAAAAAAATAATAATAATCCAACTTTAATTTAGAAATAAAATCACTGCTAAAACTTTATTTTGTGAAAAGGTCAACACAGGTCAACTCAGGTCAAGTGTAACTTGACTTGAGGTCTGTGATCAGAAGTTGCTCATCACCTCATGTTTGATCTCCTCCGACAAAAAGCCTCAAACGCTGAACGACAAAGTGTCGTTCAGTCGGTTCCTCTGTAAGAGTTCCCGCAAAAACGAGGTTGTCGTAAAAAAAAAAAAGGAAAAGAAGAAAAAAATGATATACTTGTGTAAAAAGACAGTATATATTTATATATATATATATATATTTGAAACTGGTGGCTCAAAATGGATGGTGTCACTGCTGTTTTGTCATTTCAAACTAAAACAGGAAATATTTTCTTTTTCGAATTATTCTTTTTTTCATTCCATTAACCAGAACAACAAGGAAAACTATAAAATCTGCCTCTAAAGCCGACAGCGAAGCTCGGCGTCCTCTGCCAGATCCAAGTTGTTGTTGTTGTCGTCGTCGTCCTCATAAGCACTTTACATGTGGTTATAGTCCAAACATCTCTATGGTGTGTGTGAGGTGTGAGTGTGTGTGTGTGTGTGGCAGGATGTGTGTGTTCCACTTGAATGGCGGCAGTTTGGGCCTTCATTTTTATTTTATTTTTTGTTTTCAACCAATGGATCAGCGCCCATTGTACAGCTTAAGACACGAAAGCTCTGTTTCTACGCTGATAATCCAGCTTGGCACTTAACAGACTGTATATAAATCTCCGATGCTGTTCTTCTCTCTGTATATAATTTTTCTAGCCCTCCACCACAACCACCACCGCCCGCCTGCCTTCTCTTCTCTTCTCTTCTCTTCTTTCTTCTCTTTTATCTCCCAGTCAGATTTTCTTGTGTTTAAACTCTGCTAATCCACATGCCATCATCACCGTTTGGAATGACAATCTTCTATTATTTGTTTTTTAGTTTTCTTTGTTCCTCTTCCAAAAAAAAAAAACACCCAAAATGTTCAATGTTCAATTATTTTTCTGTCGCTCGGGCCAGAGAATCTTGGTGTATGCGAGGTGGCAGGAGGAGGAACCTAGCCTAGCCTAGCCTATCTTAGCTTAGCTTAGCTAAGCTGCTGCACCTTTGAAGTGGGATGCAGTCACAGGCTATGCTGGCTGAGTGTTCGATTGGTTGGCTTTCTGTTAGTTCTGAGCCGCTCCTCACTCATCAGTACCTTTTCTATTTCCCCTCCAAAACGCTGACATCCTGCAGAGTGAAAACCTCTTCCAGTTATATTTTAGCAGCGGCCACAGCTGGGCTACGTGTTGACGTGCACGAGTTTACCAGCTGGTCGTGGCTGCACCTGAAAACACTCCTGTCTGAATATTGTTTCTTTTCTTTTTTTCCTTGCAGCCATCCAAGCATAATGCATTTTCCCAGTCTAGAGACTTGGCAAACATACATTTTTAATAGACCTGCCTTCCGCAGCGCAGCCACCCCCCTCCCCCCTCCCCCTCCTGCCGCCATGCTGGGCACGAGCGTTGTTCATTCTGTGGAATCAAAGCCCATCTGTAGGGGGAGCTTCTGCTCACCTGGACGGCCTCCCCCTCCCCCCACCCCCCAACCCCCCTCCTGTTGGCCCCAGCCAGGAGCGCAGCGGGCGCAGATGCCAGGACATCACAGATGAGTAAACACAAAGAGCCGGCGCAATTACAAAGAGGTTGGCGCCCCTTTTTTTTCACCCGCTTGTTGTCATTTCTCTGTTTATCCCCTCTTATGGAGGCGGGTTGCAGGGCAGGGCGCAGCAGTGTGGTTGCGCCGATGCTAAAAGCGGCTCTCCCGGGGCACACTGGGCGCTAAGCGAGGTCAAAGAGGTCGCGAGAGGTCACAGTGCGAGGCGCAGAAACGGGGTCGGGAGGCGCTGCTCGCGGCTCATTCTCACCCGGCCAAACCTTTTCTTGTTTTCACGCCGGGTTCTGAACGTGAAAGCGCTTCCGACATCTCACCTCGCAACTCCTGTATACACACGCACACACGCACACATGCTCTTCCCATTGTCATCATGTGACCTGTGTGGCTCTCCAACGCTTGAACTCTGGCGCTTTCAACCACTGAACTGGTGATTTTTTTTATTTTTTTTAAAGCAGTTTCTTTACAGTGTTAACTGCTTTCTATCGCAGTATCTCCCTGTGTTGTTTTTTTTTGTTCGTTTCCCTTTTTTACCAATCAATTAATCCATCAATACCTTGTTAGTACTTTAATAACCAACAGCTGTGAGTCGAGGAACGGGAGTAGACAAAAAAGGGCCCTGGACTAACAAAGTATTTGCAAATAACCTGTGGAGGAACTCAGCAGAAGTCGGCGGGTTCGTTTGGCAGCTGACAACCGAAGAAAACGGAAAGAAAAACCGAGGAGCCTCTGAGAGCCTCTGATTGGCTGGTTCTCGTTTCTTGTTGTTTTGGGGGTTTTTTCTGCATCGTTAAATGGGCTGCAAATGCTAATTTGATCCAAGAGTGAGAAGGTCATTTCAACAGTTTGTATAAATAGTGATCCATGAGCATTATCTGTAATGGGGGAAAAGAAGAAGAAGAAGAAACTTTTCTGGCGGGTGAACCACCATTTTCAGGCAGTGGCCCTCTGTATCTAGGAAAACAAAAAGAAAAAAATGGTTGTATTTTAACTGTACTGGTCTGTGAATCTATGATGCTTTTGCTCTGTATATTTGGAGAATAAAAAACGACTGACTTTGTGTTTAGCTGCGGCTGATGTTTGCGTGTTTGTCTCAGAGTGAATGAACCGATTCCAGGACGTTGGATGGTTGACGGAACTTTCATCTCCCGTCTCTCAAATTTCAAAACAAAATAACCGCCAATGTCAAGAAAAGAAATCCTTCAGTCACTAATTTAAAAATAACAACTCCATAACTTTAATTTTAATACGCTGACTCTGCAGCATCACCGCTGGACAAACAGCCACCGATCCGCTGAAGCCGATTTCAATGAGGCTACTGATTAATTAACGAGTTGCTCTGAGGATTGCACTATGTCAAGAGTACTGAGACTCGCTAGCCGATTAACTTTAGCGGGCGAGCCCCTCCTCCTCTTCTTCAAAGGCAGCAAATCAGTGACCATAGTGTCCATTTGTCCCTCACGGTTCCTGTAAGTGCTGCACAGTCTCCCTGTAGGAAGAAGGAAGCAAAGTGTTCCTGTAAGGATCATTACAGCCCATAAAACCTGCAATCTGCGCTGGTTCTCGTGGTGCTAACACTCAATAAATCAGGTGTAGTTCCTCCAATAGTCCTTGAAAGTAGTTCCCGTTGTTTAAAAAAAAAAAAGAAAAAATGCCAAGTGTTGGCACGTCCGTCCACAGGGAAGAAAAAAAAGGTACATTTAGATTTTACCGCATCATAACATTCGTCCACTATTAAAAAGGTGAGCCTGAAGCCACTGGAGGTGTGCACAGTTTCACTTTAGTGCCATTTGGTTATTTCCTGTGCATTTTAGTGGTTCTGCAAAAGTTCCTATGCTGAAATAGGAACCAAAATGAGGCAGTAAGGAGCTGCTGAACCTGGTCTTCAAGCACCTTCTCTAGGTCTTGTTGTGCGAACTCTCAGCAATGGAGGTGTAGTTCCTCTGGTAGTTCCAGGAACTAGAAAACAGTTCCTCACAGTGAGGAAAATAGTTGAAGTCCCTGCAGAAAAAAAAAACCCTGTGCTGAGCTGTTAATGATTCCACCGCTAATAATATGGAGCCGTGCATTTGATTTCCCCAGCAAATGAAGCGACTGGAGGTGGAACAACTCATGGAATTCAGCAGTGAGAGTCCCGAAGTAGGAACCAACATGTTCCAGTTGCTAAAGGTCTTATCAGCACTACCGTTCCTATGGTGGTGGTGGCATTGTTCAGTTCCTTCAGTAGCTCCAGGAACTCTCCACTTATCACAGTGCAAAGACGCCTCTTGATGCTTAAGTAAACGCTGAAACGACGTGTGTCAACAACCTCCCACAGCGGATTTCCCAGAACAAGTGAAGATGCTGCACGTGACGCGATCGTAACACAGGCAGACACAATTTGCTCATTTTCAGGTGTTTCTGTGTTAAGCGATCCTCACAAAAGGCCCAAAATAACAAACTGCATTACGCCTCATTTTATTCATAAAGGATAAGAGTGAATAAAAGAGAAATATGGATCAACTGAGACTCCGGCAGCTTGTTAGCAGCAGCTGCAGCAGCAGCTTCTTCCCACCACCTCCATGGAAATGAAGTATTTAGTGGGCAGCTCATGAATCCTTTCAGAGTGTTTGCTAAGAGCCGGCAGAATGCTGTTTATTTACTTCCCCCTCTGACATTTTCCCCCGGCAGTCAGCAGATTCACATCATTACATTTGCGAGCGGCCTTTAATCCATTAATGGGGCCGTCGCCGTCTTACTCCAAATTAAATGAACTCACGTGAAAAACACCTCAGCTTGTCTCGAGCGCCCGGCTTCCAAATCCTGCAAGAATGAAAAAAGGAAAGCAGGACTTGAAAGTGATTCGGAGCCCCCCTCATGCATGGATGGAGTCAATAGAACGGCAGGAGAAACGACTCTCCGACTGGATTAATCCGTGTGGAAACACAGCATTCTTCAAGTCCCACATCAGAAAACCTCCGATGATTTTTCCGTCTTTCTTTTTCCTTTTTTTTGCGAGAGACGCCGCCGCCGGCTCGGTGGTGGAAGTGAGCATTTGTTTGAGCGCCGAACATCAAACCGGCAGCCAGGCGGAGTACTCGCACCGTACTGGGGTTAGCTGAGAGCCGCGACAACGACCGACTCGGCTCTCCGTACCGAGGATTCATCCGCCAATGACGCGACCCTATTTTTGGGGGAGGTTTGGTTTTGTTTTTTCTGGACCTAGCTTCCCGTAATGACATAAAAAGACTGTTTTGTAAACATGATACAAATGGTGCCGTTTGTGATGGATTCGACTAATCACGGCGCTCCAACTCATTACGGAGCGGATCTAGGCCAGACATTTGCTTACAGCGCCGCTTTAGAAAAACTCTCCTTGGAACGGCTTTATTGGAAGGCACTAATCATTCACTGCCGACTAAAGTGGGCAAAGAGGCTTCGTTGGCGTCACTGCCGTCCCCACCCCCACGCCCCCACACACACACACACACTCACACACACACCCGCAGGCCACCTCACCTCGTCCAAGAGACGCCGACGTGTTCCCGAAATGACACACAAATGAGTCTGCACCCCCACCTGCCCCCCCACTGCCCTCCCACCCCACCCCTTTTGCAAATGAGCAATTAGGGGCCCCGGCGACTGGCGCCGTGAATTACAGCCGTTCGGAGGATGAATGTGCCCCGAATCCAATTTAACCAAAGGACGCGTTTAGGAGAGAACGGCAGACTAAGCGTTTGCTTGCGAAAAATTGTCCGCAGGCAGGTGTTTGTTGCACAAAGAGGGGATAAAAGTTGTGGGAGGTGCTGACTGGCGGAATGAGCTAAATGGAACGGGGCCGGGAGGCGATGCACAGTCAGGCCTCGTCGCTTGTCGGGGAAGAAGAGGGTTTTTTTGGTCCTATCTGAACTGCCGTTGCAGTGCAATTGCCTGCATTGCGTGGCCCAACCTGACCAGCAGGCGGCGACATCACCTGACTCGCTTCACTACTGACGTCCACGTCTCCTACAGGGGGCGACAGAGGATGTGGTAGCTGATGTAATGATCAGGTGTTCCTTCGACGTCCTTCTCCTCCCTCTCGCCGGATCGTCGCTCGAACCGAAAGTCTTCGGAAAACACAACGCTAGTTTCCTCCGTTGCGTGATTGTCCGTGAAATGCTTCCTTTCCCTCCAAACATGCGTGTTTATTAGCGACAGATGTTTCCTCGGCGGAATCTCTGGAGCGACATCTGTCCCTCGGAGACGCAGACGCTCCTCCAGAGGCAAAAAAAACCCCTTCTGGTGAATTCCAACTTCTGCTAACATGCACGGCAGAATGTGCTGCTGATGCTGTTGCATTCTGGGAAAATCCTGTTCTGTTCTGGGGTTTTTTTTTGTTTGGTTTGTTAGTTGTTGTTTTTTCTCTCTCTCTCTCTTGCCATCTCTGTGATGATTTTAAGCCACTTTGGTTCATAACGTTTGAGCCTCGGCTCCGCCGCCGCTTAAAGACACGGCGGTAATTAAAATCTGCTCGTTATCTTCTCGCCCTTCGCGCTAATGGACTTAAGTGGACGACGGGGGACGATGATGGGAAAGATGGCAACAACAATGCGGAAACAACACAGCCTTCCATAGAGCAGATTAGAGCCTAATCAAGTCGCCAGACTGTGTTTCCCCTCTGAAATCAGCCGAGATCTCCGCCGCAGCTGCTGCTTCACTGCTAGAATGTGTTCAAAAATTACACATTTTTTACTGATCCTGCTGTGTGTTTTTTTTGCTTTTAATACTTCCCATACTTCCCATTAAGGAGGTGCCACTTTAATGCACTCCCAGATATTGAAGTAACTCCTGGAAATGATCCTCAACGATACGATGGCTCAGTTCCATTTCACTCCTCGGCCCCTCCCATTTTGTTCTGCACATACATTTTGATTGCAAGGTCTCCAAATCCAGTCGAAATTAAAGGGCCAGTATTTCACAAGGCCTTTAATGATGATGATAATGATAATGATGATGATGATGATGATGAAGATGATGATGAAAATGATGGTGATGATGGTGGTGGTGGTGGTGGAGATGATGATGATGATGATGAAAATGATGATGATGATGGTGGTGGTGGTGGTGGAGATGGTGGAGATGATGATGGTGAAGATGATGAAAATGATGATGATGATGATGATGATGATGATGTGGTGGTGGTGATGATGATGATGGTGGAGATGATGATGGTGTAGATGATGACGATGATGATGATGATGATGATGATGATGATGGTGGTGGAGATGATGATGATGATGATGATGATGATGATGATGATGATGATGATGGTGGAGATGATGATGATGATGATGATGATGATGATGGTGGAGATGATGATGATGATGATGATGATGATGATGATGATGGTGAAGATGATGAAAATGATGATGATGATGATGATGGTGGAGATGATGATGATGGTGGAGATGATGACGATGATGATGATGACAATGATGATGATGATGGTGGTAGATGATGATGATGATGATGATGACAATGATGATGGTGGAGATGATGATGATGATGGAGATGATGATGATGGTGGAGATGATGATGATGATGATGATGATGATGATGATGATGATGATGATGATGATGATGATCATGGTGATCTTGTGCTCCTGAAGACAAAAGGCCTTTTGTTTCTCTTTCATGTGAATAATATGCAGAGATTAATCCTGAAATCCCAGAGATTAACTCTGCTGCTTTAATCTTGCGGCTCCAGTTCCAAAAAGCAAAATCCAGCAGATGGAGAAAGAAAATACAACAAACACCAGATTAAATCTGTGACGTCCTTGGATTATCCGGAGGCTTCGCTCAAAGCAATGTTCAGCTGGAGAAGTGAACTGCTCCTAGTGGGGTGAGTAAAACAGGAAGACGTCAACTGGCTCGCCACAGTCTTAGTCTTGTTGTTGTTGTTGTTGTTGTTGTTGTTGTTGTTGTTCACTGATTACTCTGCGACTGCCTAGTCAATCCCGGGAGCATTTTAAATGGATTATCGATCCCGTGACCTTTCCCGTGTTGTGCCGCCACTCCTGTTTGTCTCGCCGCTGCCCTCACCAGCGGCGCTGCTCGGGATTGATCAAATGTTTGCTTTCCATATTAGCCGCCTAATTATTCCTGCAGTATTTGCGCTCCGTCATAACAGGTGAAGCGTGCAGCTGTGAGCTTGTATCATTAAACATGCATCAGTACACATGCATCAGTGCGCGTGTGTCTGAGACCTCATGCTTGCTTTTTTTTCTTGCTTTTTTTCTTTTTTTTCTCGGCTCACAGCAAAATTGATTGAAATAGATTTTTAGTGTTTTTTTCGGTGACATAATTGCTCTGCGTCTTTTTGGCATTTGGACCCAAACAGCAGTCAAACAAAGACAGTATTTGATCTTTTTGAGTTCCTTCACGGCATGATATTTGACTTAATCATCTGTGTGTGTGTGTGTGTGTGTGTGTGTGTGTGTCTGTGTGTGCGTGTGCGTCGCAGCGCTCCCTGACACAGAAAGTCGCCCCAGTCGGCTCGTGTTTGCACTGATGTGGTGATGGGGAAATGTCAATCAGTTAATCTTCTATCAGCAGCCGTCTTTCCCGCGCAGACTCCTCAGGACGCCATGATATTAAAATATCAGCCGACTGTGATGTCTTGGCACAAGGAAGGCGGTGAGATCTTTTATTGTTTTTGCAATGAAAAAAAAACAGCAACAGATGAGTAAAGACGGGCGACAAGGTGGCGCAGTGCTTAGCGCTGCCGCCTCACAGCAAGAAGGTCGTGGGTTCGATTCCGGGGCCCGGGCCTGGGACCTTTCTGTGTGGAGTTTGCATGTTCTCACCGTGTCTGCGTGGGTTCTCTCCGGGTTCTCCGGCTTCCTCCCACACTCCAAAAACATGCATGTGAGGTCAATCGAAAACTGTAAATTGTCCGTAGGTGTGCATGTGAGTGTGAATGGTTGTTTGTCTCTATGTGGGCCTGCGATGAACTGGCGACTTGTCCAGGGTGTCACCCTGCCTTCGCCCTAAGACAGCTGGGATAGGCTCCAGCAGACCCCCGTGACCCTGAATTGGAATAAGCGGGCATAGAAGATGAATGAATGAATGAATGAATGAGTAAAGACCTGTGAAACACTGAGGTCAGTGTTTACTTAAAGGTGAAGTAAAATAAAACTTTATTGAGGCCTTGAAAATGTTCATACACTCAGTGGCCTCTTCATTAGGCACGCCTCACTGGTATGTGGATTGAAAATTGATTTTCCTAATGACTGCAGCTAAAATGGAACGTGATACCGAATGAAAAAAAGGAAAAAAGGTTGTCTGCAAAACACTGTCTTATCACAAAATGCTGCTAAAATTTTACGAGAGAGGAAAGAAAGATTAGTTCCAATCTGACATTATGTTTCCACATTGTTTGCTTTCTGTGAGACACTTCCGTCACTGCCGTACGCTACGCTAACGAGAGCGCAGAGGCCCAGTGTTTCTTTTCATTTGACATTGTTCGTTCCCCAGATGAAAGTTTTTCAGTTTGCACTTCGTAGAACGCCTCTTAAATTGCGTTTCATTCATGTGTAGCCAGTTGAAAACGAATGGAAGAACCGGCAAGTCGGCAGTGTCGGGGTGCAGAGTCCATCTGGAAAACTCCTCCTTCCCTGCAGTCGGGTTTGTGGTGCGAGAACGTTTAGCTCGGTGTTCATGAATATCAGCGCAGTATGGACGGAAGATTTTAAATAGCTCTTGTTGTTAATTCCTGTGAACCAAAGACTGAAGACTGTTTCCTCAAGTCTGATGAAAGGGGTTGATGAACTTTATTTCAGCTAATCCACTGAAATGCATGAGTCTGATTTCTTCCCCGAAGCTAGAATGCAGAAAGCCCTGACCTCGGCGACGCTACACGGAGAAATTGGCTCGAGATGTTACGGCGCTTATAACAGAAGAATGTTTTTCCTCTTTTTTTCTTTTGGGATGTCGATCAACATTGAATTTGAAAAAAAACAGGCTCCACTGTGCAGGAAGATAAGTTGCAGGAAGATGAATAGTTAAGCACTGAAGTCCAGTCCTTCAATTTGGTAAAGAGTTAAACTTTTTTGGACCTTTTTTAAAGTAAGAAATTCTTGCGGGTTCTACCACTTTCACGGATAAAACACGTTGAATGCAAGAGGTGGCGGACAAATTCCACAAACAAACAAGAAAAAAGACCTTGCAAGCTTTTATCAAAGCGCCTCTCCATACAACCAAGAAGACCATTGTGCAAACAGACTGATGGGCAGCAGAGCAAACAAAATGAAAACACAACATTGAGCACAAACAGCCGACGACAACACGGCACAGCAGCAGAGGTGATGGAGTTGAAGATGAAAGAGTGAAGGACTCAATGCTGGTTAGAACCTGCAACTCACACAGCCCACACAGCAAAACCATCAAGTCTAAGATGTAAGTATAATAACAGTTACATTACATGATCCTGCCAACCCGAGCAGGTCCAGACCAGCAGCTCCAATAGTCCAGCACTGAGCAGAAAGACAACAAATACAGATGATACAGCATTAAGTGGGACCAGCAACAGAACACTGTACTAGTGTTGAAAACCAAGAGCAACTTTCAAGTTTCACTTGGTCTTGAGACCCAAATAGAGACACAGTGAATTGCGATAGTTAATCCAGGGGGCGCTGTCATTGGGACGTGGTCGTCTTACTCCAAGTATGGTACGACCAAAGGAACCAGGAGTGGACCCGTAAGGCCAAAGATACAGAGGCGCACGTCCATACAGTGATGGATGTCGGGGAGGATGGTCAGCCACACATCTGGGTGGTGGGAGAGGTGGAGGTGGGCGGGGCCTCAAAGTGCCACGGACGCTGTGGATGAGTGGCGGCGAGCAGATGGCTTCCTTCACGCTGGGAGAGAAAGGGGACAGACAAGACAAGAGGAGAAGAAAAGAGAGGAGTCCTCCCCCTCCCTCGTTTCCTCCCCCTCCCTCGTTCCCTCCCCCGTTCCCTCCCCTGTTCCCTCCCCCCTCCACCCACTGCTTGGCCCAAACGAGTGCCACACATGGCGCCCGCTGCACAGCTGCTGGCAGCGACGTGACTCACGATGCCACGTTCCTGCCTGCTGGACGGAGACAACGTTGTGCCTGGGTGTGTGTGTGTGTGTGTGTGTGTGTGTGTGTGTGTGTGTGTGTGTGTGTGTGTCTTGTGTGAAATCAGGGCACATGGGGAGTGTAAAATGGGTCAGGGACGAGAGCCACCGAAGCCTCACATCGGGGCCTCAGGATGGATGGATGGATGGATGATGGATGGATAGATGGATGGACGGATGGATGGATGGATGGATGGAGGGATCCCAGCCTGGAGCCAGAGGCCCAGCTGGGGGTGCTGCAACGCTTTAATTTTGCCACGAACGGCTCTTCCTTGAGTCATTTGATCCACTCAAGCGAGGAGGCGGGGCTTGTGGTCGTGCCTTGGGGGACGTCGTCGTCGTCTCCGAGGACGGTGAGTCAGTCCGCTAACGAGCTGGACGTCCCCTCAGAGTCTCCGGGTCGGTCAGACGTGAAACAGGGCCGACGTGGCAAAACGAGGCGGGATGATGACAGCAAGACGGCAGCTGAGAAGCCGCTAATTAGGCGCAGGATGCAAAGGCAAAAAACAAGCAGTGTTGATACTGACTGGACGCCTGATTTTTCTAATTGACATTTTTCTCCTCCTGCCTGATGTTTTTCTTTCGATGGTGATGACGATACAGTCGGCAGCTGTTGCAGTTTGAAGAGCTCCAAAACAAGCGGAAAACGAAAAGAGACTCATTGTGGCAGAGATCAAACTTTCCGGATCTGACATCTGCCTCAAAGAGCGCCGACTCCTTCACTCCAGGCCGCCCGGCTCTCTCTCAGGGATTGTGGTTCCACACTGCCCCCCTGTGTCCACAACACACGACGCCGTTGTTGTGTTTTTTGTTACGTTCGCTGCCCCCTGTCAGACTGTCAAAGGATTGACTTTCTATTTTTTTATTTTTTTTATTATTTATCTGTTTTTCTTCTCTCACTTCTCGCCCGTCTGTACGTCATCCCCCGCCTGCCGCTGAGCGCTCATCTCCTTCGCCAAGTTCTCCGCCAAAACACTGACATTTCATGTGACTCATTTTTTATTTTTTAATCCCACACACAAAAGGGAACCGTTTGGTTTTGTTACAGCACGAGGGGCAGCATGTGTCATTGCTATAAATCGAGCTGTACACTGCGACTGTGTTTGTTCTGGGGGAGTTCTTGCTCTATTTATTTGCATAGCACGTTTTTTGTTGTTTTTTTTTAGCTCATTTGCATGTATGGAGATTTTTTTTTTTTTGGCTTCACTCAGCCGAGTGAAATGTCAAGAGTAATCAGGGCGAGGATTGGAGTGATTGAAGAACACCTCCACCTGTGATAGTAATTAGTCGGCGATGGATGGGACCAAAAGTGAATCTGGAAGGCAGTCAAACATTTTTTTTTTTTCTGGTGCCTCAGAACTACTTCATTAGCCGGGAGCACTTTTCTTCCGAGAAGCCACTTGTTTAATTATCTCACATTTAATTAACCTTTCGTACTGTAAGTGTGCGCGCCCGCCATTAATCGCACACATCAATCTTGATCGTCAACAAGATGTCTCGTCGTGTGTGTGTGTGTGTGTGAGTGTGTGGGTCCTTCTCCTGTGTGTCCATCTCATAGGGCTCTTTGTTATTTTTACCGAGGATTTGATGTGTGTGATCGATCAGGAGGTAAACAACACTGACAGATTTAGCAGTTAAATCTGACACATAAACATTCTGAGACAAACAAGCTAGTGGAGAGAATCTTCTGCTAATTTTGTCCTATTTTTACATACTGTACTTTTGTTTTTTGAAGTGGATTTTCTGTGTAATACAAAAAATCCAAGTGCACAAGAGCAATAAAACAACTGAAGTTGAACCTAAGCTAGATACAGCAAGAGACGTCACAGCAAATGCTGAGCTGGGATTTTTTTTTTTTATGCATTTCTATAGAATCCAAGCGAACCTTGTGTGCCTGTGCTTGTCTGTTTGGCAAACTAACCTTGCAAGCTTGGAATAGTATCTACAGACATAACTGTCCGTATAGCTTTGTCTCAGCTGCGCTTCCCTTACCCCAAGAATTGCGCAAAACCTAAATGTCGCAATAAAAAACTGCTAATGGAAAAACCTAAAATTTAAAACCATCTCAAATATTGCTAAAAGCTTTTTACGCTGTCAACGGGTGGTTTTTAGTATGGATACAGAGGTATATCGCAAAAGTGCCATGGAAACACTTTTTTTTTTTCGCATTTACACGTCAGTGGACGTGACGTACGGGGTCACGTGACCAGTTCACTTCAAGTAAAAACGATGCGTTATGTTTGGACGGAGGATGAAAGAGAAGAGAAAAGCGACTGTTAAATATCAAACTCTCAAATTATACAATAAGCCAGTACGTACACTGACGGCACAGATCAGATGATTACTATTGAATCTGCAGAGCAGGTTGAGGGCGCAGTCACCTTCCTCTGATGTTAGCAAGATAAAGATTAACACAACTTTTTTTTGTGTTTTCGCCTCTGAGGTTTTCTCTCGTCATTAATGCATGTATGGTAACCAAGGAATGACACAGATTGAGGGCTGCTCAGCTAACCTCCAGCGTCCACAGAGGAACTTCAGCAGCAAGAGCAGCAGTGCTGATCCTTCCAACGTGCAGTGAAGTAGAAATATTAGTTCGCCATAGTAAACAGGACACCCCAGAGAGGGAATGTTGAAAGACAGGAAGAGGAGGGAGAGGCGAGGTTCTAATGAACGTTAATAGACTGGGCCATCCGCCGACAGTGGTCGCCTAGCAACAACGCCGCCTCTCAAACATCTGTCGCCACTGCAGCGGGAAGAAGCGTCGGCAATATGTCCAAAAAAAAGGTTTCATCTCAATGTTTTCTTTGAAAGACAACGAAGGCAAAATGAAAACTCGAAGATTTTTTTTCTTTTTCCGCTGACTGAAGGGGAGTTCCATCGTGTGCATCCTTTACAAATACATCCAAATTGTTTGCTTTTGAGTCGTTCTTAGTTGAAAGAGAGTCGACTCTTGCAGGAACTTTCCTCTGTGGCTCAGCTCGCATTGTGCCACATATCTAGGATCTATGGGGAGGCGGCATCGGCTGTTTTCTCCGTCCTAATCTCATCCTGTTAGCCGGAGATAACTTTATTTCACCGCTATTCTTGCCGCTGCACCTTTCATCACACACACACACACACACACACAAGCAGAAGCAGAAGGAAGGAGCGGTGGATGGCCGAGCCGCTGGCTGTGTTTGTTCGGTCGATTCCGAGCATCAAACGCAAAGCAGTTGTTATGTGTTTAGGAGGAAGGTGTGGGAAGAAGAAGAGAAAAAAACTGAAGTAAACTATAGATTGTGTTTCTAAACAAGTTCACCACAAGACCAAAAAATAAAAGGTGCATTCTGTGCAAGTGGGCAGTAATGAAACACCACTGCGGCAGCGGCGGCTAATCAGCGTGAGAACGGCGGCAGGAAGACGGCAGTGTTGAAACTCTGTGTGGGAAACAACAGTGACCAGAGAGGAAGATGACAGGGTGAAAACATTTATCTAGAAAGGAAGTCTGACGCGCTTCACATCCCAAAAGCAAAAAAAAAATCACCAAAAAAGAAAAGAAAAGAAAAGAAAAGAAAAGTCTTTTGATGAAACTTTAAAGTCGCTAAAGTTCCTATAGCAGCAGCAGCGGCATTGCCGTGACGGATACGTTGCCTTTTTTTTTCACTCGCACTCTCTCCACTGCGCTACCTTCACATTCCGAGCGCCGTGCGGTGACCTTTCAGAAATGAGTTTGTTTTGTAACCCTGTTGACGAGCGGCTGGCTGCCTGTGTCGGCCCGCCAGAGAGAGAAATGGAAGAGTTATGTCACAAGCAAAAAAGCTGCATTCCTTATTTAACCCACCGACACGCACACACACACACACACACACGTACACCCAACAATGGCAGCGGGAGGCAGCGCGCTGTGTTCACTGTTAGGTAAGAAGTGCAAAACGGCAAATTGGATGATGATCAAGTGCAGCGTTATTGATCGGAAGCGTGCGTGGGCTCGGATCAACGCTGTATTTGCACGGCTGACACGGCCAGCGCTTGCCTTTATACGCAAATAGCCGCATTGGGAGCGCGCACACGCATGCACACGCATGCACACGCACACATGTACATGCACACATGTACGCGCATGCCGCCGCCCCCTTCCACCACCTCCCTTGAGGGAGGTTTGCTCAATTTGCTCTTTTTGGTGCACAGAAACACCATTTCTGAGGGACAGAATAGAAAAGAACTCCAGTTTGTGCACTTTGAGAAGTGAAGAGCCGCCGCTAATCAAGTCTGATAGCAGGACGGAGGATTTCTACTCCTTCTGCTGCTGCTGCTGCTGCTGCTGCTGCTGCTGCTGCTGCTGGCAGGACCGAGGTCTTGAGAGCGATACCTGCCAGAGGAGTCCACCTCAATCCCAGATTGCAGTGAAAGAACCAGCATGTGGGGGTGTGGGGGGTGAGGAGGGGGGCATGGAGCTGCAAAAAAGAGTCTAGAAGGTAAATAGAATTTGGTGGGGGTTTAGGGGAGGAGGAGGGGAGACGACGGGAGAGGCTGACGGAGGGAGACGGAGGGAGAAGAATGGGTTTGTTTCCCCGGCAGCTTTTCTAATTTCGATCTGCTGGAGTGTGTGACAGCGACCTGTTCAGAGAGAGAGAAAGAGAGAAAGGAGGGCTGAAGCGCACGTGCACGTGCAGGCGTGCGATCCCCCTCCTGACGGGAAGCCGGCAGCTGCTATTGTGAGCGGAGAGGCGTGTTCATCAGGAGGCTGCCGTCCCGCTATCGCTGCAGCCAGGCCGGGATGAGAAACACCTTCAAATAAAGTTCAGAAACCACTTCTGTTGTTAGTTCTCAACTGGCCTGCTAATGAAAAAAATATTAAAAGTTTAACTTTTGAACACATGATCCGGTAAAAGAAGCAACGTCAAGAAACGACAAGTCAATGTGGCATCATCCAGGTTCTGCACTTCTGTTTAATTTTGCTGGCTTCCTTCTTGCCCATCGTGTTCCGCTCTGATTGGCTGATGTCCCTCAACAGTGAAAAAAAGAGTCCATCATTGACTTCTGTTGTTTGCTCCACTTTTCAGGAGGTCTTTGCTACACTACCACACCGCTCTGTCCCTCACTGATGTCACAAAGGGGGCAGCAACACCTGTCCCAGGTCAGTCACATCGACAGCCAGGTGTTGGCACACAGGAAAGCACACACACACACACACACACACACTAGCAGCACAGCATTGTAAGTCTGGAATGCCGTCCCCTGTCCCCAGTCCACCAGGGGGCGCTAATGCAACTTCACAAATCAGCAGCCAGCAGAAGAAGAAGAGGTGCATTAGCAGTCTGGGTACAACACAGACCAACAAGGGAATTGTTATGTTTTTGCTCTTTTCTGGCTAATATCGACAGTCTGGATGCTCTTCTCATGTTCCTCAAGATGAACCATTGCTGCTTAGCTAAACAAGAAAGAAAAACAATCTCAAGTGGCTGCAGTGGAAATGGAATAATGGCCTTGAAGTGGTGTGAGTACACCTTCCGGCTGCAGTTACAGTGCTTTTTTGTGTTTTTTGTCTCCTTCTAAACATAAGGTCCAACAAAACGTCACCACGTTTTAGCAGGATGCTGTAAACAACGGTAAGAGCAGAGATGTCCTTTTACTGTACTGAGAGAACTTTCACTACACACCCAAACACTCAATACATAATATATATAACATCTGCTCCATGCTTGTTCTGTCCTTTAATTCCTGCCTCCTCCCACAAAAAGCCCAGAGAGCACCTGCTGTCCATTATCGACTGAATAAACGGATAAACACACAGACACACACACACACACACACACGCACACTCTGGCCCCCCCGTGCTGTGCTGCTGGTCAGAGGGAAAACACGCAGCGGCGGTCTGGCTGTCTGCACCAAGCAGCGCCAACAATAGCAACACTCAGAGACACTCCAGGGTGCCGGGTCATGTGACCGGCGGTGGAGAAAGGGGGCGGGGGTGGGAGGGGTGGTCGATGACGTTCACCTAACATCACACACCGCACACGCTCGATGCTTTTAAAAGCTTCCAGGATTTACTCTCAGCATCACTGTGAGACAGGGACAGTGCCGTGTGTGTGTGTGTGTGTGTGTGTGTGTGTGTGTGTGTGTGTGTTTTGTATTTATTTGAGGTACAAATATCCCAAATGTGTTTTTGCGTCAGTGTAAAAGTGCAGACAGAATTCCTTGCTGTTTTGACAGGTCCGACTAAATGATCGGGTTCAGAGGCAAAAACAAATATCATGAGCCACAAAGATTCTGATGTAGAGACACTGAGATATGCTGGCCATCAAAATGTATCTTGGGAAATGGAGTCAACGGGACTTTAAAGCACCTTATTGCTTTATTTTTTAAGACAGTTTGATATCTTTCCAAATCTCATGACTTTTGACTCGTAGCTTTCAATGTCAACTTTCTCCGCAACATTTTAGCCCAAAGGTGTCAAGCTAGACTCTAAACGCTACAGCGACAGGCTAGCTGAGCGCGCTAACACAGCTAACAGCTTCCTACCCTGCCGGCGGAAGGCATTTCCTCCTGCGCGGCGACGAGGTGGATCGGCGGCCAGTCCGTCACCGTGAGGCGCGACTTAATCACCGTGACGTAAATCAATGATGAGGGACGAGGTGTCGACTCGGAGGAGCTCCCGGCTATCGAGCGGCGGACTCACAATCACAGCCAATCAGCCGGAATTAAAGGCTGACATGACGGGCAGATGGCACGCGTCTGTGTGTGTGTGTGGGAGGGAGGTGTGACGTCTTCATCCAGGCTGATCTGTCAGATCATCACAAGTGACTTCACTGCTAAAATACCACAGCAAAGAAGTATTTTCCTCACTCTATGTTACGATAAACCCTTTTATAGCGTTTAGTTGTTTAAGTAAGACCATTATTATTTTCTGTCATTCCTAATTCATCATTGCACCTGCAATGTTGTGCAAAAATAGTCATGAAAAGCTAAAAAAAAAAAAAAAAAAAAAACACACAAATAGAAGACTGGCTACAGCCTTTAAGGTGGTTCCCACTCGCCAAATAAGATCAACAAGATGTTACACACAGGCTGTGAAAACAACTTCAACAACAAGATCTAAAGGTTATTTAATTTCCACCACTAGATGCTGCTAAATCCAACCTGCCGGCCTTTGAACCCATTCCGGAGTCTAGACAGAAAAAAAAAAAAATGCTGCTCAAATTAACACAACAACGCGTTCACAATGAGCCTTTGAAATCTCGCAACAATCTGTTTTTTCATGTCGCACGTCGCGTCGTTTGTTTAACTGTAACGCGATAAAGCCTCGGCCCCCGTCATAAAAATAAACCGCCGACAGGTTGCATGTGTGTTCACTAATGAAAAGAAGCAGGAGCAGGTTGACGTACGCGGTGGCGGTGGGTAGCGAAATGAAAAGGCTGTCGCGGGAAGGGAACGGGAGGAAACGAGGAGGAATGGTGGCAGATCACAGCAGGAGGAGGCGGCTTTGATTGCGGCGACGAGACTCTCCTGTCTGGTCAAGAGGAGCCGGAAGCGGCGACGAGACGCAACATCTGCAGCCTGCCGGATAATCATCGCAATAATTAGATGTAGCCGCCAATCAAAGGCTCCGAGGAAGAGCCGCCTGTCCTGACGACCAGAGGAACAGAGGGATTGTGTTTCGATCCGATATCAAATAACAGCAAGGGCTCAGTATCGCCGGTACCGATACAATACCGATATATTTTTTTTAATGAAGGTGAACGTATCATCAAAAATCTGAAAAAAAATAAATTAAGATACTTATCCACACCGTTCAGTGTCTGTAGACAGAAGTCTTCATGAAGAGCCGCTTGTTTTTCCCTCCATTCAATCTTTTTTCTGCTGGCAAATATTTTCACAATCATCTCATGAGACAAGAAAAGATTTTAATACTTATAATGGGCAACCATGTGCTAGTTTACACATGGTATTCAAATATATGCAAATGCAATATATAAATACAAACCGAAAGTATCGATCAGTACGATACCAACATTGGTATCGATATTATGAATATTTGGATGGATAATATTGATTCTAAGAATCGTGTCAACAATGTTGATATTCGGACGGATGCGCTCACTACTAATGTGTTTGTCTCCGTCTCCTACGGCTCAGCAGGCAGGAAGTCCCGGAGCGGCGCCTCGTTTGGGGCCACGTCAGGAGAAAAGAGGGCGGAGCTTCTGTCTCCCAGGGTGCACTGACCCCGTTTCCCAGACTCACTCGCACGTATGAACTCGATGGTATGTCGGTAAGAAAAAGAAAAAAAAGAAATGCAAGGCGCTCCCTCGGCCGTTGTCACGGCTCTTGTAAAGGTGCCGATGTTGTCCACCCTGCAGCTCCGCCGCCGTGTCTCGACAGCGGAGCTGCAAGGTTAATTAACAGAGAGCCGCCACCGCCGCTGCTGCCGCTGCCGTCACCCGGCCCGGTGCTGCCAACCTCCGGCCAGAGGGAGTCGCGCATAATTAAAGTGACACCTGCTCGTTCCCATTTGCAGGTCCTTGACGGTGCGTCCCCGGACGGCGGCGGTGGAGAACATGCAGCTGTGGAGACGTGAGTGGGATCGTTTTTAATGTGCGATGGCATCTTCAGGACGCAGTCATCAGGCGGAAGGGGAGCTGGAGGAGCTGCAGGCGGCTCTCTGATGCAAGTGGCTGGGTGGAGGGCATGACTCACCTGCGCACGCACGCACGTACACACACACACACACACACAGCTTGAACAGTTTCACTGTGAAGAATGGAGGCTGGAAAAATGGCCTCACAGAGTTTTTTTGTTTTTTTTCAAACACACCCAAATGCCAGAATGTTGTCATCACTGCTGTTTGTTTTTCTTTTTTGGTTGTTGTTTTTTTGTTTTTTTTAAATATCCAGAGCTTAGAAAACATTTGTTGTGTCGCTGTTACCTGTCGCGACAGATGGAACATTTCACCAAGCCGTTGGCGTTGGCTTTGTTTCACATTTGCATTCCTGGAAATTGATCGTAGAAAATGTTTATTAAAGAGGAGCAGCAGGCGGTCGGTTAAAAAAGAAACAAACAACAGGAAGGTGGCTGGATGGCAAGACCAGAAATCGTAAAAGAAGACTCTAAAATATTTATTTTTTTTATTTATTCTTATTTATTTACCCTATGATTGCACAATGTTGATTTTTCCTCAGTGGCGGTTAAGTGCTTCTCCACTGGAGGCAGCAGAGGGCCTCCAGGGAGCCGGTTTGTTTTGCTCAACACCCAGTGAAAAAACTACGTCCTCTAGTGGTGGAATGCTTGTTTGCATACTGCTCCTTTTCTAATAGGTCTCTCGAGCCATTCAGACTTCAAACCTCAACACCGTCACTCACACTGACGCTGACATCCAAAACTGTCGGTCCGCAACAATTTTTTTTCTTTGTACACTGTCCGACCTTTTCATAAAAGCTTCTTTTTTCCCAGCGACCTTTAACGAGCGGTCCCTTGACCTTTCCCTGACACGAGAGGCCGCACTCTGGACGACGTCTTTCTTTTCTTTCTTTCTTCTCTGACAACATCCCAGTTGTTAGGACACGTTTTCTCTCCCTCTCTCTCTCTCTCTCTCTCCCTGTCTCTCTCTCCCTTTTCTCCCATCGGCAGACATCGAGGACTCCCGCTGCGTCTGTCAAGTCCCACCAGTCCCCAGCGAGTGGCGCCGCACCATCCTAGAGGCCCAGCGGGAGCTCGCGGCCTCCTCGCTGCACACGGGGGTAATTATCACCACCGTCACCCAATAAGTGCTTTATTCAAATACAACGGCGGTGGTGTAGGGGGCGGGGACGGGGAAAATTGATATGCAGAAGAGCTGCGCACGCATAAACCTACAGCGGTCACGTGAGCAGGATTTTGTCGTGCACGATCTTGTGCTCATGCACGTGTTGAGAAAATTCATTGCGACTTAGATGCAGCCGACGTCCAGCTGCACTTGCTCCGCCGACCACCATCACAGCTGCAAAATGTGCTTCTCAAATTAGCACTGCTTCTATTTTTTTCTTTTCTTTTCGAAACTGCCCACTATGTTTTTGATTATTTTTGATTATTTTTTTATACTTCATGAATAAATCGAACCCTGTTTGTAACAAAGCAGCCAAAGCAGTGAGAAGCCTCTGTATTAAACGGCGGCTGTGGCAGGATTTTCCTCTCCGTTTCCCTCCTCTCTTTTTAATGGACCTTTTAATGGGGGAGTTTCTCCTCCTTGTTCAGAGCCAAACTCTCCCGGTTCACTGTCCACCGCTCTCCAAGTGTTGCTGACAGCAGGGGGCGGGCAGCTGCTCTCGGCAAACACGCTCCAAGAACTCGCTGGGAAACTGTTGGTTCAGCGGGAGAGAGAGAAAAAACAACACCAGGTAGCGAGATGCAAGTCTCATTTCCATTCAGGGTTTCATGTTTCCTCTCCTCTCAAGTCAGTGCTGTCGCGGCTAGCGCTTAGCGACGTTAGCCCTGCAGGGCCTGAGAGTGTCTCTGTGTTAAAGTGACGAATGTGATAGTTACAAAACACTATTTTCTTCAAATGGGATCCCTCTTTTCAGTCAGCCACCAGGAGCCGCGGAACGCCAAGACTTCACGTTGATCTGCGGCAGGATTAAAAAGACAAATTACAACGTCTAGTCTTGAAATCCTGAGGGAACAAACGAAAGGTTCTTCTGGTTTGGTCCCGCAGTCCAGAGACGAGCACGTTATCCTGTCTGAGAGCCGAGATACCATCTACGTGCGAAAGGAAATAACTGGTGACTTGACTTGGTTTGTGGCCCCGCCTCCTTCACCCGGATACAGCTGTGAAATGCTACACTACTACTACTACTACTACTACTGCATGTGCCTGAATGAGCAGAGCGCAAAGCATGATGGGAGGTCAGATTTGTGCTCACCACGTCAACGACAATGTTCCACCGTCCCAGTAAAATGTCGCTTGACTTGGTCCCCAGCTGGCAGGCAGGAGGAGGAGCTCTTTGACCTTGACCCTTGACCTCGCCGTCTCCTCGCTTCATCGTGACTTGTCTCTTCACGCCGGGGTTTTACCTGCAGTCAGTCCCTTCGCCTTCATCTTCACAAATTTAAATCCCTGCGGCTGGTTGGTTGTAGCTCCGACATCCCTCCGTTCTGCTTTACTGCTGCTGTGAAACAACATCTTCTTCAAGACACTTCAAGGTACCCATCATGAAGGTCCTTACACACCGGGCAGGAGGTGAAGCAACGCAAATAAACCTTGTGAAAATGTGAATGTTTCACTGACAAATTTCTTCCTGTACACACCTAGCGCGAGGCGAAAATGGGTGTAAAATTTGCTAAGTGAATAAAGTTTGGCGCTGGGGCCAAAGGAGAAACAATGAAGTGGACTACATCCTCAAGTGATGATGTCCTGGTGATGGTTGACGATTCAGGAGCTCAAATTTTACCCAGTGAACTTTTGCTAGTACTTTAGAATGTCCGTCAGACAATTTGAAGGACTGCTCCATCGACTGGCTCCACGTTTGCAGAGGGAGAGAACAAATTACTGAGAGCCGACTGATCCATAACAGCGGCTAGCTACATGTCTGAGGTAAGGTATTAATATAAGGCTAATAGGCTCTATTCTATTCTAGTAATGAATGAGACCAAGTCCCATTGTCTAGTAATTAGTAATTAGGTCTAGCCATTTGCCTTCTCTCCTCTGCAAAATTCGACAGAAGAGTGAAAAAATATCCACTTTTTGCTCTGTGGAAATTCACTATCGGTGTGGAAGGTTGCATTGACCACAAGAGGTTTTTTTTAAATAAGTGAATTAGTCACCTTGCAAATTTGCACCCGCTGTGTAAGGACCTTTACTGTGAAACAGACAGCACATTTTTGTGATACACCAAAAGCAAAGCAAACAAACATCTTGTAACGTTTCAGCCCAGGAATCAGGCGCTATAGCCTGACAGGAGCATTAGCGCGCTAGTCCACACATGCTAGTTGTACATATGCTAATTTGTCCACATGCTAGTTGTGCATGCAATAGTTCTGCGTGCGCAACTTGTACACAACATAGCTGTGCACACGCTATTTGTACACACGCTAGTTGTACATGCGCTAGTCGTGCAGCAGACGTCTAATCATCACAAACAGGAGCCTCAAGCTGCTGCCTCCTGCAGGTGATATCAACCTGCTTCTTCTCTCACATCGTAGACTGCTTTTTTTCTTTTTTCTGTCTTCTTTTTGACGGTGCGGCTGATCATGGTGTTTTTTTGTTGGTTTTTTTTTTTTTGACAGATTTCAAGCCTAATTTGTCTCGCCGCGCTCCTTTTACATCAACCTTGCGTTTACTTCCAAGGACGCGCTGACTTGGATTAATGAGCCGAGCTGTGTTTCAGCTGCCTGGAGGAGGATGAGCAGCGCGGTGAGGAGACGACGAGGCCGTCTGCTCCTCTCGTTGTTTATACGCTGTGGAGTTTCTCACCTGCGCGGCGACAGCGAGTCCACAGCTGGATGTTTCAGCAAGATGACAGTGTGCCTGCAACACATTCAGAGTATAAGAGGTTAGTTTGCTTATTTTGTCTTATTCACACGTTAAGCAAAGCTTTGCAATCCGACTTTAGACATAATAGTTGGGTCTGTCGATCAGGCCAAGGTAATGAGGAGTTGGAAATAATGAATAAATAAATAAATGGCTTACAGAGTTCCACCTCATCAGCATCGGGCTCCAGCTGATGGTTCAGTTTACGGGACTAAATCGGCACAAGGCGCCATGAACTCTGATTCTGAGCCCCTTCGTCAACACGGCGACTGACGATAGAAGACTCAGCATCGCCCCCTCTGGTCAGAGCGAAGGCATCTCCACGGAGACCCAGTGCGACCGCGTTCCGTCTGCTCTCCTCAGCAACTGGCAGGCACAAAATTAATTAAAGCGAGTCGCCTCTCTGGAGCATATTCTCTAATAAGCAGCTCATTGCTCCTCTGACATTTGGAGAGTGTGCGTGCGTCCGTGTGTGTGTGTGTCACGCATCTCCTTTTAATAAATAGTCTCCATGTTGCCATGTTTCCTCTTTGCTCAGCCAATTAGATCAAGGGAGCAGAAATGAGGTTCATCCTGAACTCAGCCAGGAGTCCAGTTTCTTCATCAGCCGCGAGCAAACGGCCTCAAAGGAAAAATAACCGGCACAGTTGTCGTGTGTTGTGGTGGTTAAAAAGAAAAAACTAAATAAAATAAACCTCAGCAGAGTCAAAATATTACGTTATGGGTCAAAAAATCAGTTGGAAAGTATTCTTGTCCGCCAGGCTGCTGCTCATCCTTGATGTCATGATGTCTGTGCTGTATGTTTACTGAGTCGTGTCCTTTTCTTTGGAGATGTTGTGACATTGAAGGGATGGGAGTTGAGCAAAAAATGAAATAAAATAAAAAGAAAATTTTTCCCCCAACGCCAAGGCAATAAAAGCCTGTTGGTAGCCTTGAAAAATTCACACAAAAAAACACCAAAGAACTTACTGCTTGATTTGTGTGAGAGCAATAATCGAACACGATGTTTGGCCATGTTGACAAAAGAACAGAAGAGAAAAAAAAATGCCACCAACTGCAGCATCCAGCTGCTGTATATATATGTTGGTTTTTCTGGGGGTTTTTTTGTGCTGGTGCCATTATTTACAAGCTCCCTCCTCTCTGCAGCCACCTGCAACTTTTATAGAAACTATAAAGAAAGAATCTGCTCGGGGGCTAAACTCGATTTGGAGACCTGCTAAAAACGACGCGGATTGTGTCTTTTCAAGACGGACGCTTCAGCCGCGCGACCTCGTCACAAGGTTATGTTTTTGTTGTTGTTGACGACAACAGGTGACAAACATCCATTTTTGCAATTGCGCAGATTTCCACTCGGTGCTGTTCGCAGAGTTTCAGCGTCCATGTGGCCACACACGGCACTTGGAGAGTGTCGGCGGATCAGCGGCGGCTTTATTTTCTTGGTATGTTGAACACAGTCCAAGAAAGCATCGATTAGCTTTTAGCATGTGTGAGAGAGAGTGAGAGAGAGAGACACTGCCTACAAACTCACAACCCTGTGTCTCACCTGCACAATGAAACGCAGACACACATGAATGGACTGTGTTGCATGCGAGACCTTGGTTCCTATAGATGCCTTTTTTTTTTTCCCGGCGTGGCGCACGCCTTGTTAGCAGACAGCCAGATTGTTGTGGGTGGTGGAACTGACAGGAGAGCAGAGCTTGTTGTCTTCACTTAGCTCCGTCAGCGCAGATGGAATCGAAGAAGAAAAAGAAGTGGGGGTGGAGGGGGGGGGACGCAGTGTGTGAAAGGTCCGGTTCTCACATTGCTGCCATCACGTCCCGATTTAGCAGACAGAGGACCAGCCGCAATCAGCCCACATCTGTCCTGCACATACGCCACTGGGCGACAAAGCTGAAGCTGTTGTAACTGTTAGAACAGAATGTGCATCTGCGTACATTTTATTTTATGTTTCCTTGCCCATGCTCTGCCTCATATTTTGGCCTCCACTCAGCAGCTGCAAGCGTTGACATGAACATCGTAGCTGAAAGTGACTCAGGTCAATCAGCAAGAATCTGCGCTTCAAGCCAAGACATTCCAACACCTCATTTAATTCCCTTTAATTCAGTGAGGTTGGACGAGGTCAGATATTTTTTTTTTTCTTCAAAAATGAAAGAAGCAGAGAAATTACACTTGAATTGACGTTATTTCATCAACTCTGCTCTCTGGCTGTAATCTGTCTCTGTGTTAATACAGAGACTGAGACAGATATCCCAATATCTTTCGTACGTGACGAATGGGCTTCATTTGTCACTAACGTCAGTTTCTTATCAACAAGCAAGAAGTGAACGCTGATAAAGGGACGGAGCAGAAATATCCTCAAGTCAATGTGTTTTTGATAAAAAAGACAGAAGGAAGTTGGAATGTGACCTAGAAAAAAACTCACTTTCTTAATAAGAAAAGAAAAAACATCCAAACTGCAACAAGAACCAGCTGACCCCAATGATTTATTTATTTATTTATTTATTTATTTTTCTCAGTAAGCGTGCCACTTTACATTCCAGCGGTCAGGGCCTGTTTACTAAGCACCGCCCTCAAACAACCTGCAAGACCTCGGAGCAGCCGCGTGTGTGTGTCTTTCCCTGGACATTTACAACACACAACAACAACAACAACAACAACAAAAAGAGGAGATCTTCTTGACCTGCATCTTGTGCAAGTAAGCAAGCAAATAAATAAATGGATCCCTGACATCGAGAAGTGAGACGGACAGGCTGATTTTCCTTCTTCTTCTTTAAAAGTGCAGGCATAATCCCTGGGATTCGCCGAGCCGACCAGTCGAAACAGGAGCAGCAGTGGAGGGGAAACCACGTTCCAATTCCTCCTCCTGGCAACACGGCCGGCCGACACCTGGCGGGTTCGTTTCAGGGACGCGAGGCAAATCCACCGGGGACCAAAGAGCCTGGGAGTGAAGAGTTCACACTGAGTCTGCGCAACGTCCTGGGAATCTGAGAACTGCACCGGGAGGTGCTCGGCTATTCAGCGGTAATGAGTCTGGAGTTGCCATGTGGGTAAAATACAAATGCTGCAGGAGTCGATGAACCAGAGGATTGATCGGATGAAGCAGGAAGCTTCAATCGTTCCGTTATTAGTGGAACCTGCCGTCTATGACATGAGAGTAAACCAATTTGAGTGTTCAAAAGGAAAAATGAGAGCTGCTCATCGCTGCCCTCAGGTGTACCATGTTTTGTCTTTTTTTGGTTCAACTAAATTCTTGATTGAGCCAGTCAAAAGCAGTTTTCCCTCCAGAAAGACAAGCCTTCAGCTTGTTCATTTTAAATTTGATGTGAGAACATCGTCCGCCGTTGATGAAACTGCCTCCAAACCGCTGTTCGGCACGATGATGCAACACGTCAGAACTGACAGAATGGAGCTAGGCGGTCAGGACTGGTTGGCAAAATTACACTTTAGCTATAGTTGTTTAGTTTTTCTTTCGACAGTTTTTTATTCAGTTTTGGCCATTTTGGTAAACAAACAAAAAACTGTGAATGGATGGAAAAGGAATAACGCAGCAGAAACACAAACATCCCACTCCAATCCTGAAGAGCCTGTGATTTAAAGAAACACGGATTGATTGACTGAACGAACAACTGCTGCAGCTACAACTGCTGCAGCTACAACTGAGCAGACGGCGCTTTTTGCCAAGAGAACTCATGAATAATGTGGAAGGGTGGAGCGCACGCTCATCAAGAGGAGACATAAATATGGGAGACGGCCCCCGCAGTAATCCGCCGGCGCCGCGGCCCAGAAGAACTCATTAAGGCAGCAGCCAATCGATGGGCTGATTGTGGACGGAGGCGGAGCCCAGGCCCGACGAGGCTTGACTGCAGATCGGAGCTTTGAGCCAGTTTTGACTTTCACCCACCTTTTTCCAACACCCTCCCACCTCCACCCCTCCCCACCACCATCACCCTCACTCGACCTCACCCCAATCATTTTCCGTGTCTTGTGTGCTACAGTATCTGAGCCGATAGCAGCAGAGAGCAGTCATGTGGAGAGGACGTTTTCATCCACAGGCTGGCAGCCCTGCCAATTCTGGCTGCCTGCACCCCCCCTTTTTTTTTTTTTAATACAAAAGCCTGCAACACCTTCAGCATGAGAGCTCAGGTTGTGTGCTGAACTGTAAAGTACAAAATAAATTGTTGCTGTCAAAGGAAGGAGAAAAGACAGAGAAGAGAAGAGAAGAGAAGAGAAGAAGAAGAGAGAGAAAAAAAACGCCTTTAAATGTAATTTCAGGAGATGGAGGAGGGCCGTCTCCAACTCCGTAGGGTTCTGCCTTCCAAAGTTTCCAAGAAAATAAATAGACAAACAAATAAATATATAAAAGCAGAGGATATTTTTAAGGGCAATGAATAGAGAGCAATAAAAAGTGGAAGCAACACAATAGCCGACTGAGTGTGTCACAAATAACGCCGTATGAAAGGATGAAATTGGAGGCGGAGGTGAACGCAGCGTCCCTCTATTATCGTCCGACTGCACTCTCTCGCCCGCGCCGCCTCCCCCCACCACCGCCGCTGCCGCCCCGGCTTTATTTACCGGCTGCCTCGGCCTCGGGGCTGCACACCGTCTCAAGCCGGGCAGCTCATCAGGATGACTGGCAAGTGTTGCCGAGGTGAACTTTATCAAGCGGAGCGGCCGCGCGTGCGTGTGTGTGTGTGTGTGCGTGTTTCTACTCGCCTCAAGGTGAAACGTCGTGGGCCGCCGCTTTTAAGGCACCTTTCAATGTTCAATTTTTTTTTTTGTTTGTTTTTAAAAGGCCGAGCGGGTCAGAATGAACTCTCCGCCGGCCTGCGGACAACGGGCTTGTTTTTCCACGAGCATCGATCAGACGGTGAGAAAGAGGCGGCCTTTCACATTTCCACCCTGCTGGGGGGAAGGAGGGCGGGGGGAGTGGCGGTGGGGGTTGGGGGGGGGGCTCACGTTGCTGAGAGTTGCATCATGTCTTGCCGTTCACCTTGACTCCGTCTCTGATGGGACCAGGAGGGTAAATGGAAGATATATATATAAAAAAAAAAAACATCTGCAGTTCATCAAGTTGTGTGGCTCGTGCAGCAGCTGCGTGGTTGCATGTTGCGTGTCGTCGTGGTCCCTTCGCCCGCCGTCACCAGCCGCCTTCTCCTCTCGACAAATGTCTTGTTAGCTCCCTTTCAAAGTGATCATCCACCCGCTGTGAGAGAGGAGGCTCCCATTCTCATGTCCTAGTCGATAAGACCCTCCTGGAGTTTTACAGGTGGGAGGAAAAAAATCCAACACAATAGACGCCATTGAGTGAAAAAAAAATACCCAGAAGAAAATCTGATAGTGTGTCCGTGCTTGTATGTGTGTGGTTTTATCTCGTTGTTTCTGAATTTTTTTGACACGAAGCGGCAACGTGCCCTTCGTGAAACATGCCGTCGGGTTTGAGAACATCCGTTTGGAAGCCGTTTAGTTTTTGTTTTTTTCTTCCTTCTGCACTGCATTTGAAGTACTTGTTGCCGCGGTTACGTGGATCAGGAAAACATCACCAACTCCAGGAGTCAGCAGCATAAGTTTTGGGTGAACGCTGAAAGGCAGACCTTAAAGGAAGAGAGAGACAGAGAGAGAGAGAGAGTGGGGTCAAAGTTCAGGTGGAAGACGCCACCGCCGCTGCTAATTACCCCGCACGCCTCATTAGGCGCGAGGCTGTCACATGACCGCGGGGCGGCCCGCACCTCGGCCGAGTCGTGACAAAGATGTAGCAGCCTCCTTGACTCCGCCTCACCCACCCTCCCCCGCCCCCACATACACACACACCTACCCTCCGGGGTCACGGCCAATCGGGGCATCGACTGCACTTTGCTTAAAAAGGAGCTCCAGTCCATTAAGCTGGCCCCGCCCGTCGGCCTGGCAGCGCTAAAAGCTCGCCTCGGTGACCCACGCCGCCTATTAAGCCGCCCGTCCGCACTAAATCCCGCCCGTATTTAGTGCAGCGCCACCGCATTAAACCTCCATGGTGTCATATACAGGAGCTGTATCATCGCTGGCAAAGCACACATAAAGGCAGCATATGGATGGGGGCGCTGAGCCGTTGACCTCTGCTGGCCGAGAATGTGATGTCACTTCTTTTCTTTTTTTTTCCACCCTCCCTGGCACCAGCACTAGTGCAGACTCAGCGGCAGCGAAGCCCCGTGAAGCGTCTCTTCTCGCTTCCAGACCGGCTTCACCACACTGCAGCTTCTCCAGACTCAGACAGCATTCATTCCTTCAGCCACTGGTGAAAATGATGGAACACGTCTGGTTTTGTTATTGTGGGTTTACTTACAATGTATCATGGTGTGGAGGGGTGAGCTCGCAGGGCAACCAAGATCAGAGATTCCACATGGATGGTTTTCAGCAGGTCGGCTCCTGAACTTGTTCATTCTTCAAGGAGAACAAAGACGCTGCTGCAGCCTTGCCGACAAAGAAAGGCCTTGTAGATTCCAGACGGTCAATTGGTGAACTGGCTGCTGTTATGTTATACTGTGTATGCTACTGATGAACTCAAGATGTTGCATCAGACTCCATTGTAGAAGATGATAGAAGAAGCTTTGCCTGGTGTGTTGGACTAGAAGAGCCCAGGATTTGGATAAATCCTTCAGCTGTTTTCCTGAAGATCTGCTGGTTCCACTGTTTTAAAATTTACAAACGGCCGGTTTTCAGTTAGTACGAGCAGAGCTGGACCACACTCAGGGCTTCATGGTCCTGGAACTCAAATGTTATCAGCTTGCCTTACGGGCACTGAGGTATTCCAATCATATTCCAATTTGGAAAAAAAATCAAACATCCAATTCCAAAATCCAGGACCGAATCCACCTGTGACCTGTGAAACATTCCTCCTGGGTCTATTACCCGTTTGTTCGCAACAATGCTGGTTTTAATCTTATCCTTTCCCGTTTATATCTCCTCAGTAGAATAATTCTTGACTACCCCCAACATTTAACTTTTTTTTTTTTTTTTATCTCATTTCTCAGGCAGTTCTGCTGTTGCTGCTCCAGCGGGCCAACTCTGCCAGAGGACGGATGTCTTCCGGGTGTTCCGGTGCCTTTTGGGATGCCTCTGAGGGTCTTTGGTTGGATGCTTTGTGTCAGTACGGATCTGGATGAAAACAGAGTGAATGTCTATCTCATGAGAAGACCCAGAAAATTCGCCCCTGCCACTAACCTCAGCAACAGGATCAGCGGATGGGAGCGAACCAGCGAGCAGTCAGTGCGATTTCTTCTGCTGGTTTTCCGCGTTTTGGCTGATGGCTTCACACTCACTCTGCACGCCGCCATGCAGAGCACTTATTACATTCTCACCACCGGGGAGTCGGGCACCACGGGGATAATCACTCTCACACCTCCACACCAACCCACACTCCTCCACCGCTGTTCGCCAGGAAGTGTAGGGAGCAGCGGGTCCGGGGCGCTCTGGGCGCTCATCTAATTAGCTGCTGCTGCTGCTGCTGCTGCTGCTGCTGCTGCTGCGTGGTCAATGCATGTCAAACCTGATGCCATACAGATACTCTAACTCTCTCTAACTTTGCTCGCCTCGCTTGCAGCTTTTAATGCAATTCTTGACATCCTAGCCGGTAAACCAGTAAAAGCAGTAAAAAAGCCAAATCCAGAACATAAACTGAACAAAAACACGTTTCCAAACCTCGCCTCAAGCATTTGGCTGAGATTGCCGATGGAATATAATAAAAGAGATTATATTATAAAAAAAATAAAAAAAAACATTTTGCAAGCATACATGCATACATGCATGCTTACACAGCGGTCTGAGCTGCAGAGCTCTGCACGCTGCTATCATGGCGCATTTCCAAGACAACCGGCCCAATTAGACACAACAGCGTGTCGGCGCTCCAGTCCGAGGTCACGGTGCTGGAGGCGGCAGCGGCTTCTGCCGGGTCGTCTTTTGGTCAATGGAAGATGGACGCTTCAGAAAGAGGCTTGTGTTTCTCATTTCACCGCACACACTGCAAAGCGTTCAGCCGCTTTTAATGAGAATCTTGTGAGTAAAACAAAAATGTAAAAAAAAACTAAAAAAAATTGAATCAATGTTAAAGGTTGAAGATTTTCTCTTTCCTGGCAACAGCGAAATAGCTATGATTAATTATTCTAACAGTATTTATAGCTTCTGTCAGACAAATTGTCACTGGTAGCCAAGATCAGCAGAATAATGAACAGCAAAATACGTTACAGACGTTCAATGTCCAATTTATGTAATGGTTGGATGGTTTTTGATTTTTCATATTTTATATTGAAGTCTCTGGATGGGCACATTGCCACGAATGAAATCCACTTCACCTGTTGCCCTCCCGCTCAGTGGGTGACATTCAAACCTGACCTTAAACCCTCAGCTGGCACATTCAAACACCCTCACTGTTGCTCTGCCTGTCACCACTGACCCGATTAAGTCCGATCCTGAGGGTTTCTGTCCAACTCTTTCGATCCACCATGATAGAAATGCTCTGCTGCCTGATGGAGCCGAGGCCCAGATCTGCCTCCCGGCGAGTCAGGTTAGAGGCGGAGCTAGCTGCTGCTGCTGCTGCTGCTGCTGCTGCTGCTGCTGCTGCTGCTGCTGCTGCTGCTGCTGACTGTCCTTCAGGGCGCCGCACAGCGAGCGATAAATTTTAGCGACAAGGCTTTATTCCATCCTTTGACAGCCTTTGACATCTTTATTGTTTGACTTTTATTCCGGATCGGCACAAGGCGGCACATTTCCACATATCAACTTTAAAAGTAGTTTGCAATTTTCTCCGGAATGACATTACGGTTTCATAAAGCTTCTTTTTTTGTCTTCCTCAATAGAAGATGTCAGAAAAAAAAGTTTTCTGAAAAGAAAGGTATTTGTTCAAGGCTGATGGCTTTGGGGAGCACCTCGTCTCTCTCCTTCTTTTCTTTTATTTCTGACACTGGATTTTAAGGTTGTTTCAGCCTCTGTGTTTTTATGGCATGGCCCCAAAGTTCCTCCTGTGTGCGTCTCAAACATTTTCTTGACAGCGTACCCAAAGATTTTTGACAGAATTTGCTGAATTTTTTTGCACCGTCAAAGGCAGTCAAATGGACTTCAGTAGCTGAAGTCACTGCGCTGTTCCCTGAGATGAAGTCGATCCTTCAGACCTTCATACACTCTCTCCACCACTCACGTGCTACACACACAGAAGGAGAAGCAAAAAAGACTTCTTGGCATTTGGACAGAGTTAGAAAATCGTGTTCACACAACATCCTGTCAGGCAGGACTGGACCGGAGAAGGAATCGGCATGAAAAATTTAAACCCAACCACAACATCAACCCCAAAACAACTTTTTTTGTGTGTGTGTGTGGAGCTGACACAGATTCATGGTTGAGCTGTGAATGCCTTTAATGGAAGAAAGCTTTTTATCTTGGTTGCGGGGGGAGAAAAAAAAAAAAAAAAAACACTTGTCAGGGCGAGTGTAGGTCTGCGATTCCCTTCACCTTTACACATCCTCTCCTCTAGAAACACAGCCGGAGGGTGTCAGGTGATGCAGAGACGGCACACGCCGAAGGTGGAGCGTCAATGTGGTGAGTGAAGAGAGCGAAGTGAGAGATGGAGAGAAGGGGGCGGGGGGCGAGACAGCGAAGTCACCAATGAGGTTATTAAGAGAAAAGGAGCAATTCAAGCTGACAGGATGGGGAGGGACGCAGGTGGCAGCGAGCAAAGGAGCCGCGGCTGAGACGCACTTGAGAGCGTCATTGGTCGACGATTGCTTTGCCCTCCCTCCCTCGGAAAATAAGGTGTAATGCAGCAATTTCAGCAAAGCGCCGATGCAAAATGGGAAGAGGGAGGATGTGTGCTGAAAAACACGACACGGTGCATTCATGAGCTGTGAGTCATCTCCTTTGATTTGATGACTTTCTATCTATCTATCTATCTATCTATCTAATGTGGCTTTAGCATCTCTACAAACTCCCTTCACATGAGAAAAGTCCATCCTTTACTTCTTCCTCCTTCTTTACTCCCTCTTTGAAAATGCACAAATTTAGAGACCGGTCTTTTTTGTGATGTCATAAATACCCACCAGGTATCAGCTCCGCCCCATAGCGCCTCTTCTGTTGAAAGGTCAGGCAAAGCAACAGTTTTCTTTTTCACAGGAGGCTGCAAACAGTGGACTAGGCATGGCATTTTCTGCTGCGCTGGAGATTTCTGTGGAATAATTGTGGATTATTTTGGGGAAAAAAAGGGAGCTAAAAGTCTTGCAATAGGTCTCACGTGGGACCTCTGAGACTTGATAACCGCCAAGAGCGAAGCTGGTTTGGCAAACATGACGAGAGCGTCCATGCATGAAAGCAGCACGGCCTCTTTTTTTTTCTTTTTAAATGATCATGAATACCGTGGACTGACTCTGCTGCTGCTGCTGCTGCTGCTTCCACCGCTGCTTCTGAGCCCTTTGGGCAGAATGTAATTCCAATCAGCTGTCTGATTAGAGCGACCTTGGGAACCACCTCGTCTCCGCAGGGTAAACCGGCTGCGGCTGAAGATTGGTGTTAAGTTTCGTCAACACTCCTCGGAGCCGAGTCTAGAATATGTTAATTAACTCATTGATTGAGGTGGGTGGTTCATTATAAAAGCAGAAGTTGAGGTCTCTGGTGTGGGAAGAGAAAAGAACAGAAAGAAAAGAGAAAAAAACACAACACAGAGAAAAAAAGCCTCCACTGCTGTGCATATTAATGGCTGTAGCAGCGGCTTCACTTCAAGGACGGACTCTCAGCCACTCTGTATAGGCAAAAATAAATCAGTGAACAATATGTTTTTCTTTTTGCAATTCTCCAGCTATACTCTTGAATTAATGACTGAATATATGTTATTTGCTGGTGGGGATTCTCAGCACAGAGGCTCTGCTGCACTCGTTTACCAAAGTGAGTTAAACTTCATTGGGTTGAATGTAATAGGGAGCGGGGAAAATCCTCTAGTTGAGGCTGCCAGAACTGAACTTGAACTTCAGAACACACGTTTCAAAGTCAGAGGCCTCGGCGCCAACCGCCAAAACGGTTCACGTCTCATGAGGTCACGGTGCTTCTTTGTCCCCGTCTCCCGTCAAAGGAGGGGGAGAAGGAGAGGAGGGGGAGACGGGCCTTGGCGTCAAGCGAGACGTAATTGAAAAGTGCAGGGAACAAATCTTTTCAATCAGATTCCAAAGGCTCCGACCTTCCCACCGCGCAAGCAAATGCGCCGGTTGCAAAACGAAGCACGTCACGTTTTGCATCAGATAACAGCATGAAAACAAAAAAATAAATAAACACATTAAAAAAAAAAAAACGAGTCAGGCTGTGTGAGACCGTTGCAAGCCCTTCTTCCATTTATAGATTGATATAAATGTAAACAAAAGAATGAATGAGAAAATCAAACCCCAGCTGAAAGAATTTTTTCTTTCTTTCTGCTTTCATTGATGGCGTCGAGCCCTCTTGGAAGGATGTTCATTACAGTTTTACAGAACTCTAGTAAAGGCTTCCTCAAGGTCAACGCCAAGCTGAATACTAACACAAAGACTCGTGTGTTGCGGGCTAAAACGTCAGAGTAGAATCGCACACGGCTGCATCCGGGAAATGAATTAATCATTTTGATCAAATTCATCCAAACAGTTGGTCAGAGTTGAAGGGTCGGACTGTAAAATGTTGTTGTGACTGTTTACGAGAAACCAAGGTGTTTCTCAACGACGTGCACAATATTATACAAATCTGTGACGTCAGTGGGCTTCTTTTTTTCCTCACAGTAATGAGGATAAATCTGTCGAGGGAAGGTAATACGCGCGCGCGCACACACACGCACACACACACACACACACACACACACACACACGCACGCACGCAGACCATCTGGGAGCAGCTCGCTGGGAGCGGAGCTCTAGGCTGCAGCTCTGCGGTGCAACACCAGCGCCATCTGTTGGCGAGGCAGCCAAACGCACCTTTGCTGCGATGGACGGCAGAGGGAGGCAGGTTGTCGTGAATCACAGTCCACGCCAGAACACCACAGGTTCTGGATGTCAACGCATTGTCAGTGGTCACTGATCAGAGAGAATCCAAAGAATGATAATTTTTTCCTTGTTCCCACAAAAACTTCCCTCAAAAAACACAACAAAAAAAGTGGATTAATGTACAGAATCCCAACACCACCCACCCCACCTGTGTGATTTAAACGTTCTTATTGTTGAAACTATTATTTTTGTTGTTGTTGTTTTTGTACACCTTGACAGAAACTGCGAGACGCGCAATCAGCAGCAGCTGCCACGCTTCACGGATCAGAGCCGGACTGCAGCTGTCGTCTCCACACGAGTCCTCACCCGCTGGGAGAAAATGCACAACAGGCCTGTTCACTAATAGTTTGAGAATTTTTAATGTTTGCGTTTGTTTGTTTTCCCCCCAGATCAAGTCTCTTCATTCATGCCAATTGCACAAGTACCTAATATTTACTCACACTTGGCCTTTGATAATAAAGTTCAGTCACAGACGTCCCTCACTTCATACTTCCTGTGTGTCTGACTGCAACACAATTCAGCAGCACCTGCCGGGCAGCCTGGGTGGGTGGAAGGAGCCGCAGAGAGTAAAAATCCTGGCTGCTTGCATTTGATGCTCTCTTTATCTGAGCTTTTTGAAGGAGATGAGCAAGGTCAGGCCTTTTTTCTTTTTTGCTGCTGCTGCCACCTCACGATGCTAGACTTTTAGAGGAACCCTCTTCACCGTGCACTGAGATGTGACAGTGAGCCAGTCAGCCTTCTGCAGCCCACGGCGCTTTTGTACAGGAGTTCCTGTAACCTCGTTGCTCAAAGGCAAATGATCTCATTCAAGTATATATATATATACATATATATATATATATTTTTTTAAATGGCACGAATCATGCAATTCTTTTGAATAACCAAGTCAAGTTGTTTTTTCTTTTCATCCTGTGCGAACAGGTTATCGCTTCAGATGTGGTGGATTTGCTTCCAGCGTCCAGAGAGAGGTGATGGAAAATGAAAAACCCATTGAAAAAAACAGAAATCCATGCATCCTTCCATCCATTTTTGATACCCGATTATTCCTGAGCTCAGGGTCATGGGAATCTGCTGAAGTCTCTCCCAGCTGTCATAGGGTAAAGGCAGGGTGACACCCTGCACACTTTAGTATTTTTGGTCTTTCTGCAACCAACTTTGGCGGTTCCTGCTGGCCAAATGATTTAATGCAGTTTTTGGTATTTCCATGTCGACCTCTCAAGTTGTTCCCTCAATAAATGATTGGATGAACATTGAGCACATGGTCATTCCTGTTCATTCCTGCTGAAAGGAAGTGAAATGGAGCAGCAAAAGAAAAGGTGCATAGTTTGAGTTAAATGGTTTTAGGTTTAATGACTGTTCAGGGAGGTTATTAAACCTAAACCATTGTAATGGATGCCGATGATCTTAAAACGTCATTTTGAGGGTAATGTTTCAATCCACAGGACGACGTCAGGAACTCTTTCTTGAACTGCTTGAATCGGATGTGGGACCACTTACTGCTGCCACGTAAGGGTGCCCATGAGGAACACACAAGCAGCGAGGCTGAAAGGCTGACTGTAATTAGTCCTTGAAAAACCAAACACCTGCTCAAACACGCCCACGAATTGCTTTTAGTTTCTACTTCTGTCTGATTTCATTTCCGGGGCAGCACCGCATGGAGGAAAACAATCAGTCTGTGACCTGTAATCTACAGAATTTAGCCTACGACTCACACCGAAAATAAACTGGAGGAAAACGACAGATCTTCGCTGAGAAACGAACCGGAAGTCGATTGGTTTCCCTCTCTGTGAGATGACCTCAACTTCAAAGACTTCTCCGAACGAGTGAGTAACCTTCATTTTAAAATTCGCCATTGTTCTTCTTATTTCTAGCTGGGTTGCTGAGCTCTGTTTGCTGTCTGTTTGACGCAAATGCATTTAGTTCTGCTTATCTTTTGCGCAATGTCCAGAAAGTGCAAATTCACTCACTTCGCTGCTTGAAAACCATTATTTTCCTCTTGTATTCCCTTGTTCATGTTGTTTCTTTTGCTCACTGTGCATTTTGGGGGGCAGAATTCCGTAATTGTATTGCAGTCAGCGTGAATCCATATAGTCCACAGCATGCAAATATAGAAACCAAGTCTCTGATTTATGCTAGCATGCTTATTGAAAAAGTTTTTACCACATCATCAGTGTGAAAAGCCGTTTTTCCTTTGTTTATGCATCTGAGCTTTTCCAGAGACGAAAACCTTTCTTATGACCACTAAAACTTTAAAAGCTTTTAATCTGCCACCCAACTTTTTTTTGTAATCTTTCCGCATTGGTGTTATATTCAAATCATATTTCATATTTGTGTGGTTTTGAACCATCAAATATGGATCCGTCTGCAGCTTCATTTGATTGGACAGTTTAAACAAGCTATATGCTAACAAATAAATAAATAAGCATAACTTTATATGATTCTCAATATTTGCTAAACGTTGATACAGGGCCAAGAATAATAGAGCAACAACACTTTAAAAAATTAGGTCAAAACTCAGAATCCCTCAGTTAATAATAATAATGGACTGCATTCATTTAGTGCTTTTCTAGGCACTCACTTGACATTCAACCCATTATTCATTCACACCACATTCACACTGTTGGTAAGCTCCATGTGTAGCTACAGCTGCCCTGTGGCAGATTGACGGAATCATGGCAGCCAATCTGCGCCAAACGGCCCCTCCGACCACCACCACCACTCAACATCCACTCACATTTGTACGAGGCAGTGTGGGACTGGGATGTAGCGGGATTTGAACCGGCAACCTTTTCGGTCATTGGACAACTTGCTCTACCTCCTGAGCTACTGCCGCCACTTATAATGAAAAATAAGTTGTTTTAAAATCCATATTCTCACAAATGCACGACTGACATCCCCATTTCATCTGTAAACGCAGCAATTTATGTGTTTCCAACTCTCCTGGAAATAGTTGAACATCCTTTTTTCTACGACTCTACTAACAAGTTGTTACCACAGATGGAGGGATGTCTCGCCTCTGCAGCTCTGTGCTGTGTGTTTGTGCGCGTGTCTCCGGATTACCGCCCGGTGTGGGCGGGATTACAAGGCTGCTGCGGTTTATTTAACTTGCTCGTGATGCACAAGTGAAACTCTGCCTCCGCCTCCGAAAGGATGACGAACACAAGTGGCCCTGTGGGGAGGCGTGCATCTCTAATGAGACACTGCAGGTGTAAGAACTCGGCTGCACATCTGTTTACACCAATTACAAATGTTTGCCGGTCGCCGAGCAGATGATGTTGTGTACGCGGCACCGGCTTCTCTGTGAGTGATTGTTCTGGGTTCCTGTGTTGGCGTAGTTGGAGCCTCCTCTGGTCGGGATGGTGTCAGTATGTATGTGTCATTGTGTGGCGTTTTTAAAGAAGACTCCTTCATCGCTCTTTCCAATCTACAGATGAATTATTTCCAGCATTACTTTGTCTTTTTTTTAACAGATATTTAAAAACAACATTAGATTTGGCACGCACACATGCATGCACGCACGCACATGTTCAGTTCAGCCAGTGATCAGTCGTTGAGCAAACAAAGCAACTTGTCAGTCAGATTATTGGATACTGGACTGCTCAGGATCCGTTGTCATTTTTGTGTGTTTATGAGCTGTGATATTTATGATTTTGTAAGCCTCTGAAAATGTGTCCTTATTTCCTCAATACAGATTGAAAACATTGAATAACTGATGCGCTTTCAAAATAAAACTACCAGGCTTTGGCATATTGCATTTGGCGTACGTACTATTTTATTTCGCGTTTCCAAATTGAAATGTTCAGCTTTCTTTTGAAATTTTAAATGGAAACTGATAATCTCCATATTGACATTTACACGGTCGTCCCAGGAGGATGTGATTACTGCTAAATCGTTGAGGTTTCTGGGAGTTAACTGCAGCTCGTGGGGAAGTTATTTGTGGCCTTCATCATCCCCTGACTGTCCCCACGCGGTCCTCGATCCCCAGGCGGACCGACACACTGCAGGGCCTGTGGTTTTGGAAGGAGCGTGCACTGAAATCCACGCAGCAGCAGCAGCAGCTGCTGCACTTTTTTTTTTTTCAATGTCTCAGTGAACAGCTGAAAGTGGCGAGGGGCTGTTTGTTCTCCTCGATGGCCACGAGATGACGGAGCCACTTTGAGGGTCATTGGCGGCTTAATTAGTCACCGTCCTCTTCTGCAGCTCCATTAAAGTCAAGATAAATGGCTGAGAGTGGCGCACTAAAAGTCTCTTATGTGTAAGTTGATGCTTGTTCTGCCGACGATGGGGAGTCATAACCAGGAAACAATGGGCGAACAGCTTGATGGCTTTTCCACTGCATGCGTGCGTGCGTGCGTGCGTAATAGTACTTGCGTGCGCGTGTATTCTTCGCCGTGTTCTCGGTTCCTCCGGAGGTGACACTCAATTCTGCCACTAGGTGGCATCGCTGAATCGCTGAACAGGCGATGTGTTTCATTTCACGCTGACGTCTCTTTTGCAAAAGATTCAGGATGATTTTTTTTTTTTTTTGTCTGTCACTTGTTTATTTTATTTTACGGAACCGGCATAAAATTAGAAATATGGAAAAATACCCCCAAACAATAACTGACACTTAATTGTGAAGTAAAACAACATTTTTTTTTTTTTTTTTTTTTATATATATATATATAAAAGAGAGGTTTGTTTAAAAAAAAATGATGGAAAAGAACAACACTGAATGAGTAGGTTTTAACACATGCACATTTTTTGACATATGACTGGACAGCACCAGGTAAGATAAAGGACCCGCAATTAGAAATGCAGGGAGCATCCACTGAAAACTCCAAATCGTCTCAGACAACATTTTTCTCTCATTTGGCTACATTAAGGTTGACATTCCTGACCAGAAAACCATCAAAATGTTTTTTTCTGAATGCGGGTTTGATTTTACACAACAGAAAGTTTCACCACTGGCACCCTGAAACACAATGGCCTCATTGAAAAAGTTGCCAGGGCCTGTCCGCCCCCCTCGCCCCAAACCTCCACCCTCAGTCCACCCCCCCCATCTCACATTTGGCGATGCTATCGCGCCCGGCCCTCCCCTCGCTGATCAGAGGCAAACTCGCCGACGCCACTGTGTCGCATTCTGGGGATAGCTGCACACAGGGTCGCTGTGATGTGCCACCTGGCCCCCTTTGGCCCCGCTGGCGGGGGAACTCTGCCTGACCCCTACGCTCAAACCCGTTTGCCATCCAGGGCGACGTCAGGGCAGGGTCTCGGAGGAGCACTTGTGCGGCCACGAGGACCGAGCGGAGGAAGACTTGCCGACACCTCGGCTGCCTCGCCGCCCCCCCGACGGCCGCACAGTTGCACATCAAAAGAATCGTCCGTTTGGGCCGCAGCCAAGACGCGTCCCGTTACTGTGAGCCGCAAGCTCTGGGAGCAGCGCAGGGTCTGACTGATGCAGAGCCAGAAACAGATTTTGAAAGGGGCAAAAAAAAAAGGTTCAACCTGAAAAGGATTTCCTTGATTGCTATGCAAAGTTATGTGTTTATTTGTATATTTAGCAAATTTAAATAAAAAGCACATAAGCGATTAAAAATGTATTCAGCTGATAATTTAAAGCTGAGGGTATAGCCGAGACATATTAGAACGTGTAAAATTAAAGACAATCAAGCAGTCAATGTGTCAAGCAGTGCAGCCGACGGGAGGAGCAGGTTTTATCCAATGGTGTCGTTGTCACAGTTGCGTCCTGCTTGACACTTCCTGCTCGATTCATACGACAGGAGCTGAAGTCTTTGAGTAGCAGCTGCTTCCAACCTGTGGCCTCTAAAATCACCGCAGCTCAGGAGGGGGCTGGAGTGCTGAAACCCCTGCACGGTGGTTTTTATAGACGTGGTGAAGCCTTCAGCGGAAATATGAGGACCATCTTCACTCACAGAAAACCTTGAGTTTTTGAGTGGACAATTTTTTTATGATTATAGATGAGAATTAAGAGCGTGGCCGGTACACAGGCTTCACGGGGGTCCTCCCCTGCCCTCCCCTCCCCCTCTCTGTGTATTTGCTCTCTGCTGATCTAATTCCCGCCGCCGCACGTCCCAAGAGTTGGACGTGTAAAACAGGTGTTTTGGTTTGTTTTCCACATCCGATCACCTCGGCCAAGAGCCCAGACACAGCATTTACACCGGCAATGACATGTGCTATTAGACCTCACATGTAGCCCACACCGTGTTTGTCTGAGCGGGCCTCGGCAAAATGATAATATTTGTCCAAGGAGGCGAGAGTGGATGCTGGCGAGCCCCCGGCGCTCGGCCCAACTGGCTGGAGTGACAGCGTCTCCACCTGTCGCGGGTCAGAGGGTAATGCTTTAAGGTCAAAGGTTGTTTCCACACGGCTGCTTTGGAACTCTTGCTTTCTGCGGCTCGAGACGTTCTCAGGCCGGGGTGCTGAATGTTTGAATCAACAGTTCAAACCAATCAGCGAATTTCACTTAGGCTGGTTTTAAAAAAGAAACAAAACAAAATCTTGTTTTAAAATTGCAAAGCTAAAGACCTGAAAAAAAAAGCACACGGTGAATGGTACGCAATGATGGACTTGAGTTCACCTGCCACCGAAGACTTGAATTATTTTTCCAGGTACGTATCTTCAAGAGTTAGAGGTGGTCACATGGTCGGCAACCATTCACAGTGCAAAGTCATCTCTGGAGCTCAGCTGCAGCATGGTGGACCGACAGCAGCTGCATTTCCATGACCCCCTGAATTGCGCAAAACTTAAATATTGCGATTATAAACTGGTAATGGAAACACCTGAACTTCAAAAAACCTCTCAAATATGGCGAAAAGGCGTTGACGTCGATCTACAGTTATATCGCAAAAGTGTAATGAAAACACTTTTTTAACATTTACACGTCGCCGGACGTGATGTACGGGGACATGTGACCAGTTCTCTTCAAGTGAAAATGCAAAATGTTCTGTACCTCACTCCTACTCAAAGTGGGGTCTCGGCAGGGCGAGATTTTTTCGAGAATTACAGCTTACACACTTCACACCATTCAATGGAAACACCTGCAAATTGCATTTGTACTTTGTCGAAATTTTACAAATATCACTTTTATTTTGCGAAAAACTGTAATAGCAACGCAGCTAGTTATCGACACAACGTAACGTTCCACTTTGAATAAAAAAAAAAAAAAAAAAAAAGAAAAACAGCTGTTGTGTATGTGTACGTACATTTAGTTCCCAAAGTGCTGCCCGTCGTTCACCAGAGTATTGTAATGAGCAGATAACTAGGCCATCGTGTAACGGATCCCCGAATACCTTCGACTTGTAAGGCCCGTTTTTGGCGCTACCATGGACGTGCGCCGCTTTTAGCCACGTTAAACTTCCCGGACAGGGCACTTCGGAGGATTGGGGGGCACGGCCGCAGGCTAATTAGCTTGAAAAACAATAGCTCCCCCGTCGCCCTTCCATTGTGCGCCCTCTGCATTGTGCGGCAGATCCGGTTTCAGACTTGTGATAAACAAGGAGCTAAATTGGATGCGCAGTTGTTGCCATTGTCCCTGATTTCTGATACCAATCCCCCACCCTCCCTGCCAGTGTCCCTTCTATGTGGTATGTAGGAGCCTAAAGGTGCCCCCCACCAGGTCCCCCTTGCCCTGGTTGGTCCCCAATGGAGTATAAATGAATGGTGCGTGTCGGGGAGCAAGAGCCGATACACTTTGCGGCGGTCGCTGCTCTCCGAGGTAATTAAGTCGGCCGGTGCGACGGAATATTAGCGCCGCCCTGATGGACGCAGTTGAGCGGTGATTTCTTGCGGCTGACCGAGAGTTGAGAGCCAGCTGGTCCGGGGTCGGAGAGCTGGCCGGTGGGCAGACGCTTGCAGGGCCTCTTGGCCTCCGCTGGCTGAGGACCAATTGATTGACGTTGTCCAATTAGAGGGGCACAAAAAAGAAAGCTCCACGCAACGTCGTGGAAAAAAGACCACGGTGAAATATTCTTCTTCCCTGCGGTGTTCGTACACGTCCCCGAGGCCTCCGTCCCTCCTCCTCCTCCCCATCCTCCTCCTCTTCTTGTCTTCGCTCCATATTTGCCCGGCGGCTAGACGGAGGTCAAGGCCGGGGACAACTGCAAGGCTGCTTGTTAAGTGTTGGAGACTCGTGCCGCTGGGACCGCGGAGCCATTCCTGGCATCCTGCAGCACGCCTGGGGGGTCCTGTCCCGCGCTGTCACTCTCACACAAAGCAAAGCGGCCGCCGCCATCATATTATGTCTGTCTCTCTCCTCCGCACTCCCGGGGCTCTCTCGATTGTGTGGAAACCCAAAAATAAACAAGTCAACACAACAGGAGGTGAAAGGTGGAGGAGGAGGCGAAGAGTATGGCGGGCGGGGAGGTCGGGGAGGGGGGCGGGGGTCAGCCAGCGGCTCTTCCATCTGTCCGCAGGCGTCACTCCGTGAGCTGCGAGGAGTGATTTCTTCACCCTCCTGAATGTTGCTGTTGTGTCTTTATTGCGGTGACACACAGCAACTCGTTGCGTTGAATCATCTGCGTCTCTGTTTGTTTCTTTCCCTTGTGTGTAGATGATTTAGACCCCAGAACTGGCAGCCAACCAGGTTTCATGACATTAGCGTGAATATTTCCACTTCACGTAATTATTTTAATGGATTGAGTTTCGGTGCAGAAAAATGCTTTTGTAAATCATCGGGCCTGTAAAGCTCCAAACAGGCGTCGTGTGTCATTTCCTGAAAAGAGAAACCCGCAGAAAGTATCTCTCGCCCGATCAGAGTGAGTGATAAACAACATCATCAACGTGACCACGAGGCTCCAATGTAAACACAGCTGCTCGCTCTGCGCATCTTCTTCCTTTTCACCTCCGGTAACAAATTGTTGCCATTCTTGAAAATGTTTTCACCGTCTTTTTGGGAAGTCGTTATCTGAGTTTCCGCTGTATTGTTGCGGTCCGAGGCGCAGAGTTGGAAGAGAACGTGGGAAATCGGCGCGATGCCGCAGTCATGTCCGTTCCGTTAAGTCGGGGGAACCGGTTTGTTCACACTTAAGACAATGATTTTATGCTGCTGAAGAGAAAGAGAAAGAGAAGAAGGAGGAGGAGGCGGCTGCTCACATGTTTTAAATAAAGCAGGAGGTCAAAGGTGGCCGGGACTCAGAGCCGCGGGCGCTCGCTGCAAAAGTTTCGCTCCTTAATCTCCCGACGACGGACGACCCGACATCCGATATTCCATTAAGAGGGACTTTTGCTCAGGGCGTCTGCCAGTTGCGCATTAGCGGCGGAATGATACAACAGTTTGTAGCCGCGACTAATGTGTCTTCATTCGCCGTATTCGAGTATTGTATTGCGTTTCCAGCACCTTTTTTATCATTCTACACATCGACTGTCTGTGAATGAAAGATCCGTCTGAGAGACCTGGGTTCACTGGGCCGAGTGGACACACATGGTACTGTTTTCAGAAATCACTTGGTATCGCGCAGGTGCACGTGATGCAATGCTTGCAAGAGACAACAGGCGTGTGTGTGTGTGTGTGTGTGTGTGTGTGTGTGTGTGTGTGTGTGTGTGTGTGTGTGTGTGTGTGTGTGTGTGTGTGTGTGTGTGTGTGTGTGTGTGTGTGTGTGTGTGTGTGTGTGTCATCTCAGCGTAAAATAATTATCTCAAAATGATTTAATCTAAGTGTCAGCTTCTAATGTTGGTAACATTTAGATTTACGTTTCTCAGCTTGTTGGGTTGTGGCCCAAAAGAGGGTTGCAGAGCTGTTTTGATTGAATTGCAGAATTTTTTTAAAGGGACTTTAAAATCCATATATTTTTGCAGAACACACAATTCAATTCAGTAATTTCAATAATTTATTGACTAGACATGATCGAAAGTGGGCTAGCGTTTTCATTTTTGTAGAGTAAATATTTTGGTCGCGACTTCATGACAAGGAAAGAAATGTGGGTTCCACCAGTTGAGAACCACTGACTGAGATGACGCAACACCCTGTTAGCCGCAGCTTGAGGATTGGGGTCGTACAGGCTTCTCTTTGCAGCCCCACTTCCTGGTTCAGCAGCGAGTCCTGCCAAACACGCCTCCGTCGTCAACGCCGTGTTTTTCGCCCCCCCTCACACCCTGCTGCTTATTTGCCACTAAGCTGTCATGAGAGAAGATTTACTGCCTTGTGCAGCAGCAGCAGCAGCGGCCCCGGGAAAACGCCCGGGATCGACGGCAGCCAAGCGTCTGCGGGGCGATTCCGTAAAGCCCCAATTAAAGCGCTGACTTATCGTGACGGCTGATTGCAGGTCGGCCGGCCGCCGCCGCCGCGTGTGGAATCTTTAATGACGGGGTTATATCTTGCCCCGATGCAGCACACCTGGCCGAGGCCACGCCCACCTCCTTTTTTTCTTTTTTTTGGCACCCCTGCCATTATTAAACACCTGCTGTTGTTCTTGTTTTTTTTTCTCGCCGCATTACGTCAACAAAGGCCACGAGGAGTGGATGCCGGGAGGGGAGGGTGGCGGGCGACGAGGGCATCGACATCTGGCCGCAGGTTTTCAGCGTTGCAGACGTATTAGAGCATTGTGCATTATAGCGCTAATGATTGTTATTAGCGCCGATCAAGTCACGCCATCACGGATGCGCCGGCGCTGTTTTTTCCCCTTAGACTTTTATTTATTTTATTCTCTTTTTTTAATGCCGTTGTTTACGATCTCAAAAGAGGTGTTGAGAAATGAGGGCTTGGCCTCGTTGACCTTTTGCCTGCCGCGACGCCCTACATTGCTAAAAACCCGTTTTTTGTTTTTTTTTGTTGTTTTTTTTACGACGGCGGAGGTGAAGCCGCTCATCAACAGGTTGCTGAAGTGAGAGAGAGAAATGCCCATAAAGCTGCTGGAGGCAGCGGCCGACGCATCGTGTCCCACTGATTCAGGGTGCAGGGAAACAGTGACGAAGGGCTGCAGAGGGCAACTAATAAATTCTTCCTTTTATTGCAACGGCGCTAACACGGTGCTAATAATTATTATGGCAGCCTGGAAAGAGGAGGGGCTTTGTGTTGTGTTTGTAATTTTGAAGCACTGATATTTAGGGAGCAGTTGGGCCAACTTTTATTTTATGTATGCTGTTACCAGGTGGGCATTGTTGTTGTTCTTGTTGTTGTTTTTACATTTGGTTAAATGCAACAATAATGACAACAAATGAGAGCGTTTGAATTTATTTACCTGGAATGAAGTAGCATTGCATGACGTGTCTTCAGTAAATGCAGCTTGCAGTGTTTAAAATACAAATTCAATTTTCTATACAAATGCTTTTTGAGTCGACTAAACTGTAAAAAACACACAACAACATCTCTAATAAAAATAAAAGTTGTAGCAACTTTAATTGCACAATCAAATTCATAAACTATTAAGTGCAGCAGCTGTACTTCCTCCTTTGGTTATTTGACCTTGTAAGTGTGTGAAGTTGATTTTTAGAGAAGTTTTAGATCTTTCAGGGTGAGTTGATTGAGTTTTTGCAGTTTTTGGTCACCAGACACCACATCACCTTAATTATTTCCCCCACTTCAGCCATGTTTCAGTCTAACACTTGCAGCCAACGTTAACAGTTTGTCACTTAGACCTGGAAAAAAAAACAAAAAACCACCTATCGCACATGGAACGTGGCAGGCAAAAAAAAAATAGAAAGGCCCCCTTTCGAAGCGACCACTTAATGCTCGCAGCAGAGCGGCGGCGGCATGAAACAATGGCCGCCGCCGGCGGGCATGATGGGTAACCGGAGCGGCCTTGAGAGGAGCCCCGTGCAGCGTTATCAGGGCTGGGAAGGGGGTGTGAACAGCGGCAGAGATGCCTCCGAGGTCAAGCCTTTAATAATGATTACAAACTGGGGCTGGCTGCCGGAGCGACAGGCTGCAGCTGTGGGCCGGCCGGCGTTTGAAGTGCCCGCCGCCTGTTGCAGGGTCCCAGGCCCCCTCGCATGAGGAGACGCTGCAACTATGTGGCTGCCTGTGGGAAAGAATGCCGCGCGACGCCAGGGTGACGGAGCGCAGGGTGGCTGCGGGGCGGGCGAGTGGACGGACGGACGGACGGACGGACGGGCGGGCGGGCGGGCGGCTGGGCCGGTCCGACTGGTGGACCGAGGCTGGGGACCGATGGGATGGCACACAGAGAGGGGTGTGTGTGTGTGTGTGTGTGTGTGTGTGGTATGATTCTGTCTTCTTTGGTTACACATGAAGTCGGGGGAGGGGGGCGCTGTCTATAAAGTCGGTGCCAAAAAAAAGAGAGCGAGGGAGACGGTGTGGCTGCGGCGTGCATTATCTCAATACATCGATTGTCCGATAGGAACCTCACATGTGCATCACGTCAGCTGTCGCAAAACTCAAATTCAGACGTTGCCGTTAACGCAGCTCCTGCGCTGTCAGGTGGCAGAGCGCTCCTGTCAGTGGACAGAACGAGCATACAGACGTGCATTATTCATAAAAATCCATCAAAGCTTAGGTATTTATATGAAAGTATCAAAGCTTAAGTATTTTTACTCTAAGCCATTTTTTTTTTTTTAAACTGTCATTCATTTCCTTTATCTTTTACATACATATGTTGCGGTTTATGTTGTTGTACTCATGTCTCTGGTACAGTTTAAGTTGAAGGTGTACCTGCAAATAGTCACCTCCATTAATATTTTTGGAATAATTGGAATCATAACTATAACAGAAAAATGATTTTCAAATTGTTTTTAACGAACAGTCGATGGTTCCTCTAAACAAACTTCATCCAACGCCGACACGCAACGACGCACCCATCGTGCGTAATTTACTGCGTTCAGCAGGGGCAGGAAAACCTCTTTACCTTTTTGCGCGCGATGCTTCTTATATGAAGTTCGTTGAAGGAAAGAAAAAGATTTACGGCCATTCCTCTTAATTACTACCTGCCCAATAATCCCACGGGTGAATTATTATGCGCACATAGTTGCAGGCTGCGCGGAGGCACCGTGCCAGAGTCTTGCGTGAGCGTTGACAAGGACCGCGCCGTGATCTGCGGCGGCGATAAGGCGACGGGGATTGTAAGCCGTTCTTTAATTGTTTGACTGGCGCTGCCAAACTGTGTTTGTGTTTCAAATGTGGCGTAATCTGGCAAGGCGCCCTCTCAACATGTGAGAAGACAAGGAAGCTGTGGGGTGTCAAAGCTTTGCTTTCAGGAACAAATTCTACAAAAGTCTGACTGTTTTTCATTTGGAGGTCAACAATTTCCGTGTCATTGCTCTCGCAAATATGTTTATTCGGCTGTGGTGGTGTTTTACGACTTGGACCGCAACGAGTCTTTTAATGAGCAAGCGCCGTGTTTCTCAAAATGTCAGGACTGAACGACCGTCAACGCCCGTCAGTCAGCTGCTGGGTGTGCTCCATGTTGTCGCAACAGGCTGTGGGCTTGTTTACGTGTTTTAAATAATTGTAAAATCCCACATCGTGTCATTAAATGGCAATTAAACAGCCCTCGATTCAGAACATCCAGCAGAGGCGGCTTACAAGTGCTTTGGCATGTGTTTCTCCTGCCGTACACATGCTAAATACACACACACTCATATATGTGTGCATGTGTGTATTTGTGTATATATATATTTGTGAGTTTGTATTGATATGTGCGTGTATATATATGTGTGTGTCTGTATGTATGTACCTATGTATATGTGTGTGTATATATATATATATATATATATATATATATGTGTATGTATATGTATGTATATATATTATGTGTATGTATATGTATATGTATGTATATATATGTATATGTATATATATGTATATATATATGCATATTGTGTGTGTGTGTGTGTGTGTATATATATATATATACACATATATATATTATAATAATCTACTTTGACATGAAACCATCGGCGGTTGATTTGTGCAAAAACTCTGTTGGGAGGAAGACAAAAAAACAGACGTGACATCATCAAAGATACGCACGGATGCATAAAAAAGGACCATGTTTTTTCATCTTTAAAAAAAAAAAAAATGAAGAGCAACAGCAGCAGCAGCAGCAGCAAGCACACTCATGACATCATCCCTTCCATAACAATGATCCATTGTGTTGTATAGGCTTCCAGCGCCCTGCCAAAGGCGGCCCATAAGTTTCCTTTTGGCACTTTATGGCTGTTAGATCACAGCAGCCACTAGCTGACGGTGGCCACTAGCTGGCGGTCCGCTGAGAGAAGACAGGGGGGCTGGCAGAGGGGGAGGGGGTCGAGGTAGGGTAGGGTGAGGTGAGGTGGGGTGGGGGGTAGTTGAACATGAGACCACTGCCGGGCTAAAAAGGCCGGTCCCGGGCTCCCGGGTCAGTCCCTCTGATGCCGAGCTCAGCCCTTTCATCTCCCTTCGCGAGGATTTCCGTCCCATTTCCCCTCCACGGACGGGTAATTGCAAAAGTGACAGTGAGGCGGAATGGCTTAATACGCCGCCAAACCCCTGGCACCAAGGACGGACACACACACACACACACACACACACACACACAAAAGAAAATCCGTCTTGGCTCACGCTGGCTTTTTCATGAACTCAAAGTCAATTTGAGTTCCCAGAGGGATTTTTATACATTGTGCCTTATGTTCGGGCTGATGTCACACATTTGTTACGGCGGCGGGAAAAAGAGGGGGAAAAGAAAGCTCACAAAAATTTAAACGTGCAAAACCTGCCGGAAGAAATCTGTCTAATAAATTGGGGTTTTTGCTCTCAAATAAAAAAAAAATCATAAATGAAACACATTTTTTATTTATATATTATTTATTTTTACTGCATCGTGACCGTTGTGGTTTTTGAGCTTGTAAATGCTTGAAACTGTCATTAAAGTTCTTTCTAGCTGAAACACGAGACAACATGGGAGACGAGGCGACTGTCTCTGCTGCTGTTAGCTAGTTAGCTCGCCTCACGCCTCGTTCCCCTCTGAGTTTGTCCTCTCAGTCGTGCAGCTAAACCGAAAAGATTACAGTTGGCCGTAAACACTCGCTCTGCGATGACAACCCGCTAGTGTCTGCCGCCCTCTGACCCCAACGACCTTTTCATCGCTGCGTTTCCATGGCAGTTTTTCACCAAATAAAAGCAATATTTGTAAAAATTTCTCTAGCGGCACCGCGTCCTGACCTAGCGGGCGCGCCGTAGTGTAATTTTTGGGTCGGATGTTGCTGGCTTTGCCGCGCACGTCCTGGCAGACCTCTCGTCCCTTCGCTCTGTTTGGCCTCGGGACTCAGCCGATAATGTTTCCCCATGCGGGACGTTAACATCGGCGGGGTGAAGGCTGCGGCGGTGGCAGTGGCAGCGGTGGCGGAGGACCTGTAACACCGGCCTACCTGGCACCGCTGCCGGCTGACACTAAAGCCCATGGCGGTGTTATTTATGAGTCAAACGTCATTTTGAGTGTTTCCTAGTAACTGGGGCTGTTTGCTAACAGAGCGGAGGCGAGCGACTGACTCTACCACTCTGGTATTTGACAGCCACTCCGGGGCTGCCGAAGGATTCAAAACAATCACTTATTGTTCGCGGCTCGTCAGTCGTCGCGCTGATGACATGCCGCTGCCTGGCGAGTCGTTTAGAACGAGCTGCTTCCCATCCAACCGTTTTCATGTGTGTGAAGTAAATAAATAGAATGTATGAGGGAAGTTTTTTTTTGTTTTTTATAAATAACATTTAACATTCAATTTGCATTTTAGTTCTATTAGGGAGAGAAAGTCCAAGCGTTTTCTTCCTTTTTTCTCTCTCTTTTTTCACTCCTGCAGTTCAGGAAGTCGGCCCATTGTGATGTCACAAAGGTCATTGTGACATACACTACCAGTCAAAAGTTTGGACACATACTTCTGATGTAATGGTTTTTCTTTCATTTTCATGACTATTTACATTGTAGATTGTCAGTCAAGGCATCAAAGCTATGAATGAACACATATGGAAGATGTATGAAACAGAAAAGTGTGAAATAACTCAAACAAGTTTTATATTTTAGATGATCCTGAATAGCCAACCTTCATGTAAAATATATATATATAAGGGTCAGGGTTAGGGTAGGGACTCAAAGCCCACTGAGGCTGAAGAACACATCCGCAGCGTGACAGTGTTTCGTTTTTCAGCCACAAGTGCATTAAAGCTCTCCTGGGTTTGGCTCCGCCCCCAGCCTCCTTACAGTCACGCGTGCCGCCATGCAGTCAAACCTTCTGTTGGAAAGTACAAATGTGTAGAACACGAGACTTTTGAAAATGCTTTGTTGGGATAATTTGAAGTTTTCTTCCGCTTGAGTGCGTTTGCACGTGTTTTGCATTTCTTTTCATTTTTTTTTAATAATTCCTGAACGCTCTTGGCAAGATTTGCCTGTTTATGTAGGAGATTTGAAACCCGACCCTGACACCTTCATTTAGCCTCCCGTGTCATTTGGCAATTGTGGTTATTTTTGCCTTCAATCACTGTGTGTGTGTGTGTGTGTGTGTGTGTGAGAGAGAGAGAGAGAGAGAGAGATCCCATTCAGAGCTTCCTGGTACCGTTGAAACCCTGCAATCACACAATTCGTGGCTGCTGTATAAACAGTTCCTGCAGTGCAACTTCTTTGATGTGCACTGTGTAATTCAGCGTCGCTGTCAACCTGTTGTTTAGCTCACCAGTGCCCGGCTGGCTCGGGTGTAGCATGAATCAGAAACTGCACAAACATTTTTGTTCAGTTTTTAGCGCTGCGTGCTCCTGCAAGAAATGCTGTTATGTCATTCAAGGGTCAAAGATGAGAATCATATTTGTGCAACAGCGCCGTGGTGATTAATGGAGCCGCTGACAGAGTGAGGAATCGTTATTTTCTTTATTTATTTTTTTTATTTGCTAGGCTACACGCTGCAGATGCTCTCAGATACCCTGGTTGTAGCGACACCCGGTGGTGATATACAGTTGGTTTGGACGATGCAGGGTGCAAGAAGATAAACAAATAAACTATTGAATGAGTGAATACATTGTGAGGGCTCTTACCTGTCCAGCATTAGCACTGATTTTGGTGGTGAGTGCAGTTATCACAGTAGAACGTTGCTTCACACAGTCAGGACATCCACCGTCTTCACACACCATGAGAAAACCTGTTCTCTATTTTGTTTGTTTTTTTGCCGCAAGACATCACACAATGAGAACACAGTCCTTAGGGCAATTTATTTTTATTGCCTTTTCAAATATATTGCCTGAGTTTTGCGCAAACCTGTAATGGGAACCCAGCTATTAAAATCGAAGAAAATTACCGGTGGAGGGGATGAAGTTGGGATGAGGTGCGCCGCTGAGTCATTGTGAGAAAGTGACACCAAGCAGGAAAAACTGAAAAAAAAAAGTTTTCAAATTGAAAAAAAAAAATCAAAATAATCCTAAATTGTTTTTTATCCGAATGGCCGGTCTGCTGGGGGCTCCAGGTCCTAACATGGATTGATTCCTTCGTTTCTTTGCCGAGTAGTCGTCTTATTTATGTTTCACTCTATGCTCGGGGTTGAAGCCGAGACAAACCCAGGTGTGTGAGTGTTTGCCGTGAAGAACAGGATTTGTTTTTTTTCTCCCGGCTCCTCCGAGATGTCTCGAGGGCCGAACTAGAACAAGAATCCAGCGATTGTTCAGTTTCACCTGCCACAAAAACCCCCAAACTCCCCCCACTAGAGAAGAACCAAGGTGTCCTTCCGAGGCCTGCAGCTCGCTGCTCCACTTAACCGACCGTCTATTACATCATCGCCGCTGGATGCTCGCCAGACACGGCTTGGCTGCTGGCCAATCGCCTCTCTGCCTTCCTTTCTCCCATTTTTTTTCACCATCATTATTACTATTACTATTACTATTATTATTGTTGTGGTGGTGGTTATTCTTATCTGCAGCCTGTGTGACTGCTCGCTGGTCAGCGTGTCTGACTCCCCCTGCTGACGGACGGACGCTCTGTCCTCCCTCTCTCGAAGCTGTCCTCACAGACGGCGGGCGGCCTAGCGGCTGACATGAGGTTGTGTGCAGCATCTCGGCTGAATGGTGAGTTGTGAGTTTTCCTCGGCGGGAGGGAGTCGAGTCGCTGAGAGACGACCCCCCCCACAATCAGTCAGTGGCAGTAAGTCTCTCAGCGGCCGAGGCCTGGAGGAAGAGCTCCTGTCTCTGAGCCGTTATGAATAGCTGCTGCTGCTCGCGCTTCCTTTTCCTCGAACCCTCTGCCCCCCGAGGCAGATACTAGACATGTACAGTGTCTTCAGGAGGAGGGGGGAGGAGTGGGAGGATGGGGAGGGGGGAAGGGGGGAGGGGAGGAGGAAAAGTGAGTGTCAATCAGGCCGAGAGTTCTGCAAGAATATGATCATTCTAAGAAAAATATTTGTCCGACATTCTTGTAGCTCAAAGGAGTCCAGCCCCCCACCCCCCACCCCATACACACTCGAGTCACTGTTGTGCACAGCATTCAGCATCCAGTCTTGCTGACACCTTCCACAAAATACCGGCGCGGAAATTTGTATGACAGTCGCGGTCGTCTTGTCCACAGTTTTGCAGAACATGCAAATCCTGAAATGTGACGGAGCAGTGCCACTCAGAAACCCAGCGGGGGGCAGTATTGAGTCTGTCGTCCAAGCGGCAAAACGACGAAAAAGACTCGCAGCGTAAAAATTAAAAGTCAAAAACCAGAGATGCAAGTTCTTCCGATCTCGCCAGATACGTCGTGAGTTTTCGCTGCTCTACGTCCTCTTGCAAGAGACCCGGCTTCGAACGTGAGCCTGGTCGAAATCCAGCAATAAACTGACAAGAATATTAAAAAAAAAAACTGGAGAAACGTGCTCGTCCATATCCTCAATTCTTTGAAACGGTCATTTTTTTTATTGTTGAATTCTTGTGATGCGACGTCAGAAAGGAGCTGCAAACTTTTCACACTGTGAAATTCTTCAGCGTTACAGCGGCGGTAGTGGCGACGATGATGATGATGATGATGATGGTGATTAATAGGTGTGTTGAGAGGGACTAAGTCCTCACTGTAACCTGTTTGCGCAGCCATCTATCTGTCGACAAAATGGGTTTATAAAAGAAAAAATGACTACGCTATGTCTGCGCGTCATCCTTGAACGCTGCAAAGCCCTCCGTCATTGGCCGCTGCTTCATCAAGACAAATAGTCGTTGTTTTCCAGCTCTCCAGTCCACATGAGGGCTTTCTGGCTGTCATGTGGGACCGTGACTGATGCCTCCAGGTGAAACAAAAAACATTGAAATTAATTCTCTCTCTCTCCCTCTCTCTCCCCTCTCTCTGGCTGTTTGCACCTCGGTCACACCTCCTAAAACCACCTGTCATTTTCTTTTTCTTTTTTGCCCATTCAATGGTTTGCAGGGCTGCACTGCACCACTGATTGATGGGGAACGCATTTGATCCGGTGGATAAACATCACATGACGCTGCGGTGCAGAGAAAGATCCCCTCAAAAAAACTCCAAAACATCTCGGTGAGATGGAGCTCACAATGACGTCTTAATCGCCCTGCCAGCGAGGCGCACGGCGAGGCCTGTCCCAGCCTGCCCGTCTGAGGTCACCTTTTCATCGAGGCCATCAAAAAATGTGCGTAAGCCGCATGACGGATGGCTGTGAGGTGTCATCGCCTGACAATCAAGACGGCCTTGACACTATAGATTTGTATCGATTCATTAGATTATACAGTAATGGGGAAAAAGTTTTTGGACACGTGAGAAACATTTTACTCAATTATTGTCTTTAAATATTAGAGTTTTTGTGTGTTTCTAAATGTTTGACTGCATCAGAGGCATGCAAACAAATTACTTTGTATACATATTATTAGTAAGATGAAATGAGAAAACTAACTCCTGTAGTGTGAATGTGTTGGAATAACTGAAACATCCAGTTCTCAGCTAGATGAAACAGTGCAGCACATGTAGCATGTAGCGTGAGTCGTAGTTAATAAACATGTAGTTAATGTTAAATATCAGTAAACTGGAGACTTCGGACTGATTCTTCGAGCAACACAGCACATCACAAATGCACAAGGTGTCCAAAAACTTATTTCCACCACTGCATATTATTCTTACAGATTAACATAAGGCAACTACACTTAATATTCGACATGCATAATAGAGATAAAATCATCATAGAGTATTTCTGAAGAAAGCAACTTTGTCACTTTTTTTTGTTGTTGCTGCCTTTTGACAGAAGTGATGACGCACAAGCCGTAGCGCCGATGCACAAAACATTGCGCCTCTTAAAGATCACATTCCAATCTAATCGGAACCTGGTAATGCCTCGCGGGCAGAAAGTGGAGGGTGCAGCAGCAGCAGCAGCAGCAGCAGCAGCAGCAGCAGCAGCAGCAGCAAACTGGGGCTTTTTATTCCTTCGCTCTGCGTGACATTTTGCATGCGGCACGTAGCTCCTCAACTGCCGATGATTGATGCCCCGGTTCTCGTCTGCGGGGAGGGAATAGAGGAGTATTGCATTACTGCCAGACAGGTGTCTCCCCCCACACACACACACACACACACACACACACACACACACACACTGAATCTTTACATTAATTTTGCACTTTCTCTACGCTTTATGGCGCTTAAAGAATTTGTCCCAGCACCTCAGACACAGTGAGGTGCTGTGTTGAAGTAGTGGGGGGTGGGGGGTCGGGGGTGGAGGCACCTGGTGGAAAAAACTGAAGGGTTTCACTTCAGTGCAACTTACAAGTTTTTTTGCATAGCTCGCAGGATTTAGTGAAACGCATTTTCTTGTAGACGAGAGGCTTCAAAGAGCCGAGCCGCTTTGTTTTCATCCGTTTCGTCAGTTTCTGTGACCTCATTTTTTTGAACATGTGAACTTTTCACATCTGAAAATCATTTTTTTTTTTTTTTTTCCTCCAGGTTAAACACCAAACCGCTTCCTTTAGCCACGTGACGTGTGTCGGGTTCAGTTTGGACACTTTGGTGGCTCTGTCTGTCGCACCTGCTGCTCAGAGCCATTTAGCAGTCGGCAAAGTATCGGCTTCAGGTGAGAAAATCCCAGATTAGACAAAAGGTTTCGGTGCAGGCGGCGTTTTTGCAAAAAAAGAAAAACCCTTCATGACCCAGTGGAGCAGTTGAGCGTGCGACGACGGACACTTCACATAACAGGACCATTGTAATGGCTTCCAGAAGTCACGCTAAAGTCTGAGTCTACCTTTGTAGCGCTACCGCCAGCTAAAGGTTGGCTCTTCTACAAACTCTGTGCTTCCTTTTACCTCCTGTTTGCAGTTCACTATTTAAACAATTTAAACAATTTAAAGGTCCAGTGTGTAAAATTCGGCTTGATTTATGATTTATATATTGTCTGTGGCTCAGTTGGTAGAGCGGGCTGCAAATTGATGGTCGAAGGGTTGGCAGTTCAAGTACCGGCTACAGCGTTAAAGTGTCCTTGGGCAAGACAAGAACCCTAAATTGCTCCCAATGAGGCTGGCAGCAGCCATCCATTGGTGTGTGAGTGTGTTGGTGAATGAGAGGCCAATGTAAAGCGCTTAGGGGTTCTGTGAAGGTGCTGGAAAGCGCTATATAAGTGCAGTCCATTTACCATGATTTATATATTGGTAAGAGCATATGACATACTGCCCATGAATACATTAATAAAAGTGTACAATTAAATTAATTCACTGCCATCTAGCGCTGCCTGACAGTGCCCGAAATATAAAACGCGCCGTCAGGTGGGCTTCCTCAAAGACTTTTACACACTGGAACTTTAAGAGATGTTAAATGTCAGTGAGTGTATTTATTATCTGAGGCCGTAGCTGCGAGCATCATCAGTTTGGGCTCTGCTGTGCGCCGAGTTCACCCTCCTGCCCACCTGGACCGTCGGCGAAAAGGCTTGTCAACGATCTGTAGTCCGGCCGCGAGGCCTCTGAGGAGCCAAGCTCTCTCGTACTCTCTCTCTCTCTCTCTCTCTCTCTCTCTCTCTCTCTCTCTCTCTCTCTCTCTCTCTCTCTCTCTCTCTCTCTCTGCCCGCCCGGGTGTATTAGAGCCGCAGCCCTCTTCAACAGGACAACACTTTAGAAGTGCGATGAAGTAACGCAGCGGGGACCATTAGCTGCGAGTGGCACCGGAGGCTGCCGAGTGACATCGCCGGCAGCTGGCCCGACCGCGTCCGGCCTGCAGGGGGGGCCGAAATAGAGCTGAGCTAGCGGCTTAACAACCGACCGCTAAACATTCAGATGTTTTTCATGTTTCCTTTTTTAAAAGTTTCCTGCACGATTTAATCAGTTTTTTTTTTTCCATCCAGCCTATTAATAGTTTGCGAGGTTGTGCTTTGCGATGACTCATCGGCCTTACCGCTGGTAATGGGAGAACTGACTTCCTTGTAGTTCCGCCGTGCTCTCTCTCTCTCTGTTTGCCTACGTGTGTGTCGGCCTGCGGTGCAAAACCATTTTCCTCACCGCCGCTCTGCTTCTCAACTGGTGGACTCGCAGAAGTCTTGACCCAAATTTGTCTCGTAAATAAATTATTGAAATTATTGAATTGAATTGAATTGAATTGTGTGTCTCTTCAAAATAAATTTTCCCTATTAATATACATTGCCAGTCAAACGTTTGGACACACGATGTAATGCGATATCTTATCTATTATCTTTTGTAATTTCTACACTGCAGACAGATCCTGAAGATCTCACATATATGAGCAAGAGATATGTAATTATGCAGCAAAGAAAGGCACGTGAAAAATAACTCTAAATATGCTATTTATGAAAAGTGGCTGTTTTGAACAATTGAAATATAAAACGTGTTTGAGTTATTTTACACTTCCATGTGTGTTCATACGTAGTTTTGATGCCGTCAGTGAGGAAGTGCAATGCCAATAATCATGGGAGTGACAGAAAAGACACTCAATTCCAAACTGCCCACGAACGCTGTTCTACCGTGAGCTTGCTGTCCTGCAGGCGCACCCTCACTCACACACACACACCCACGTACCCACGTACTCACGTACAGGGGGTTGGGGGGGGCTGTCACAGTGACAATCTTCATCGTCTTTTTTTTTTTTTCTTCTTTTTCGTGGCGCACATTCCTGGGCTTAGCGCGTCAAGAGGCAGAAACGCATTACGAGACGCCGCCGTCCCCGCGGGTACGAATTAAAGCATGCGACAGGGGCGTGTGCACTCCACTGCGCTTTGATCACTGAAGGAATGTCCCCGGTCCACTCGCTCGAGTGGAACTGCATCGAAACCGGAGAGCCAGTATCACCTCGGCGGAGCGCGGTGACACTGAGAGGTCGCGGCGGCGGCGGCGGCGGCGGCGGCGAGGAGTCCAGCTGCTGCTCGCTAACCAACTCCAGCGCAGAAAGACACGCAGGCGCTGCATGCAAAAAATTGTTCCCGCCACCGCTGCCCAAGAACATGAAGAGCCGAGCCCCCGGGAGGCCGGCTGGAGGTATTAACCTTCCCACGTGCCAAAGTAAAGTGTGGTGATGGAGACGCAATTAAAGTTTATGCCGGCAAAGAAACGGCCGCTTTGAAACAACCACATGTTCTCTGGTGTTGTTGTTGGAGGCCGGTGGCGAGCGTGCGGCCGCCATCATAAACGAGTTTTCACCTTCATTAGTGCGACGGCGACATAGTTTCAGAAGTGGGAGTTGGGGGGGTGGGGGGCTCTCTGTGGCCTCGGCAGCTCCATTTTACTTTGAGAATTGAAAATAATAATAATACAATAATACATTTACATTTCATTTATAAGGCGCCTTTTAAGGCACTCAAGGTCGCCGAACCACAAAGACAGAAAGACGAGGTCGCAGAATGAACTCTGTCAACAACAACCTCTGGTTGACTCTCGGCCGTTGTGAAACAGTTCCTCTGTTTGTTTGGCCGCTCCATGGCAACTATGGCTCGTGTTTTTTCTTTCGTTTTTTTTTCCCCGGAGCGCTGATACCTGTCCACTTTATCTCCTAACTGTCTTTTGACTGACTGGCTGACTGACTTAGTCGGCAGTGACAGTCGATTAGCCCCATGGTCTTTCTGTAGCCGCTGCTTCGATTGCTTGATGTTCTGTGAAAAGTGCTCCAGCTGCACTGCTGTCACAGCGGCTGCAGGATGTTGCAGCCGTCAAAGCCTGCCAATGTTGCGTCTCGTTCTCGATTTCTGCACTCTGGGTGCGGAACGGCTACGTGCTACGTGCTAAACCATTACGCCGCTCCTCAGTCAGCCCTGGCATGACTAACGAGCCACCGCCGCCGTCCGTGTAAATACATCCGCTGCAGAAGGTTTTTTTTGTTGGGCTTTTTTTTTTTTTTGCAAGAGAAAGGCGCGGTCCATTTTCCAGGGTTGTGTAATCTTTGGAGCGCAGAGATTTGTCGATGATGCAACTTCCTCACAAATTTGTCTCAGATTCTGACTTGTCTTTGCCTGGCAACCTGTTTTTGTTGCGTTGTTGCAGTTCTTTTATTATTTTTTTTTATTCATTGTGGGACATTAACGCAAGCCCTCGCCGGACTCTATTTTCTTTTAAAGCATATTATGTCAACCTCTCTACAGTCATAATGTGCCATAAGATCACAGTAATGCCCCGTGCTTTATTTCCACAAGTTGCAAGGCCTTTTTTTTTTTTCTATTTTTCTTTTTTGCACGTTCCACCTGCAGGATCTTTTTTTTTTTTTTTTTTTTTTTTTTTAAGAGGGGCAGTTAATTGCGTGCGCTCGTTTCCCCTGCCGCCCTTCCATTACCGCAGCATTTAGCAGTCATTCGCACGGTTATCCATGTAAATAACTCCCATTTTTATTAACTTTTCTTGACACCATTTTCTTTAAATTGCGCCGTTTTTATGGCGCCACTTTTTCAAGATAATTGCATTTTAGTGACTCGGCGCGCACACACGGCCGGCTGTAAAGCGCTTGCAGGGACGATAAAGAACCTCTACGTGTGCACACGCACACACACACATGTGCGCGCACAGAGTGGTGGACTCCTGGAGACATCCTCTGCCAGGGTATGAAGTCATCTTGTTAAATCCAAAACACATTTCACACACGGCGTTTTTAAGGGGCTGCTTCTGAGAAGAAACGCTGAAGAGGGTGAGAAAAAGGTTTAAAACAACATGGAGTTTTGTCTAACTAATTTTACATTTTGGTTTTAAAAAAGAAAACAGAAATTGGAAAAAAAGAGAAAAACACACAGTGCAGAGCCCGTCCAGGATATTGTGACGTGTCCTCTCGCACGCGGCTGTGCGGCAACAGGTGCGAGCCACTGTCTCCTCTGCTGGATATAATAGCTGCTCCCCAGCCCCGATTCTCAGCGGCGGCCTAATCCGGCCCTAATCTCCCTGTAATTCAGGGAGGATTGGGTTCTTCAGATGAGCGAGCGCTGGTGTGTGAGAGCCGCTGCCAGTCTTATATTGGCCCCACATGAAAAACCAGCCACGGGTTTCGGTTTCCTCGTCCGCCGCCGCCGCCGCCGCCGTCTGCCTGGGTCCGAGACCCCCCTCTGCCACCCAAACCCTCCAACTCAGGGCGCTTTGCCTTTAGAAACCACTGCGATGCTACTGTTTGACTTCTTTTCCTGCTCAGTTGCACGCCTCCGCTGTGTATGTCTATGGAAGTGCAGCACTGCTGGGTGGGTTTTCTATTATTGTTGCATGGAGTCATCGGTCACAACAGGAGGCTCGCATGAATTAAATAACACGTGTTTATAAAAAGTCATTGGAAGTAGATAATTCACAACATCCCTCTTTCCATATGTTCTGCATTAAAACAGAATGGCATAATTAATTGTAACACTTCAAATTGATAAAAAAAAATATATTTTTTTAATATTTATAATTTTTAACCGGCTTTTTTCAAGGTTTACTTTCAAAATGAAAATTCCAAAATGAGCTAAAGAGATTTTGATCCTCAATTCTGGCTCGAGGGGGAAAGGAGAAATGGTGTTAAACAGAAAATAATTCACTCACAAAGTTGAAACTGAGTTGTTCCACATTCCACCAGAGAGGGCGCCATTTCCCCAATTTACGTAGCATACACAGTGTTTTTTTTCTAACTCACCAGCTACAAACTCCTGCATACTAATTCCCGCTATCATCTTCAGGCTAAATCACTTCCACATTTCCATGTGATCACCTCCACTCCCCGCTCGTCAGGTGATCAGCGTCTCTGGGAAGCAGAAAAGCAGAGATAGATGTTCAGTTTCCATTCTCTCCTCATAGTCTCTCTCTCTCTCTCTCTCTCTCTCTCTCACTCTCTCTCTCTTTCCGCTGCATTTAAATCAATTGTTATTTTCCACCACTGGCTATGACCTCACTGCCGCTGCCGCCTTGACCACCGTCCTCACCTCCATTCAGCTGCTGGATCCCCCCGACAGGAAATAAAAGCGGCTCGGCCGCGGGGATACGACGCTCGCTCGCTTCCAAACCGTTTTCAAGAACCGTCCGGTCCAGTTTTATTGACCTCCGGAGGAAAAGAGGGGGAATAAAAGCCAGCGTGTCGCAGTGTGACAAAGGAAACAGTGAAGGGCTGGAATTCTCAGTCGTAGCCCTCGTTAGCGAGCGAGCTAGTGTGTGAGGTTTCATCATTTTTAAGGGTTCGCACGCAAAAGCCACTGAATCCATGGAAGTCAACAGTATAGTTGAATTCACAGTGCAGCCTTAACGCAGCATGTTTTGCTAAAACATGCATGTTGCTTTTTCCATCTTGCTAATGCGCCGAGCTGTAGGTACCATCTGGACCAATCTGCCAGACTTTTCCAGAGCAAACTGCCACAAAGCTGCTCTTATTCAAAACTAACAGATTACATTCCGGTGCTTTGAAGAATAAATAACGCCTTTTCAAACCGAAATCCCCGGCTGTTTTCTTTCGTTCTTTTTTTTTTTTTTTCAAAAAAAAGTTCAGCTCTTATCAGTAATGATGGATAATGACTTCCAAATGTCTTTTAGAAATACAACCTGTCCGTCCATCTTCTGTACCTGGGGGGGTGGAGCCTATCCCACCTGTCTTCGGGGGCAAAGGCGTGTTGGACAAGCCGCTAGTCTATCGCAGGGCCTCATGACAACAGTGCGTTGGCACTCAGCCCCGCCCCCTTTTGATTGATTGATTGATTGATCGATAGATTATGGTTGTGTGAACCATGAACGACAATGATGGTGGTTTATTATGGCAGGAATTTTTTTTCCCCCTGTGTGAAACTCCACAACAGTTCCGCGCACCGCCTGCTGACTGGTGGTGATTGGCTGAAATTTCAATTTTTCTTGAGCCGTCTGATAATTTACGCAGTAACCTCGGAGGAACGACAAAGCGAGCCGCCTCCAGTGGGCTTCCTAAGTGCTTTTCAGCCTCGTTATAAATCACAGTTCTGCACTGAGCTGTGTGTGTGTGTGTGTGTGTGTGTGTGTGTGTGTGTGTGTGTGTGTGTGTGTGTGTGTGTGTGTGTGTGTGTGTGTGTGTGTGTGTGTGTGTGTGTGTGTGTGTGTGTGTGCTTTCAAATGCACAAACACAGGTTGTCCTGTCAGTCGCACTCGGCTCCTTCGTCAAAAGAGGAATAAATGCTCAACTGGGTTTGACTTCCTGTGTGTGTGTGTGTGTGTGTGTGTGTGTGTGTGTGTGTGTGCGCGCGCGCCACTAAATAGTTACAAATGACTGTCGACTGAACAGGATGCCTTCTGCTGACATGTGTCACAGTGTCATTGGGTCAATTCGCTCGCAGCACTAAGCTCACCCAGCAGGTTGCTGTCAACGTGCAAAGTTCCCAAAAACACACACACACACACACACACACAAGCGCAACCGCACATGCATCAGCCAGGATTACTGTCAAAGAGGTTAATACATCGACACTCTGCAATCCGAATACATGTGCCAACAATTTCCTTTCACCTGGGGGACAAAGGAAGGGGGAGGCGAGGGGGGGCTACCGGGGATGATGTGGGCGATAGCAGTTGTTTATTTATATGGAACGTCTTCTCCGAGGGGAAAGAAGAGCGGAGAGTGGGGAAAAGAATTTATTGTTGAGATGACGGATTTATTGTCCCAATAAAAAGAGAATTTGGATGAAAGATCTTTGTCTAATGGCAGTTGAGAAACCCAAGAACTGCTGCGATGCTAATCTGCAGCCATCCAGCTTGTGGTTTCTTTCTTTCTTTCTTTTTTTTTGCATGTGGTTGTGGGAGGTCTACAAACTCACTCTGAGGGTTTTTTTTTTTTTTAATCCAATTAAGGAAACGATAATTTATGTGCACGCCGGGGCCAGAGGAGCCCGCAAGACCTTTGTTCTCTCTGAGTCAGACCTAATGTTACTTTTATAAATGGGGAGAGTAATGACTCTGAGATCTCGGCTGATTGTACAGCTGTACAGCTGGAAGAAAAAAAAAAAAAAACTTAGGAGAGCCGGCAGTTAATCTTGCAGCCAATTGCGCACTCGTTGAATGAAAAGAAAGGAAAAATGAAAAAAAAAAAATTCCAATAATCCAAAAATAAAACTCAGAAAGAGATAGTGCAGCAACTTCAAGATCTGGGCAGATAGTTCCAGTGCAGAAACTGAACTGGGAGGTGTGGAAAGAGCCGCATGACAGTTGGCGGAAAGAAAGCAGGAGAAAAAAAATAAAAAAAAGTATCGAGTGCCATTCATTGTTTTCCCTGGCTGCCGTTGTGTTTGTGTAACCCTGCACACGGACAACAAGCTACAGTGAGGAGCGCAAGGGTTCCTGCGTCAGCGACGTGCACGTGCATGTGCGAGTGAACGGCACAGTTGCGTTGACCGCCGCAGTTTGTAAAGCGCAGGTACAACATCTCCGCACCTTCGCCGTGCAGCTCCTGCGTTTGGTTTCTCCTCTGTGTTCCTCGTCAGTGAGAGGAGGTGGCCGTAGAATGAGTTTACAGACTTTTGCTAAAAATAGAAATAAAACATAATGAGCGAGATCAAAGCAAAGACCCAGTGAAAAGCATGACGCTCAGAAGCTGTGCCAAAAAAAAACCCAGTAAAGATAAAATAATAATAACATATACATAAAAACTGATCTGACTCCCAAATGAACTGCAGCGTGCAGAGAAAACATTTGTGGAGGTCAAGCACCCCAAAAAAAGGGAAGATTAAATAAATCCACTGAGTTGGTCAATGTTGATGCCATGAAATACGCTGATGCTGATTTTCCCCTGTTGGCCTCTGGTTGGCGCTACAGCGGCACCTCCTCTACCTCAAACACTTGCTGTGCTGTGTTCACTGACTTTGCAGCAGTTTTTTTTAGATTTTTTCATGTTTCTTCCTTTAGTACCTGCTACAAAAGTTGTGGATTTTGCTTATTCTAGTTATTTTGGTTTAACATGGATCTGATCTTGTGATTCTGTCAAACAGTATAAAAAAGTGATTGTTTCTTTGCTCAAATCAAATTTTATCATATACCGTTTATTTTTTTTTGTTTTTTTTACTATTTGACTAAAACCAAAAGACAATCCTGACAATCCTTAAAGTGATCAAATTTGAAGAGTCTCTAATTGTCCTGGAAAACCCCATAGAAATATGAGTTTCCTTCACCTGTCACACTAAATCACCATCGCTCCGACTTCACCCCTGTCATTCATTTCCAAACTGTTTGTGACCTTCTGACTGTTGTTGCTGCGGCGTGTCGCCCTGCCCAGCAGCGCCCTGCCCTGGTATTAAAGGCTGAGTAAACAATTTACACTTCACAGATTCTTTTTCCCACTCTCAGCCCGTTGCTGTCGGAAACACTGCTTCCTTTGTCCGCAGCCACTCGAGCAAACACGCCATTTACCAGTTTAGCTTTGGGGAGGCGCGCTCCATAAAGGTTAGCGACCATTAGCTTGTTCAGCGACCAAACGAACGAACGAATGAACAAACGAACAATCGTCCCCATTGTCTCCTGCTGACAGACGCACCCTGGAATACTGGCGGCAAAGGCTGGAGTTCAGGAATTAATCTTCAATGAATGTTCATTTAAATGTTCGGGAATTAATGTTCAAAAGCGCCTCAATGTACTGGATGTGACACGCGTGTTTTCCAATTTATCGAAAATTCCTTCAGCAACGAGGTATCGAGGAATTTTTATTTTCCGCTAAAGTCCGTCTTCCACTGCCATCAGTCACCACAAGACTGCAGAACACAGATTCCCGACTACTGTGATACCCTTAATGGCCCAGAATGCATTGCGGCACCGCGTCCTCTATTGTCAGGAACATCAGCCCACCTCTACTGCCGACTACTGGCCCGGCATACTAACTGCAGCGTTTGGTGTTCCAACATTCTTTCTTTTTTTAATGCAACAAGGAATCACTTTTCTGTTTTGTGGTTGCCGTCTAAAACGAGGCCTTTAAGTGTTTTCACAGACGGTAAATTTTAGTGCCAAGTGGTCTCTCTCTCTCTCTCGCTCTCTCTGTCTCTCTCGCTCTCTCTGCTGTCGAGGGACAAGTGGATCTGAGCCCTACAGGCTGGAGTGCTGACAGCCACGCAGTGATTTAGCAGCAGTGAGTCCAGAGACGGGATTTAAATGACTGTCGGGAGAGAAAGCAGAAGTGCAGGGGGAAAATTTTCATTCATTTGAAAAAAAAAATTCCTCGGGCCATTATATTTAAATTCAGAAGGCTGAAAAAGTCTCGTGGCTTCTCTTCCCGTCCTGTGAAATGCGACCCTGTCGGAGGTGACGGAGGGTCAGCAGCGCTGCGTCTGACACGCTGACCCCTGACCTCGGATCCCCGCTGCTGCTGCGGCTGACGAGTTAAACCAAGAAAACAGGACTCGGCCACATCGTCGTGTTGTTCTGGATCTGCTCCTGTCGCCCGGCGTGAAATCGCTTTCCACCCGCACGCCGCTGTGTGTGTGTGTCTACGTGTGTGTGTGTTTCCGTGTGTGCGCCTTGAGGCCCCGGAGGGTCAGGGGCTCCTGCCGTCCTCTTCCCATGTCCCAGAATGCCTCAGCACATGAGAGGACAGAGGATTAGAGGTGGTGTCCTCTCGGATGACTCGCCCATCTGTCCCCAGGATCGAGTTATAAAGGAGCTGCGATATCGGCACGATTAATTTCAATCAGCAGCAGATCCACTTCAGACGCTGCCCTCTCTCTCTCTCGCTCTCTCCCTCTTGCTCTCTCTCTCTTGCTCTCCCTCTCTTTCTCTCCTTTGATTTTTTTTTTTCTTTTTGGTGGTCCAGCGGTAAACAAACTTGGCCGTCCCTCTTCTCCATCTCTCCCCAACCTAATAGCCGCTTCGCCTCCACTTTAGCGGCTAATCAGGAAGCACCTCGTCCCGATTTGTCATGGAAATCCAATCAGCGCCACCCACGCCACAGGAAAAGAAAAACATCATGACTGCCTAATGTATTTTTTTCTCTGTTGGCTGCTGTTGCGTTGATTGCCTTGATGCGTTTCGGCAAATTTCCAGCACTTAATGATCCGGCTTTGATCGTCTCGGAACGAGTCGATTGGACGTTTGACCTTTGAGCATTTTTTATCGGTTTTATTTATTTTTCTTTTGCGTTCTAGCCTCGGTCTGAGGTCATCATGCAGAGACGCGTCGAGTTAATTAACTGCACAGTGATGGAAAAATCTTTAAAACATCATAATGAATCGAAACGTCTCCTGCACCCAAAGTCTTTTTAACTGTCTGAGCCGTTGAAGCTCACGCAGGACTCGGGAACATTTTTCAAGCTAGTTGCGATTCCATCACAATTTTTTGCTAAATAAAAGCAATATTTCTCAAATTTCGCTTTTCAGGTGCTCATGAGAGCATCAAAGCAATATTTGAGAGGTTTGATTGAAGTTGAGGTGTTTCCATGGCCAGTTTTTTATTGCAATATTTAGGTTTTGCGCAATTTTAGGGGTCATGGAAATGCGGCTATAGATGGAACTGGTGCATATAGCACAGCTCTAGTTGGTCTTGTTTCTTCATCCCAGTGCATTATGGGAATTGATCCATGATGTTCAAATCAGTTGCCTCACTAAAGAAAAGAAGAACGACGGGGGAAAAAATGACATGAGGAAATCGGAACAAAAGGTGACGGTAGCGGCGATCTCATCTCATCGCAAGTTTGCCATTTCCTTTGAGGGGGTTCACGTTGAGAAATTTTCCTTTTCCACGACTGGAAGGAAAATAATGGATAATGACGGGATTGTCTCCATCAGAATGCACGTCGGCCCTTCGCCCGCTCGCTCTTCCTCTTGGCAGCCGATGACACGGCCGTAAAGTACGACTGTCTTCTTGTCACTTCACACACACACACACACACACACACACACACACACATTCAGAGAGGTAAAAAAGAAAAAAACAACACACACGTGTGTGTCAGCGTATCCGTCTCCCATCTGCTCTGCCCTCGTGTTTCATCACCTTTAAGTGCTTATGAAATGATGAATACTGGCCGATGGCTCTCAGCTCTTTTCCTTCTGCTTCACTAGTCAGCAATGTTGTTTGTGCAGTCGCTCCTCCAGGCCACGACCAGCCAACCTTCTCATTTCTGCACGCGCACACACACACACACACACACACTCTCGCCCCTACTGTCCTCTTCAAACGCGTCTCTCACTGCAAACTTCCTGCAAAAGCGCAAAATGCTCTGACATCCTTTATTGGTTTGAGTGTTTCCCAATTGTGATTTTGCACATCTGTTGCGTTGTTGCTGTTGCGTGTGCGAGTAAATGAATCGCACACTCCTCCGGGGTGGAGGCGGAGGTGGTGGTGGTGGTATCGGTGGCGCCGTGCCAGATGTAGGCAGGCCGATAACATCTCGAAGGAAACATTACGGCTCGCCTCAGAATGGACTTGCACATGTTTATAGCAACCAGCGGCACAACAGGTGAGGAGGGATGAGCCGTTGGCAGGCCGCTCAGCGAGCGGAGGGGAAGTCAGAGAGGAGAGAGTCTTTCAGGCTTCTCCTGTCGCTGCTCTGCAGCCTTAACCGTTGTGTAATCTGCTGCAAATTGTGCATAAATATTATCATTATTATTATTATTGTGGTCCTCTTCGGTTATTTCCTCACCGCGCATGCCTGCGCGTCGTTTCTTCTTCTTTTACGACCGGGTGCTCATCAAAACACCTAGCTAGGCGTGAGTAATTCTTCTTTTTTCACACACACCCTCCCCTCCCCCCACCACTAAAAACCAATCATGTCGGCGCCGGTGATTTATTTACCTATTTACGACGACGGTGAGCAAAGTGAGGTCTGTTTTTCCTTTTCGAATTACCCACCGCGTGAGTCACGCATACATCTGCGCCGCCGCGTGTAGCGGCATGTCGTGGCTGCGCCTCGGCCACAAGCTGCAGCTGCTCCGCAGCATCTCGGAGGTACGCCGGTGACTCGCGTTTGGGAGAGGAAGACAAAACCCCGAGATGAAAACACGATGTGCTGGGATACGATTTTAAAAGGTGCCTCTTTTTTTATTTCATTCATAAAAATTAAAAAAACCGCAGCCTTCCGCGGTTTCTAGCGTTGAGGCTCCTCCCGCCCTCTCCGCTGGCTCCGCCCCCTCCACATTGACCCCTGGCTGCTCCCTGACAGCAGGTGACGGAGAGAGAAAGCACGCTCGCCGCTCAAAAACCTCTCCAAGCGGAAATATTTGGGGGGGGAAGGTGGGGAGCGGGGAGTGGGGGTCGCTTACCTGAGCTCCTTCACCTGCCCGCCGGCCTCCAAAACAGAGCAATTTAGGTGATGTTAAGTCTCTCTACACACACACACACACACACACACACACACACACACACGCCTCTGCTCTGCAGAGGGAGGAAAGAGGAAAGTCTGGTCTGTCAGCACTTCCCAACCTCCTCCTCCTCAAAAAATAGAAAAAAAGAGAAAATCTGATGTTGAATAGCGGCAAAGTTTTCTTTGCTCCGGAAGAGAAAACGGGAAGGTCGTGTGTGTGCGAACAGAGAACGGTCACAAACGCACATTTCCTCGCCTCCCTCCCTCCCCACTCCCTCCATTTGAGTGCGGCCGGGCAACGACGCAAGCTTTCAACAAATACGCAACCGCTCAGTCATGCTGCCACTCGGCCGGGTCCCACGTTTCTACACAGCCGGGACGACGAGGTCTTGGCTCCGGCCGACAGAGCCGCTTCCTTTTGTGGAAAATGCGGATTACAAGCCTGTTGAGCCGGGCTTTTCATGTCGCTCCCAATCCAGTGCATTAAGGGGGAAAACGTAAAAAAGGGAAGGAAAAAAAAAAAAGAGCTTGCGAGTGGGAAACCCGGAGGGAGGGAGCCTCGACATGTCGGCTGTCAGAGGAAGAAAGAAAGGAGACAGAAAAAAAAAGCGCTCGCTCTTAATGAGAATTAGCCGCGCTTGTGACGACCTGCAACTTTTGCGAGTCCCCGCCGCCGTCCAACTTTGTGCAATTAAAGGTTGCGAGAGTCAGTTATCTAGCAGATCTGAGAGTCAATCTTCTCCATCTCGCAGCTTTGATATGCGACTTGAGCGTCTTAAATCAGAGGCATCCTGCAGGGGCCAGACCAGGTCACGCTTTCAGAATGAAAAGGGATAAAAGAAAAAAAGAAAAGAAAAACGCAGCGAAGGGAATCAAACGGCGAGCTCTGCTGGACTGAGTGAGGATGACTCACATCTTCTCAGCTGTGCCTGGAAGTGAGTTACGACCGCAGCGAGGAAGTCTGACAGGCCAGCGGCCACTCAGGCCTCGTCTGCCGTCCGACGCTCCTCCGTCTGTGTCTCCACGTACAAATGGAGCTTCTGGTCACGGACAAACACAATTTCACACCAAGTGAAATTTTTCACTGCAACTTTTTTAGTTCTACTTGACTGTAATTCTCGTTTGTGTATTTGTGTGTGTGTTCATAAAGTCTGACTTTTTTATTATTTTTTTTGTAAATGTGTTTTATTCTTTCTGCTCAATTTGGGATCATTTTCAGGAAAAAAACAAACATTATCCTTTATCCTCGTCTGGTTTTTAAAAGTTCAACTAATCCTCTGACCTTGAGTCCTATAATATTGTGTCTGCTTGAAAACTCAATACACACACACACACACACACACACACACACACACACACATACACACACAGACAAGTTCTTAAGATTATTAATTCACTTTTATAAAGTCATTAAACGTAGCAAAAATTACGGCCTGAGATTTAGAAGCCGGTGCGGCTCAGGATGGAACCGGAGGGGCCAGAATTTATGTTGGCGCTTGACTAAAAGTCATCGCTTTGGCCACATTACAAAGCTCCAGACTGCAGCCGGGCTTTATTCTCGGCGAGTGCAGCGCCACCGACTGTAAATCAGGATAATTATATCTTCTAGCCGCTGGCTGGAAAACACTCAGATCCTCAATGAACCTTCTCACAAAAGGCAAACAGGTTGAAAACGGCTCAAGTATGAGAGCCTTTGATTGGAAACCGCTGAACCGATGGAGTCTTTGTGGAGGTCTGCCGGGGGAGGGGCGCCAGGTGGGTCAGGAGGGTCGTGGGGGGGGGGGGGTGTTCTGGGCGTTTGATTGGCTGCAGGGTTGAAGTCAGCTGACGGGTCTATTAGTCTCCTCAACAGGCTGATAGAAGCTCTGAACTACTGGTGATCAGCGCTTCCTTAACAAGCCCCTTCCCTAACACGCACACACACACACACACACACACACACACACACACACACACACACACACACTTAGCGGGCTGATTTATGGGCTGCAGCCCGGAGGTGGGAGGCAGCGTCGTCGTCTGGCAGACTGGCTGTCCAGAGGATGAGCCGCCAGCAGAAGACGGGGAGGCGGGCGGCGGCGTCATTACTGCACTAAACACGTTAGACTGGAAGGTCTCAGCAGCCGCCACCAGCGGGAAGCACAAAAGAAAAAAAGGCAAAATGATTTGTGAATTTAATATTTTTTGAAAAAATGAATGAAGGACAAAGTGATGTGGTGGTGAAACCTTCACGGTAACTGGTGGGAATGACTCGATGACTCTGTCTGAAGCGCAGTGATTTTACCAGATTTTACAAGTTCAGATTTTTTTTCTCTCTCTAATTTCTCCTTTAATCGATTCCATTTGTCCATGTCCATTTCCAGGTGTTTATGTGTTTCTTTCAAATTGAGGGTCAGACATTTGTTTCATTGAAAATAAACAGAAATGAGAGGAAAAGTGCAGTTTATTCTATTCACCGCTTTTTCACACTGGCTTAAAAGAATGTTTTGTTATGACTTTTTTTTTCCTTTTGCGCTGAACCACTTGGTAGCAAAACTGAAGGACGTTGAAAGAAATAAAGTTTCCCGAGAACCCTGGCCCATTTTTTTAGAGAACGGCGTCACGTTGTTATTTTTTTTTTTTTAGTGCTCGTTGCTCCAGGCCAAGTTTTTAACACACCGTTGCTGCTCTTGCTCAATTCCAGATGTCTTTTTTTTTTTTTTTTTACAGATGCAAAAAAAAAAATATGCCTCATGCCATGAGATGAGTGTAAACACGTCGGCGTAATGATGAGAGTATAAAATGAAACGGCTCAACACTTGGAAGTCTGTAGCCAGTCTCCCAGTCATTCACAAGGCAGGATCTTTTTCTTTTTTTTTTTTGAGGTGCTTAATTTGAAACTGTTCTCTGTAGCACAGGTGGTGGGCATGGCCAGGCGGCGCTCTGTGGAAAACCAGAAAACTTTGAGGCGTTGACGAGAGACGACACGCTTTTTTATTATTTTGCTTCCTCGGCAACTTTCCACATTTTTGAAATGATAATCGGTGGGATTATTTGTCGAAAATTGTTGTGCGTCGCGGTTTTTGTGTGTGAGTGTGTGTGTGTGTGTGTGTGTGTGTGTCTGTCGCCATCGCCGGGTTCAAGGTCAACCAATCGAGTTTGAGTCTGATGGAGCTCTGCACGGCGGAGCGGCGAGTAGCAGGGAATCAAACGAATTAACGCAACTTGGAATTTAAACACACACATATGCACACACACACACACACACACACAGTCCTCCAGATGCCCTCGGAGAAGAGCTTGAGCCTCCCTTCCACTGTTGCCGAGCACAAAGGCCGGCATTGTGCGCCTGGCGCAAAAAACGCATCCGCCTTTATTTGCACAGCTAATCCACCCCCCCGCCCCCCACCCCGCTGTTAGCTTGCACTCAAACACTTAGAAATAACTTCCTCCGTGGTGACACAGATCAGGCCACAGGCTCCGCCCACTCCCCCACGTCTCCTGTCAGCGCCGCCCGCTGACGGCCTGATTACACACGGCTGACAGGTCCGAGGCGTGCGACGGATGTCGGCAGAGTGGTGGTGGGGGGGGGGTTATTAGGGTGTGGGGGCATCAGGGGGAGGTGGGCGGGGCTTCAACGCCGCTGCCGTGACCCGCAGGTGAACCCTGGCCTGTGAGAAAACAGCGGCTCGTCCAATTAGGCTGCCAGCGTTTCACAATTAGCCCCGAGGAGCCTGGCGAGGCCTGCAGGGACCTGTCGGCACGCCAGTTCCTCGCCTGGCCCCGCCCACCTGTCACTCAAAGCCTCTGCTTTCACAGGGATGTGTTTTGCTTTTTTTCGGAGGCCAAACGTTTGCGGCAACGTTGGCTGTGATTTCCAGCCGGGATTCGCCGGAGCTGCTGCGGATACGAGCCCTCGGCGCGGCTGAGTCACTGCTGCAGCGCGGCGCTCTCCTGGGTGACTTTACGGCGGGTGACACGCCGCAGTAATGGGCCACTAAAGTGTTGAGAGGGTGATGCATTGCCCCCTAATATTGTCCTTAATATCCCTGTAAAGGATTAAATGGCTAATAGTTCCCTCTGGGTCTCCATTACAGTGTCGTGTCCTTATAGAATCTGAGTCACATCGTTACGCCTTGTTCGGCTCAGCCTGGGTTGGAAATGGCGGCGGGGTGGGGGGTGGGGTGGGGTGCGGTTGGGTGGGTCGGTGTCTGGTTGGGGTCTCATCCTGAGCCCTGGTCTGGACGTCGACCCAAACCTATTTTTTTGGGTAAAACTCTATTCTGAAGCATCCAGATGAGAAGACGGAGCAGACGAGGTCCCAGGTGTCGTCAGCGAGAGCTAGTTTGAAAACATAAATACATAAATAAATGGCAACACGATGGCGTTTAACTCTGAGTGGAGCTGCAGGTGATGCTGTGAGACGCTGATAGATTTGGTATGGATCCATTACCTGGTAAACATAGGGCCATTACCGGCACCACATCCGATGCTTTTTGATTCAGGTGGCTGCATCATCAAAGTGCAACGTCTGAATGACCTTGAATTGTTTTTGTGATTTTTTTTTTTTTTTTAATTGTTTTATTTTATGTATGTTTAAACATGGATGGATGGAGAGATGGATGGAGAGATTTGTGGCTTTGGCACATTTGCATTGTGACTTTGTGTAAACTGCGACTGCAGTGCACGTGGAGTGATTGACTGCTTTCTGTTCCCGGTCCACTTTTTTCACTGCGTTTTCCAACAAAAACACCGACAGTTTGTGCCGAAGGACGTCTGTGTTTCCCCCCGAACGATCCCGAGGGGAGGGGAAGCGTTTTATTTTAGTTTGTTTATGCAGGCGGGCAGTCGGAAAACAGTTTCTCCATTCAAGTTAAACAGAAATTCAGTCAGAACTTACTTCAGCCTTGGAAACCTCTTACAGAAAGTAACTTCTTTTTTTTCTTTTTTTTACATTTGGAAAAGATTTTTTTTGCAGAATTTAGGAGGCGGATGAATTAGAATTTTGACAAAGAGGCAGCGTTTGATTTTCCCCGTGGTTGACCCGAGGTGTTGACACAGGGCGTCCGAGTGCAGTTCACATTACTGCTGCTGTTTGCTTTAGAAACATCCATGTCGGCGATCAGCCACTCGAAAGGCTTCAGGTCGGAGTGGAGCCCCGAGGTTTCGCCGCCACAGGGCCGCTTGTTTGCCGAGCAGATAAAGATGATAAATGTCACAACACAGCGAGTCGCAGCACTTTGTTCTTTTTAAAGCCTGAATTATTGCCAACTTTGACTATGACTAATAGATTTCTTTTTATAAAGCTTCCTCTGGAATGGATCGGCCTGCTTGAGCCGTCGCTGCTCACGTGATTTCGGCCAATGGGAAAAGATTATGTCAACATTATGCCACGCCAGAACAAACAGGCCGAAAATATTTTTGTGTTGAATTTCTTGTTTGAGCGTGGCATGTGCTTTCTGTATTTGGGAGCATGGAGGTTCCAGGACTATGAGACAATAAAAAAAAAAAATCAGCTGAGAACTTTAAAATCTTATTTTATTGAGTGAATTTAAATATACATAAACACAAATGTGTATATAGTAAAAATGATGTTGTACACAAACATAAAAAAACAAACAAACTGAGAACAAGCTTACCAAACAGGCATTTTTTTTTATTTACACCAAAAAAATACTGCACTCTCCATATGAAACAATTACAAAAAATAATAAAAATAAATCTGTAAAATTGAATAACTTGGGTATATATATTTTTTTCTTTACTCCAGGAAGGCCAGTGTTGAGGGAAGATTGTGACCTGATAACAATTTCTGATGTCATTGGGGCACCAAAAAAAGAAAAAATTCAAACCACTAAGGAAAGGCAGCAACGTGATGCGCAGGAAAAAAAAAAAAAAAAAATCATCCGCCTGGAAACAGCAGTCAAAAATACTGTTTTACATAGATTTTTAAAAGACCATATATTTTATATAATTTATACACAATTTCTACAGTATGATACAGTAAAGTAACCAAGTCAAACTGAAATAAAGTTTTGGTTTTGTCTGTTTTTCAAGCTCTACGTAGCAACTTGTTGAGGCCGACGGCTGCAAAACTGGAGGCAAAGATAAACCCTGAAAAATATACAGGAAACTTTACAGTCGCTCTGTCGACGCTCGTAAAACGCTTCCCTCTGAGACCGACAACGAGGCACCGTCGCCGCTTATATTGTCGGGAGGTTTTTGCGTTTTTTTATTTATTTCTTTATTTTTTTGGCAGTGACGTGATTTATAGCTCGTAGAGGCAGAGAGACGCATGACCACGGCGAGGCACGACGCTGAAGTCTGGCACATTGCATTACATGAGGCACCATTTGAGAATCTGTGTGTGTGTGTGTGTGTGTGTGTGTGTGTGTGTGTGTGTGTGTGTGTGAATCCAGCTTGGATTAATCAGTTTTATACACTTTTTTTTTTTCAGACTACACAGTGTCCGGTTTTGAAGGCCACGGTTAAACTGGGAACACAGTCGGCCGAGCAGTTTTGTTGCTCTGTGCGCTGTAACTTTCCCTCAATATACAAAGAATACACCAGGCGGCTACATCAGGCAGCGATTGGTTGGGGGGTGGAAGGTGGGGGGTGTGGGGTTCGGGGTTAGCGCCGCCAGGAACACGTTTCCAGTCAGATTCATAAAACACATGGCTTTGGACAGCACACGGGCTTCCTCTTAATATTATTATTATTAGTATTTTATAGCGATCCTGAGGCACTATTCTGTTTCAGGTTGGCCTCAGTCTTTGGCTGCTCCGTCCCGTAGCGCGGCTAGCTTAGCTTAGCTTAGCTGGCAGCCGCTTCGCCCTCCTGCTGCCTCGGCAGCGCTGGCTCGCCGTCCGACGCCTCCATCGCCGCCGCCGCCCTCTGAGTCAGCGAGCTGAGGTCTTGAGGTTGCAGCTGCGGCGCCTCGGCAGCGCCGCGGGCGAGGGCCACCGCCGCAGCTGCTGCTGCTGCAGCCGATGCCGAAGCTGCTGCTGCGCGCTCCGCCTCTCGCCTCATCCTCTCCTCCGCCTCCGTCTGCATGCGCCGCTCCTCGGCCTCGATCTCCTCCGTGGTGGGGATGGAGTTCTTCTTGGGCCGGCCCTTGGGCTTCGTCGGGGCCTCGTGACCTCCTTTCAGCACCTGGGAGGACACGGCAGGCCGTGTTAGTCACCTCTGGCGGCTCGCTATTATAGTCATTAAGATAAGACGTATTGCTGTTAGGGGGGCCAGGCAGCGCTCGTTCATCTTTAGCGATTTCAGCCCCTTTCAAACCCCGCAGTTGTTGACCTCCCAACAAAAAGTGTTTGCTCCGGCTGCTGTTAGCAGCGGAGTCGGAGGTCACACGCCACACCCACTCATGTAGCAAATCAGCATTACAAGGAGTAGTAGCAGAAAATAATAAAAACCCCTCAAAGCCACTAATTCCCTTCGTGATGGACAACAAAGAGAGAACGAGCGACTCGGGTTTCCCAGTCCCCCTTTTCCTAAAAAAAAAAAAAAAAGTTTCCCAGACGTCAGGCTTCACCGCAGTGGCTCTCTTACCATCTTCTTCCACTTCATGCGCCTGTTTTGGTACCACGTCTTCACCTGGAGCTGCGTGAGTCCGAGAGACTGGGCCAGGTCCAGCCTGAAGCAAAGAAAAACGACATCAGACATCAGAGTTTCACCTGATTAGAGGCACTTTTTTTCAACCTCAATACTCGCTGCACTTGGAAGACTGAGTTTTGCATTTGTGTGTGTTCAGAAAGAAAACTAAAATCCTGTCGTTCTGGTGCGTTTGTGCTCTGGATGTGTTGCAGAGGGACCAAGTCATCTTGCTGTAGCATCAACAGTTGGAACAGTGCAGCACATGGCTGAATGTTGGTGATTGCACCAAAATAAACTGCACTTGGAGACTTGAGACTGATTCTTAGCGTGATGCTGTACATCACAAACACATGAGGTGTCCACCACTGAATGTGGTGGGATGAGATTTAGAAAAAAAATTTTTTGGACGTCACAGGATTTCAGACGCGACTGTAGAGGCAGCTGCAGGGTGTCTGGGCCAGACAGGAAGTCCAGTCAGACATGGCAATGCCCTCACACAGTGTCTGTCTGTCTGTCTGTCTGTCTGTCTGTCTGCGTTGCCTCTTGATCTGAGCACCATTGAAGGCTGGAGTTTGATATCGCACACCTGCAGCTCTGGGGGGGAAATGCTGCTGGAAAGCCTCCGCAGGAAGGTCGCTAATCCAATTAACGGCTCTTGTAGGCTGACAATTGGGGAGCGGGAGGGGTGGTGGGGGAAGTCCGCCCACCCGGGAGGAAAAAAAAAAAAAGCCTCCTCAATGTGTCGCCCACATGTGTCGGGCCGTGACTAAGCGGGCGATGGCCGGGTGGGGGAGTAAGGCGACACCCCAGGAAGGAGACGATAAAGTGAACAAGTCTGCTTATCTGCTGTTTTTTTTTTTTTCACGTCTTAATGAGTTTTCCTCATCGTTTTACTTCTCAAACGTTCCGACAGTCGGACAAAGGGATCGGCGGACTCGTTTGATGCCGAGACTGGAGGCCGAGGAAAAGACGCTGCAAACCAAACTCTGAGATTCGAGGGATCGTCTGCACAAGAGTGTGTGTGTGTGTGTGTGTATGTGTGTGTGTGTGTGTGTGTGTGTGTGTGTGTGTTCGGGGGGATTTCAGTGTGTGTGTGTGTGCGTGTTTGAGGCCTTCAGAAGGACACCAGACGTGCAGGCAATCAAGCTGTCAGTCAAAGCTCACGTCTCGCTGGTGCAACCACTGGAGGCAAGGAAAAGTAATTGCGGAACGAGGGGGAAACACCCGACGTATTTATGGTCATTAGCTCAGGTTTTTTTTTGTTTTTTTTTTCCAACTACGCCGGGAGCAAAAAAATAAAATAAAAAAAAAAAACCTTCAGACACATCCAGAGACACAGAGACACTTTTCAAGTTTGTCCCTCCGGGGTGGTTTCTTCCTCACTGTCTTTGCCCAAAAAGGCTCGCTAGTCAGACGAGGACGCTGACTGGAGGCCCTCAGTTCTGAGAGATGGAAGCACCATAAATTATTGCTGTGTAAACAATCGGATACATCAGCTTTGCTAGTTTGATGACTCCTGTTTGCATTTTCTCCACTCAAGTCTGTGGCACGCTCAGTATTAGTAAAAAAAAAAAAAAATGTCTCTTATTTTTTTCTATCGATTATTTTTTTCCATTAGTTTACAATTATTTAAGTGGGAAAAGACAGAGAATGACTGTCCTTTTATGGAATTAACTGAAAAAATACAAAAATATCAATTTTATAAAAGTATATTGTTGTTGTTGTTTGCATCACAATATGTATCTGAGCAGTGGAACCAGTGTGGCAAAATTCAGAACACGAAGCTTCAGTTCAGGAAAACTGTCATCAAATATACATGCTTTTAATTTAATTCATCCTTTCAGTTTGACTTTGGTCTCAGTGTCCACACTGAGTTCCACCTGCTCAGGTGTGCTGGACTTGAACCCTTTGCGAGAGGCGAGGGCGCAGAGCCGGTTCTTGATTTCAAGACTCGACGTTTCTGCTTCAAGATGAGCCACATGGCGCCGCTCCAGGCGAGCTGAGGTGTATCGCACTTAATAATAATGCAGGCTGGGAGTTTTTCTTGCCGCAACTAGAATAACAAATGTTAAACCTCTGGATTTATCACAAATATGATCGATAATCCTTGTTCCGTTTCGATAGGATTAAGCAGATACTCGCTCACAAAGCATGAATGGAGATATTTGTGTTGAGCAACTTAAAGGCCACAAGTTTTTTTTTCAACTGTCATTTTTTTTCAAATGTGATTTATAGTTGCACTTGACACAATTATGTTTTTAAAAGCTTAGTGCAGAAAATATCAGCCATTGTCACGGGTGCTAAGTGGAAACACTGGTCTTCAGGCCAAATATAAACCTGAGAAACACGGTTCGATCTCGTACCAGGTCACGCAAAACAAGGCGCTTTGATTGGAACCTGCGCCCCCACCCTTCTTTATATGCACCTGCGAGCGTGTGAAATGATTGGCAGCGAAGCGCTGTCGTACACTGGCGCACTGCTTTTCTTGGCCGCCGTCCCTGTTTGCCTGGAAGAGCCACAGTGTGTCTTTGTTTCCGTCGGGGGTTAAAACAGCGACTCTCTGCGACGGCAGTTGCGTCCTGGAGTTCATGTGCATGTGCACTTTTGACACTGGGTGTCAGGCATGCAGCTTATCGTGACTCAGTCGCAGCTATACTTTGATTTGCGGCGCTAATTCAAGACAATTATCATACCTGCGGTTGAGAACGCTCTGTGCAGCTTGAACTCTTCTTACTGTTCATGCATGCAGGATTTAATAGCAAACGGTGGTTGGCATTGTCACCTCGCACCGAGAAGGTTGCGGTTCGATTCCCCGGGGCCTGGAGGCCATTCTGTGTGGAGTTCTATGTTTCCTGCCTGTGTCTTGTGAAGAGCTGAATAGCAAAAATGCATTGCAGTTACAGCATAAGACCATTACTGATTCAAATTAGGGTTTTCTTCTACAAATTTGTTGTGTTTCCATCCTGTGTCCTGCTTTATTTTGATCCACATTATTGAAGTGGAGCCACTTTAGGGTCTTTGGCACAACGCTCATCTTCACTCTAACGTAAAACAATTAAATAAAAGCTTTGCAGGTGTCTTTGCTTCACATGCCTCTACAATACGCGAGCCAGTTGACAGCCATTTCAGATCTTGATGTCAAGTTATTATTGACTCGCAGACGCTGAGATTTACCTTCTTGGAGCTGTCGAAATTTGGCACTCAAGATGATTCATGTCATGATATCCGATAGGATGGAGGCCTTTCGGTCAGTGCTACAAATGTATCACAGTTTGTTACCCAGCCCTGTGTGGGCGTGACTTCTCTCCAGGTGGTCTCATGGGGCTATGAATGCATGCGTTAGTGTTGTCGTACTAGAGATTGGGCTTGGTCTTGTCTTGGTCTCGGACTGGGCGGACATTTTTTTCTGTCTCGTTATTTTTCTGTGATATAAAATGTCTTGGTCTTGTTTCTCTAGTCTTGATAATGTCTCAGTCTCGGATGTTCACGACAACATTAGTGTGTGTGTGTGTGTGTGTGTGTGTGTGTGTGTGTGTGTGTGTGTGTGTGTGTGTGTGTGTGAATGAACGGTGAACTTTGCCTCAGTTGAACCCGCTGCACTGACCTGTCAGGCGTGGACAGGTACTTCTGCTTCTGGAACTTCTTCTCCAGGCCCATCAGCTGCACCTCGGTGAAGATGGTGCGGCTGCGTCGCGGCTTCTTGAGGCGCGGCGTGCTGCGCTCCGTCTCCGACTCGCTGCTGATGCTGAGCGGCGTCTGGCTGGGCGGACGGCTCGGGCAGCAGCGCGCCGCTGCGGCGACAGCAGGGGCAGGTGCGAGCCGCGGGCGGCGCTGGCGGCGGCGCTGGCGCTGGCTGGGGACGCCACCTGCGGGGGGAGGTGGTGGTGGTGGTGCTGGGGCGGCTGGCGGGTGATGACGGAGAGGAGGGGGTAGGCCCGTAGCGAGGCCGAGCCTGCAGGGGGAGCAGACAGGAGCAGAGCGGCCGTAAGGTGAGACTCTCAGTCATGTCACGCCGCGCCGCCATCGACCGGCGGTAATGACTCGGACAGTCCCGGACGCTGCTTTTTTTTTTTTTTAATGACCCGCTGCGCCGGCGTGAAAAGTGTTTTGCTTTTGACCCCGTCCATGTAGGAGGCTGCGATCCCGATGACGCAGGCTGTGTTTTACACCGCTGCCCCTGAACTCGCCAGAAGACTGATTGTTTTTCAGAGGTTGTTAAATACTTAACCGGCCGAGAAAAAAACTGTACACGGTGTGCGCGCACACACACACACACACACACACACCGGGGCCGACAGCTTCATGTGCACGCAGACACAGATGAGCCAGCAATAAACCTGGAAAACACTCAATCACCGCTAGCTCAGCTAATAAACTTTTTTTTCTTTTTTCCTCCCTTTACCTTCTTTTTTTTTTTTTTTTGCAGCCACTCGTGTGAGCACAGTGCACAGTCATTGCCGCGCCACGTTTTCTTTCGGGCTCTTTATCAGCGCAGACGAGAAGCAGCGAGACGCCACAATCGATATTTGAGGGGGGGGGAATGTAGTTGCTTCGCTTGTCTGGAGCCGAGAAGCCGTGGAGCTGAAAGAGAGGAGAGACGACAGGCCGAGAGGATGAGACGGGTGCGGAGGTGTCGGAGGGCCGGGCGGGCGCACAAATACAAAACCTAACGCAAAATTAAAGGTAAATAGACACTGAGGGATGTTCAGGGCTGAGACAGTGTTGAGCTGTTCCATTTCAAAGCTTATGCACTTTTAATAAACGTGACTTTTTATTTTATTTTTGCTTCAGCAGATTCTAATGCCGTCCCGCAGTGTTTATGAAAGACACAATGTGTGCATATTGCTGCTCTTCCATAACTAAATATGATGAAGTTCTCGCTGCAAACAACAAAGACAATCTGGTGGTGGATGGTGAATTGTATTTTCCAAATTCAGACCTGCAATAAACTCTCTGACTGGATGCGAAGGAGAGCGTGGAGCGCCTTCAAAGTAGCCGCAGCTCCTTTAAGCGAGCACACACACACACACACACACACACACACACACACACAGCAGACGCTGCCTTGGGGCTCATCATGACATCATGCTGGGGGTCTGAGGTCATGGCTAATCCTCCGACGTGAGATTGCAACAGGTCTGGACAAGAAAAGCTCTTTGCTGCAGCGCTTCACTCAACGCCACCCCCACCTCTCTCTCTCCCTCTCTCTATCTCTCTCACTCTTTTTTTTTTCTTTTTCTTTCTCTTGTCTTTTCTCCGCGGATCAGATCAGCGTTGCACTCAAAATCATTTTGGTCAACATGATCCTCGCGGGGCCGTCAAGCCGAGATGTAATTCACGTAGATCAGACGTGTCGGGTGAAAGGGGGGGGAAGTTTTTTTTTCTACTTTCTTTTTCGACTGTTAGGAAACCTCTTGTCAGCGGCAGAGAGCTGGGGGGAGGAGGAGAGAGAGGAAGAAAGAGTGAAGGAGCAGGAGGCTGCGTGACTTTCTGGGCGACACGCCGCTGACCAGCGCCAGCGCGCCGTCAATGGTCTGCAAATAAACCGTTGAAGAAGAAGAAGAAGAAGAAGAAGGCCTCACTGATACTCTTGATAATGGCGGTGGCGGAATACCAGAGGCACAAGTGCTCACTGGTAACCATTACGGAAGACATGCCTGCTGAGAATAGATCAGGAGGAGCCGTCGGTTCGGCTGCAGCAGCTTCAGCCACATCTTCGTCTTCTTCATCTTCTTCATCTTCATCTTCATCTTCATCATCCTACATGCACATGCTTGTGTCTGGTTCTTGGGGCTTTCCAGAGGCCCGGCCCGCCACCGGCCCCGCCCCCTTCTGATAGAACCAGGGTGTGTCAGGGGTCACCGATCTCCCCGCTGCAGTGCGGCCGCTCACCCCTGGGGGGGGCCGCGGCTCGGTTACCGGTGTTGTCACCGCCGTAGTTGTTTTTTTTTTTTCTTTCTTGTTTTCCCAGGGAACGCAGGCAGAAGCGATTAATCACCAGCAATTACTCGCGGCGGTGCGAGCCGATCCTGTTGCACAAACCGTTTTCAGCTCTGATTTATCGCCTCACGTCGGCGCTGACAAATCTGATGACAGCCTGTCAAAGTATTATCTTTGACTCACAGCGTGCACAGCTCCTACTCTGTGTGTGTGTGTGCGTGCGCGTGCGTGCGTGTGTATAAATGCCTCTTTGTGTTGACATGGGTGTAATCGGGCTTCTCAGCCACGGATTTATGCCTAATGGTCCGACTTTATTGTCTGTAGCTGATTTGGGTTTAACAGCGGATCAAAAAAAAAGACTTTTTTTTCGCTCGCTCGGGTTTCATTCTTTTTTCCGCCCCGGCCAGTATTAAACCGGTACGCAGCAACCCCTGGGCTACACACACACACACACACACACACACCTGCCTCTCTCGCTCTCTCTCCCTCTCTTTTTTTTCCTGCCTTTTTAATTTTTCATCGAGCTGTCAAGTGAGATTACACAACAGTTGATCCTAATCTCTGTCACCTCTTGCGGAAAACCTCGCTAAAAGCCTCGCTGCCTCGGCTCCCGCTGAGAGACGGCGCTCCAAATGAAACATCCAAACCTGCCATTAGGCCCTGAGCACCGGGTCAGCGCTCGGCTCCGTCTGCTGACGGGGAAGTAGCTCAGCCCACGCAGTTTCGCTTTTGTTTTTTTGCCCAACGCGGCGAACGTTGCAGGCTTTGCAGTCGACCGACTCTCTGATCTGACAACGCTCGGAGGGTTTCGGCTCGGAGGTCAAGGGTCACTGCCGTGTCCTGGCGGCCTCCGCTGGCGGCGAGAGGTTACAGCGCGTCCAGGAGGGGCCGGGAGGGCCGGGAGGTCCTGCGGGCTGCCAGCTTCTATATCAAGCCCCGAAAAGGCTGGCGAGGTGGGTGGGTGATATAGTGTGTCTCACACCCTCCTCACCCCCCACCCTCACCCTCACCCTCACCCCCCTCACCCCCTGCGACGGTGGGCACGCTGTTCTGATCTGGTATGGCCGTGCCAGTCCGTAAGGGATGAGGGAGTGTAGCTGCTGCTGCTGCTGCTGCTGCTGCTGCTGCTGCTGCTGCTGCTGCTGCCTATTTTTATCCCAGCTGTCATCGTCGCATTGCGCCAATCATTATTTCAGACTTTGGAGCAGTTATCCTAATGGTTACCGCGGCGCTCCGTGCAGCCCCGAGCTGTTTGGATTCATGTGGATTTGCAGTCGCGGCTAATCAGTTTTGTGCCATTACCTTTTTTCTTTTTCTTTTTTTTTTTTTGGAGCTGGAGCTCGGCGACCTGCTGGCATCGCCAACCAGGACGCCGAGGCCCCCGTCAGACCCCCGTCAGTCCCCCATCAGACCCCCCGGTCGCTGACTGACGGCAGCTATCACATATCTGAGCCGCATCGTTCAGAGGAATCACTTTTAATTAAGTCTATAATTAGTCCTTGATGGGATGATGTGACCGGGCCGGGCCGTGTCCGAGAACGTCGGCGACGTGTTTCTGCACCTTTAACATGTTGTGTTTGCACGTCCACCCACTTTCCACCACTGCCACCAGAGGAGGCCTGCGGACACACACGCTCAAAGATCCGAGCTCGGCTCACTGACTCGTTGGCGCAGCGCTGCAGCAGCCTCACCTTCGCCCTGCACGGGTCTCTGCCTCGCACTGATACTGGTGCTGATTTCAGACAAAGTCGCAGCGAGCTGCACAAACGAGCACGAACACAAACTTTACAAACGAGTTCTGCACTTTTTTTCTGTTGACCTGGGATTCACTTGTCGAGATTGAGGACTCAAACCGTTTTCACATGTTTTTGTTATTTTGTTTTATGGCACAGATATATAAGGACTTAGGAGTAATAGTGTTAATGGAACAGCACCGACATTAAACACTTCAGAGTTGATCTAAATTGATTTTTTTTAAATAAATAAATAAATAAATAAAATCTCAGTCAGCAGCTGCAAGTGTTTCCCCCTTACTTTTCCATCCACTATATAAAAAAAAAACTTCCAAATTCTATTACACCACTGCTGAGAACTGACAACATTTTGCATTCCTGCATAAATTGAACATCAGCATTAAAACGCTCAGGTTAATATTTAGCAAACGGATCGTTTTTATTGCTTATTCGCTGTGTGCGTGTGTATGTGTGTGTGTGCGCGTGTGCTGGGAAGCAAACCAGTCCTACCGGAACATGAGTGCAGCGGCTTCGGTCGCACCACGAGCGACGGACACACGGAGTAGAGGGAGAGTTTCTCAAAGTAATCACACGTCTCCTTGGACAGGATCTCGTCGATCATGAACGTCTTGTAGCGCCGCCTGGCAGCCTTGAGCTGCCCGGGGGAGGAGAGCCTCAGCTCGGCCTGGCAGTGCATGGTGTCCCGCCGCCGTCCTTCTCTCAGCTCAGCCGCTGCAGCGTCTCGTGCTCCGCGTGGATGATGCGTCAGGTGTGGGAGAAGCCGCGCGGGGAGCGAGTTGCGCCTGCGGGAGTTGAGTTCACGCGTTCGAACAGGTCATAGTCACGCACGCGGACGGGGAAAAAATATTGAGGGGAGAAAAAAAAAAGAGGAGAGTGAGATTGTGGATGCGGGGAGGTGAGAGGTCTCTGAGGTGGCGGGTGCGCTGGTGAGGCGGTGCTGCCTTGAACTGGAGCTGCGCTCTGCGCCGCTGCGCTGATGAGTCCATGTGCGCGCACACCCACTGCTATATAAACCATCTCTCTCTCTCTCTCTCTCTCTCTCTCTCTCTCTCTCTCTCTCTCTCCCAAACGGACCGTCATCTCTGGGATTTGCGACACATGACTTGTGTCATATTAATTAGGCGCTGGGAAGTTAAAGTCGTCCTCGGAAATGAATGCGCGGTGGAAACAAGATGACACGCGGCAGCTTTAGTGGGATTATGTGATTAAAGGTTTGTCTGGAATTGAAGACATTCGTTCAAAAAAAAAAAAACATTACGTATATGTACATTTGCTTTTAAACATTCATTTCTTATTTCCACACCGCCGTTCGTGTTTCTGAACCGAATGTTTCTGAGCTGATTTTTTTTAAGTTTTATTTGTGGCTTAGAGTTGCATTAAGTATTGTTTTTGTTTGTTGTTTTTCACTTGCTTGTCCATTAACCGGAACTAAAGGAGTGAGATTTTTTTTTAATTCTTTATTTTCTTGTTCGTTACTTCCTTCCTCTTCCTCAAACTCGTTCTATATTTCTTTCTTTCTTTAACTCCAAATCAGTAGAACTCACATATTTAAAAAATATTTAAAATACGACACAGTATTTTTTTTTTTTTAGTTGTTAGTTTTGTTTTTATTTTTCGTTTGCTCGTTTAACGAAAAAACATCTGGAATATCGTTGAATTTGCGAGAACAGTTGTGCAGAACTTCTTCAGTGATAAACGTGTTCGTTTCTATTTTATTTTATTTTTATGTAACCAGCCTTATAACTAACGTCGACCCAGTTATTGTGCTATAATTAGAGCGCGCACACAACAACAACACGCATGCAGGCTTTAGTCAAATAAATTAACAAACTGAATGGTTAAACTTAACGCATCTTTTTTTTTTTTATTTGACCAAGTCGAGATACTAAAACAAATTATTGATCTTTAAAACTGCAGGGATATCCACATTCCGTCACGTTTGACATACTCTTGTAATTTGTTTTTAATCAAATTAGAATTTTGCCATTAATCTTCACTGAATAACCGGGATCGAACAACTACTGTTAAAAAATTTCCCCAATATTTGCATTCACATTTCCCTCAACATTGCCACTCAGGGCCGTGCAGCGGATCATCCCCGGGAGGAGACCGGCCTGAGGCAGGACTTCTCCCCGTGGGTGAACCAGGGTCTGCCAGTGACAGGCTGCTCTTCGGCCCCTGTGTGTTCGATGAACGGGGGATTCAGGGGGGAAGGAACAGTGGTCACTTCACGGTCCAGCTTAGTCTGACGAAACGGGGAGGGGGGGGTTTAACACCAGAAATCCCAAACGTGTTGCTTAGCTCAAAACTTCTTGTTTGACTGTTAATCCACCACCTGTGTGCAACCGTATTTCTCACTACTGGTAATTGATCACAGCCTGTAAATAGATCCAACCGGTCCCCCCAAACACCGGAAAGCTACATGCTATTGTTGTACCAATGAACTCAACAACCTGCAGCATCAAGACACACTTGTGTCTTTGTGTCGGGGGAGAGGAGAACTTCTGGAAACACGCTTCTATAAAAGTCCCTGTGCAGCAGCAGCAGCAGCAGGAGCAGCAGGAGCGGCAGCGGCTACCGAGCGGCCTCCGTCTAATCCGCCCGCGGCAGGGCTGGAGACGCCGAACAGATCAAGCAATTAACCGAGCTATGCCGCAGCCGGTGGGAGGTGGTGTGGGGGCGTAATCAGGGCCTTCCGCGGTAGCGCAGACACCGGAGCCCCTTTTGTCACACACGATTCCTCTCAATCAAGTGTGCAACGCGAGACGAGGCGGATTGCATTACGGGCAAAGACACGGAGCTTAGCGGGCCGACAGCGCACCTCCAGCCCGGGGCTGCCTGCAGGAGATTTGCCGGGACTTGTCGACGGGCGTCGTAAGCGCTTCCGGAAGGGTAGATCACGACCTGCGAGGCGGACATTAAGGGATTTCATCGCCTGATCGCTTTGTTCAAGTGGGAGGGCAGCGACGCTGAACGCAACGCGAGACGTTCACGGATCAAAGCGCGGCTAATTCCGGCCCCGGGACAATGGGCTGCTCCGTTTACACCGCACACGCGTGGCGCGCACTAATTGGTGTGAAGACTCTTCCGAATAAAGGGGGGGACGTGTCAGCGAACAGGGGACGTAATTGCGCGCCGTAAAGCGACACTTGGACGCATCCTAAATAAAGACACACACACACACACACACACGCGCGAAAGAGAACGCGAGGGGAGCTGGTCTTGCGGCCCCGTTTATATTTAACAACTTAATTGATTCGGTGAAAGGATGCCAGTGGCGCCACCTGTAGATTAGTCCGTAAACCGCCGCACAAGCCTATTAGTTACACACACAGGACATTTATAGGTGCCGGTAAGGCCGCGGTGTGCGTGCCCTAATGCCACGCAGCATCAACACACAAAGGTCCACTTAGCCGTAAACACACAGAGCTGTAAATAGCATGTATGCTTGATGATGAAGAGGCAGCAGAGACGCATGTTCAAATGAGATTTATATATATATAAAAAAAACATCCAGTTTAAAACATTGTCTTGGAAAAAAAAAAGAACACAAAACATTTTTTTTTCCTTTTACAAAGATCAACAGATCACTTTAAGAAACAGTTCTTGGTGCCCTGCTGCAGTAAAATAGGTGCTGGTGGAATCTGTGGCTGACAAATCTGTAAAGTACCTGATAATAGTTTTTTTCAGTTGCGAGAGCACCGATAAATATTTGCATAAAATTAAAAAAATGGCCAATATCCTAAGTTGTTTTTTTTTTTTTTAAAAAAAAAAAAAAAAGTTTTTTTTTCCCCTCTCAGAACCTCCACCAGCGTATTTCTCCCACAATTCCTATACATTTCTTTCCTCTTTTTTTTTTTTTGCAAAACCTGTGTGTGAAAAGAACAAAAAATATTAAGAGGGTACATATTTACAAATTTAAAAATGCCTCAGAGGTTAAAAAAATGATTTTAAGGCAAAACAATTGAGCCTTGAAAACTGATATAAACAACCTGAGTGCGTTCGAATGTGTGTGTGTGTAACGCATGATCCTTTTGAACTCAGTCCATTCACAGTCACAACCGGTCCTCTCAGTACCGTCTATTCCATCTATTGTCTTGGTAGCCGCGGCTCCGGTCGTCGTGGTGTCTGCTGCCGCCTCTACCGTCATGATGCCGACCGCCGCCACCGCTGCTGCGCTCCTTCTGCTGGTGGTGGTAGCCGTCCCGGCCGTGGCCGTGCTGCCCGTCTCGGCCGCCGGGACTTTGCTCATCGTTGTAGCGCTGGTTCCTGCCGCCGCTGTTCATGTGGGAGGCTGGGTAGGGTGAATAGGGGGCGGCGTTGTGGTGCCTCGAGCCGCCACCACCGCCGGCGCCCGACGACTGCCTGTGTGGGTTTTTGGAAAAGCTGCCGTTGGGCTGATCGGCGTGCTGCATGCCGTGGAGCTGCCACATCATGTTGTTCATCTGCGGGCGGAGGACGGAGAAGAGGGATGGTTCGAACGCCACAAAAAAAAAATCAGATAGTTAATAATTTAAAAGGTCCAGTGTGTAAAATTTGGCTTGATTTGTCATTTTTATATTGGTAAAAGCTTCATATTCTGCCTATAAAAATGTATACTTGCAGTAGAATAAGTCATTTGGTTTTCCTACCGTTAGAACGGTTCTCATACACGCTACCAGTCAAAAGTTTAGACACACTATGAATTTAATGTCTTTTCTTTCATTCTGATGACTGTTGACATTGCAGTTTCTCACTGAAGGCATCAAAACTACGGATGAACACGCATGGAATTATGTAGGAAACAATAAAAACGTAAAATACCTCAAACACGTTTTATATTTAAATTCTTAAAAATAGCCACCTTTCATGAAAGCCGGTCTGATAATTTTACACACTGGACCTTAAAGTAATAAATAAGTAGAAAATGACAAGGTTACCATGGCATTCTTCTGCAGATTTTCAGGAGATGAGAAAGACCTCTGCATTTGTGGAGGAGTGTAGGGCGGAGAGCTGAACTGGGCCGGGTTTCTGTTGGGGGCAAAAAAAAAAAAAGTTTGAATTCAGCCTTTAGCATGCTGGGATACATGAAGCAAATGACGACGGCCACTCGTGTTTCAGTGTTTCAATGCAGCCCCACCCCCCACATCTGGATCAATGCTGCTAAAAAAAAATTAAAAAAAATAGGACACTTCTTTGCAGTGAGGACTTCTGTCAGGACACAGCAAACACCAGCATGAGACGATGTGATTGTGCTGCAGAGAGCGTTGTACCTTTGGCCGTGGGGGTTCGGGGTGTGCACAGGGCTTGAGCTTTGCGAGTGTCCTGGACTGTTGTGGCTGCTGCCTGTGATCCAGCGACATGACAAAGTTTGTAAGTGGAGACAAAAAGAAGCTCAATCATTTCTACACACATCTTGAACTTTTAGATCATGTTACCGGCCGTTCCCATCTAGACCGCTCCTACCAGATGGTTCAGTCTGAAACCATCAATTTATTATGGGACCATTACAATCTATTAAGCACAGAAGGACAAAATGCTGTTCTGACAGCAGCAGTTACATTCTGCAGCTGCCATGCACACAAAGAAATCTTCACACTAGGTGCACGATTGACATGTTTTTCTGTCAACGGAGCCAAACCACACACTTAATCCTGTGAGTGTGTGTATGTGTGTAGTCCAGGCAAACTGTTGGCCGTGTTCAAACACCGAGCTGCAGCTGGAGATAAGGAGGCGCAGGCAGGGACTGGTGCTTCATCTGGTCAGGTCACACAAACCTGACATACTTTTCATGAGGGACTTGTGGAAAACGGAATAACGCTGCGACGTGGAAATTTACAAAATATCCAAATGTTTGTCAGGATAAAAGAAGTCCCAGTAGGACTGTGGATTATCTTCAAACACCAACGTTTCATCTCTGCACTTTGACTCCAAAGAACCAGTTTGTGCGTCTACATAAATTCCACACAATGGTGCAGCTTTGTGTGGCTGGTGTTTTTGTTCTGTGGAATGAAACCGACGCAGGTGGCTGACGCAAAGCTCTCCCGCGGCAACAGTGTTGCATAATCACTGCATATAAGAGGGATTTAGTCACACTGTGTGAAACTTCCCATTCAGAGTTCTTCGATCATTCATTCATAAGCAGTGACTTCAAATACAGGCACGTGCATTTGCATAGAGATGAGAGAGTCTGACAACAGCCACTCCTCTGGTTATTTTTAATGGGAGAGCTGGTCAGACGACACAGTGCTGCCCTCTGCTGGTCGTCACTAATGCTCCATGCTGACCATATTCAAATATTTATAGATTTTTTTTTAATTCTTTTTTTGCACTGTTTGACTCAGATGATCTTTTCTACATCCCTTAATTTTGTGTGATAAATCACCTTTTGCATTGTTGAAACATTTTCATTTTTGCAGAGGACTAGTGGAGAACTATTTTATCAATATGACCTTCAGAATTTTTTGTGTGTTTACAATGTTTATCCCACTATAGTTCAAAAACTATCAATGTACTTTTTGAGTAGTCTAACTTATTAGTTGATGACAAAATTCACACTCAGAGCTCAGAAATATACAGATATGATGCATGACTCACTATCATGATTACACGACTCACTATCATGATTACACTATGAAGTTTTTAAATTGCACAACGTCGTCAAATTATTTACCCTTTGTTTTCTTTTGTGCAGTGCTGATTTATTGAGAAAAGGCATCAACCGATACGTCTATCATAATGATTTATGATTAATTCTAGTTCATCCCAAGACTGTATGAAGACTTTGTAATGCTGTCCCGTGTCTTTTGAGCATTTCGTAGGAGAATTTATATTTACCGAGTGTATGAAATCCTAACTTTAGGCTTATTTATTAGGATAAGACTGCATTTTAATGATGGGGTTTGGCGTTGTGTGTCTAGAATCAGTGTGCAATGTTATTGCTTGAATCAAACTACCAGCACTAACTCCAAACCCGAAATACAATCATACTGTTTGTGAGCCAGTACCGACTGGGAGAGCTTGCGTGTGAGAATGTGTATTTGAATATTACAAAATTAGACCGTTGTGCGCGGGTGACGTGCGTCTCCAGCGACCCACCTGATCTGAACTGCACATGCAGAGTCCTGCCGAAGAGCGACGTCCCGTTCAGCAGCTGCACGGCGTACGGCGCCGACACCTCGTGCTTGTAGACGGCGAAGCCGAACGTCTTCTGTTTCCCGTCAGGATCTTTGGGTATCTTGGTCCTGATCAGAGGTCCCGCCTGCGGTGAAAGGTTGCAGTTTCGTTTTACGGCGTCGCCACAAGCGAGAGCTAATGCTAAGTAGGCTAACTGCTAACTGGGTTAGCCGCTACACGGTAAACATACTGCAAGCGAGCGTTTGGCAAATGTTAGCGATTAGTGGCACACGTAAGTGGACACAGAGCCAAAGGAAAGATGAGGAAGCCATCCGACAGTTGGCGTTTCAAACGATTTAAATGTCGAAGAAGCTTCGAACTATAAACCAAAACATTCAGTGTTTGCTAATGTGGGCCGTGGCTAACGTTAGCAAAACAGCGTCACCTGTAAAAAGAGCTCGAACAAAAGCTCCTCCGTCACTCTGGAGTCCAGATTTCTGACGAAAAGCGTCCGGTCCGCTTCTTCCTCAATGCCCATCGTTTTATAGCGGACAGTGTTTCCCTCCGAGCGGCGAGGTTGTAGCTGCCTTCTGGCCTTCAACTCTGCAAAATATGAGTAAAGGAAGACACCTTTGAGTGCCGTAAAGCGCGATCCCCTGTCGCGTTGAGGAGCAACCACTTTACGACACACACAATTCAATTGTCGCTGGCATTGTTGTGAAATGGCGAAAAGCTGTGTACGTTATGAAACAAGAGGTCACACGTTTATTGTATACGCCTGAACAATGGTTGGGTGAGGTTTTAATTTGTTTGTTGTTTACCACTTCGGTAAACTAATTAAAACAGGAAGTAGATGAAAATTTATTAAAACGCCTTTAAATTAATAAATCCCAGTAAATATTTTACAACATGTTTTAGATGAAAAAAATATTTTTATTTTTATTTAAATTTTTTATTGATTTATGTTTCATATTGATAGTTGTTGGAGAATCATGGGGAATATGTCTTACTCTTCCTAGCTGCTCTGCTCATCCCATAGCAGTTGTAGTTTGTGAAATGGTCCGAGGACATTATGGTTCTGGAGATCAAAGTGTCAACTGACTTAATTATCAAAGATACAGATCTCAGAGACTTTTTTTTTGGCCTTGTGCCAGAGTGCATCACTTCCTATGTACATATATTTTTTGCTTTTAAAAAGTTTTTACCTGCAATATTATCTGTCTTTATTAAGGCCAGTATTCCACCCTCTGCTTTCTTGCCTTTTCTCCACTGATATATTTTGCCTCACTGCAGTCTGTTGCTCCCAGATAATTTCTTTAAGGGTTTCAGGGAAGCTACACGGTTTAGCGTGGAGGTCAAAGCGAGCGCCATCGGGGGAGTTGACTTCCACCCTAATCAGCTGGGCCTCTGCACCTGTCCTCCATATTAATTAGATCAATTTAGACCCTAATGATTTTCCCCTTCACGCCTGAGAAACATCCTGGCCCAGAGTCAGAGAGATAGCGGCCAGGCATTAGCCAGGCACTAGCCACCATTAGCGGTCAGCCGCCAAAAAACTGGACTGGACCATAACGCTTCGTAAAACAAATTAGACCTGCGCAGTTTATTGGACACACATGTATTCCACGCAGGACGCAGCTTGTGCATGGTTGTTAACATCTGATGTTCAAACCCACTGCCATGTTTCCAGAAAATGGTGCAGGGCTGAAACAGAAAGAAGAAAAAAGGCAAATCTGAAACCGTAGAAGTCCACCTGTGCTGAGAACTATTGATGACTCCGGCTCATAGATCTATTTGCGATCCATACCTCCTCGCCCTTAGCCCGAATATCTCACTGATGTGTCACCGCCCTCCTTTTTGTTTACAACCTCTGGGGGAACTTCAGCAGAGCCACAGCTCTGTGGAAGAGCTGTGGACACGAAGCAACACCTTTTATCCTCAGCAGAACTCCCAGAATTCAGCTTCAGTTTGATTTGTGACAACACTGAAGACGTTTTAGCATCACATTAATCAAATACTACTTTTTGGATTGCTAGGTTCATCTCTGCCAAGATGATTAATGATTGAAAAAAAACTCAGCTAATCTAGAAAACAGCTTATTTTGCCCCCTGTTAACAGCCTCTTGCAAAGCAGAAATTCTGGCTTGTCGCCCCCTGGTATTAAATTTTCTCACACAGAGGCAAATTATTGTTAGAAAACCTAGGTGACCTGAATTTTACATATATAGATACAAAAACACACACAAAAGCATTTCTCTCGTCAGTGTTCTTCAGAGTTATTCTGAAGGGACACCACTAGGTGGCAGCATTGATCCAGTTATACCCAGGGAAGGCTGGGCTTCGCATTAGTGGCAAGGTTGCCTCAGTTTGGATGTTGAGCAGTGTGAGAGGAGAGGGGCGTGGGGGGTGGGGGTGCTCCGCTTTGAAGTGATCTCTTATGTGTAAGAAGGACATTTAATCCTGCTGTTGTTGTCCATGAAACTATTGTTCGTTTACATTTATATTCATGTTGTCGCAAAGAATATCCAACGTCTCGTCAACCATTCCGTGCGCACGACTGGATGCTCGGCTGAATCGTCCCACGTTTGCTGCACTTCATTAGTTGTTCACTGAAATATCCCTAAACATCTAAATGTGAAGTGCACTTGGTCTGGAAAAAAAAAACACACAGGAGCTCCAGCATGTTCCCGTCTCGATCGCGATGAATCAGCTTTAGTTTATGTATTTATTTGTTTCTTTATGTATGTATTTTTTGGGATGTCTGCACGCAGGGGACATTGCTTTAATTAATAGAGAGAGCAGGAGTGATGCTTGAGGGCGACGTGGAAAAGAGAGAGTGTGAGGGTGAGACCCCAAAAATAGGCCAGCGCTGGCGCCAGCTGACCCCAGTCTGGCAGCTCCGGACCCTCACGTACTGCACACGCTGTCTAGAGGTGCAATATGCAACAGACATGTGCAGCAGAGCAGCGGGTGTAGAAAGGATTTCATCCCATTGAAATACTGGCTGACGTCAGTTGGGATGTCGGAGTCTCACTTGACTGAGAAGCATGAGCAGCTCCAGTCTAACTGGTTGCCGGTCCAGCTGACCGTTGATACTTTGCCAGGTTGTTTTTAACATTGTTGTTTTTTGGTGCAGAGAGATGCAATATGCGCTTGTTTAGCTGCTGTTACTGTTGTTGTTTGCTCGTTGTTTCACACGTCCATCACGGCTGGATGCTGCGTTTTGTAGTGTGAATATAATAAAAACTACAACAACAACAACCTCCTTGATTGGGAAAATTCAAGGGTGGCTGTTACACAACGTGACCTTCACATCCTGTATGGAAACATTACTTTCCCGTCGGCATTTTTTCACTTGGGTGTGATTCATTTGCACCCGGGTCCGGCGTGCGTCGGCCTTCGCTGCTTCAACGCGCACACTAATGAAATACGCCTTTGCCAAATCCACCACCAGCGCTGACATATGACCTGTAATGACCTTTGACCTGCAGGGTTTTTTTTGGTGGTAGACATCTTTGAAGCGATTGACTCTGCTTAAATCCATCCTTCTCCTTTATCAACATCCACCGACTTACTCTCTCTCTTTCTCACTCACACACACACACACACACACACACACCCTTCCGCTGCCCTCACCTCCCCGCTCTCATTAATATTCATAATCCATGTGGAATGAAGCGTTTTGAGATCATTAAAAGCACATGAGTGTTTGTGGGATAAAGGTCCAATTAAGCCGTATCGCCGTGCGGCAGCGTGATGTCACGGAGCCGCGGCCTCTCCTGTTCGCTCGTTAATGGCCTGTGCCGCTTTTTTTTTTTTTTTTTCCGAGCGCCGCTGCCCGCTTACGCTGCACACTAAACCCACAATCTCATGCGCACACACACAGAGACACACACACACACGCGCACACACCCCTACGATTGGCGAGAGTCAATTAATAGGGGTTGTTATGTTTGAGTGGTTCCTGCAGCTCCGGCGGCGCCGTGAGAATCAATCATAGTTAATTCAGCCGAGCGGGAGAAGCGACGGAAGACGTCATTTATTATTCAGCGCCTCTGACCAGTGGCGTCGCTTTTAGATGGCGGTGTGTGTGTGTCGAGACACACACACGCACGCGCACACACGCGCACACTCCTCGGCGGTGTCGCTGCTCTGTGCCTCACACATGATCCGCATGCAGTATGCAGGCACTCGCTAGTGCACACTCGTCTGCAAGCGAGTCGCTCACAGGTCGCAGGTTACGTGGCAGCGAAGGACTTGGCGTCGCAGAGACAGGAAGCGACTTTTTCTGATTTTTTTTTTTTTTTGGGCGGAGCAGCGACACCATGCCGGAGTCGCTGATTATTGGCAGGAGACGTCGCTGAAGTGAATTTCTGCAGAATATGGGTCGATTTCAGTGTGTGATGTCGGAACAGGGCCGCTTCACGTTTGAAGCGTCTCACACACGCACGCACAGACTCACACACACACACACACACACACACACACAGATCTCAGCAGCGGGTTGTGAAAGTTCTCCCAGCCGCTTTGTTTTCTCGTCTGCTCGTTATCTCGATATCGGCGCTTCGCGTCGCCGCCTCGATGACACGCTGTGACTTCGGCCTCAACACCCCCCACCCCCAGCCCCACCCCACCCCAACCCGCCCTGCTTCTTTTCCCTGCAAATCGCCTCTATGCATTATATCTTCTTGCCTCGTGCTGACACACACACACACACACACACACACACACACACATTGGGGCGGTGATCCATCCTGTTGCTACGCTGCTGCAGTGCTGAGTAGTAACATCAGGATGAGGGATGTCTGGCACTGCGGCAGGCCAACCCCAACTCTTCTTCTTCTCCTTTTTCTTCTTCTTCTTCCTCTTCCATCGCTTCACTCTCTCACCCCCCTCCAGCCCCTTGCCCCCCTCCCTCCCTCGCCCCGCGGAGACGCCATCCGTTGACTAATTTTAACTTTCAGAACCCGATTAAGAGCGCGGCAAAAGGAGCATCTGTCGCAATAAAAACCGAGCGGAACGAGGAGACGTTTGTCTCTTAGCGTACGGTAACCCTCCAACCCTCCCCAAAAAGCCTGCAGTCAGCACATTACTGCGGCGACGGCGCTCGCCGCTGATTCCCGCCTGTTGAGATGTAGAGTGATGCCCTTTGCCAAGCGCCGCCATATGGAAGGTGTTTTACAGCCGGGGACGGAGGGGAAGCGGCTGCCCGGGAGGGATGATTAGCAAACGGATGGCGGCGGCCGTTCGGCCTATCACATCCTCCCGTCTCCAGCCCTGCACCTTCAGAGAGGATAATGAGCTCTGTCAAAAAGAGGCCGCCGCCGCCGCTCCGAAAGTAAGACGCCGCCTTCGCTCTCCCGCTCGCTCCCTCGCCCCCCTTCCCTCTCCTCCGCTTCCACTTCATTATGCTCAGCGGCGGGGCGGAGTGTCCCATATTCCTGCTGCCGAGCAGAACATGCCCTCAGAGACAGTCAATATTGCCGCACATAACCTATAACTCTCAGCTCAGCCTCGGCCAAGATGAAAGTGCTCCCCCTTTGAAGATGCTCATGGAGATGGTAATCAGCTGATCAGAGGAGGACGCGCCGCCGACGCCTTGTGATGCAAATATTTACTTTACACTGAAAAAAAGAAGAGAAAAAAAGAGAAAAAAGCTCCTGGATTAGAATCCTTCTCCCGCACTGATGTGCACTCTGCCTTTTTCCGGAGGAGGAAATTATTCAGCGGCTGGATAGTTCCCTGCAGTGGGTCAGGACACTTTCTGAGACGATGGAATTGGTTTCCACCACTTAGACAAGATCACACAGCAGCAGCAGCAGCAGCAGCAGCAGCAGCAGCAGTTTCTCTCCACCGTTTGAACGGCCCAACATTTCATAAGCGATGGTGTCAGCCGCATCCTCAGACACTTAACTGAGCTTTTGGAGGGTAAAAAAAGTGAAGTGCTCTCCGCTATAAAGCAAGCGTGACTGGCCCACGGCGGCGAGGCCGTCGTTAAAACAGGCCGAGCCTTGGCTGAAGCCGCCACTGGAAATGCAAATGAAATAAAATTGCATTAAGCCTTGTCATTTCATTGAAAGGCTGCCCGGCTGTTTACAGCCGGTGTAAGAAGGTCAGAATCCTTTTTTCAGCGGGACGCTCGGGGGGGAAATTAATTGCTTCTGGTCGCCGCTGCCGCTCGGATCTGCTGCTGGTCTTGTATTGGCATAAAAACTTTGAGCCCTATTTACAGCGAAGTTCTCCGGGCTGGCTTTCTTTTGCTCCTCGGCTGCGGCCGGGGCTTCTTATCTTCACTGTCAGGGTGAAGCACATTACTTCTGAGCCGTGCAGAAACCCTCTCCCCGGGCCGCCCCGCAGGTCCTCAGGCCCACAACGGAGGTTTGGATGGATCTGGAGAGACGAGGCGGTTCCTTCGCCCGGTGGTTCCAGCATTTGGTTTGACGTTCAGCTCATTCATTCAGGGCGTTCGGGGAGCGGCAGAGTCGCCAAGCGGATGACGGGAGACAGATGTGCTGTGTTGTCGGAGCACAGCAGCTGCTTTGCTTTGTGAAATATGCTTAAACAGCAGGCCTGAATTATGGGTGTGTACCTCAATCTGGTCTTTTTTTATAAGAGTAGAGAAAAACAAAGTCTCACCGTCCACTTTATTCGGGTTGAGAGCGACTCGCTGAAGGTCGACGTCTCCTTGATGCCAGGGGTCAAAGGTCAGAACTGGCGACTGGGAGACGCTGACTTTAGTAACTGCTGGTCACAACCAAAGTCTGAACATGCAACACGTTCAATGTTGAGCTCGACGGCCACTTTATGAGGCACCTTGAAAGTTCTAGCAAAGTGGGCCTACTGAAATGGCTGGTGAGAGTTTCTAGAGTCTCTAATATTAATATCATGCTGGTTTCTGTTTCGTTTTGGGTTTTCTTTTTAGTTGATGACTTATCAGGAATATATCTGTATTTCTGTTCAGAATACAATGGAAAAACTTTAAAATCTTTTGTATGAATAATAATTGGGTGATTTGTCTTTAGGCCTTAATTATTGAGCTACAGTTTAAAATTTGCTTGGCAAAGGTAGCCAGAAAAAAAGTCAAGTGTGGAAAAATAACCCATTCTGCTGATGAGGGAAGCAAAGATCTCAGTCCGGCATTGTCTCTGCAGAGTGCCTGAGTGCGCCGGCGAAGAAGCTCAACCGTCTGTAGTTACCCCCCACCAACCTCCTCTCTCACGAGGGACACATCCCAGCAGGGTGCGAGCAGATGAGACAGGGAAGATACGCAGGGTCAAGAGTTTGCTGCAGCCCTCAGATGGAGGAGAGTCACAGAGATCATTGACGAATCACTCACAAGTCACATGAGCGCACACAGGAATTTCTCGTCAGTAATTGTGTAAAAGTGATTGCCCACCATAAAACTGATTCCCTCACATCCGAGGTCTCGGCTGCTGAAAAAAAGTAACTTTTGAGGTCATGACTGTAAAAACGGGATCTCTTGTTGCGGCACGGCAGCTCACTAGCAGAGCGGCTCTCCAGTGCAGGTTATATCAACAAGCCTGTTTCAAATCTATCAAAGCTAAAGCTAAAGATACAACTACCTACTGCAGCTAATTTAATGTTGCTTTACTTATTTCCCGTTTATTAGTTAGACAAACTCACATTTATAACAATGTACCAGTGACATGAAAATATAAACATCACTGTCATGGTTTAAATTAGATTTTGTGTTGTCAAGTTGACCTCCTCCATACTGCTATGTGATACACGTGTCTAACACATACACACACACACACACACACACATACTCAGACATTCCTGCGCCTTCCATTTTCCCGGACCGGCCGCGGCTGCATGCAACAATGCATCAGTTGGCTGTCCCGCTAGATTAAAGGAAAGACCCGTGGATCTTCCAAAAATAGCCGCGGTATCAGCGGCCCCAGCAGCTGCTTGGTGCCTCCACCCAGGGACATCAGAGTCCATCAATCTTTCAGCCATCTATTGACGCCACGTCCACATAAATTTGCCTGACAGCCGTTGGAAGCCCTCTGAAATATTAATTTTCTATTCTGTGGCCCGGTGGTCCGGCGCACATCCTGTCCCTCCAGCAACAGGGGAAAAAAAGAAGCACGCATTAAAAAGATAATGTTGATGGAGCGGCTGAGTAGCAGGAGGGGGGCGGGGACGGCGTGTGCTCGCTCACTCTGCATACATGCAGAGTGCAGAGTGAGACTCACCCCGCCGTGTGTGGACCAGGAGTGTGACCTGGTTAGTGGCCTTAATAATTCATTGGTACAGTCCTACAACAAAACCTCGGCGCTGCTGAAAGGCTCCGAACAACTGGCTCCTCTTGTTGCTGCAGTTAAAAGCTGCGGCGCTGCGTGCAAGCGAGCGATGCTCCCGACCTGCTGTCACACCCCCCGGGACTCTGACTCCGCCTTGTTTTGTTTTTTTTGTTCTGTTTGTTGTTGTTGTTGTTTTTTTTTTTTTTTAAGTGCTGCATGTCCTCTGAGACAGAGAAGCTCCAGCAAACTTGTTTGCGCCCCTATCCAAGTATTAGCAACACTGAAAAAATATGTATGCATTTGTATATTTAATTGCGTATATACAGTCAGCCCAAATAATGTACACACACATCAGAAAAAGTAAAAGTTACATCAATATTTCAGACGTCACAAGATTAATACAAGTTACTGGTATTAATCTTGTGGCCATTGACTTCTATACATTCATTTGAACAGCTAACTACTGCTTGGGTAACGTTTGTTACCTCAACACTTGATGCTGCATTCTTGAGGGTGACATCTGTTGGGAAAACATCGTACAGCGGTACACAGGGTTATTGTACTCTGATTAAACTTTAAAAGACGTGTCTGTATGGATCGAAGTACAAATTTTAATATTATGCATGTTTTTCCTTCTGTATATATATATATATATATATATATATATATATATATATATATATGTATATATATATATATATATATGTACAGAAGGAAAAACATGCATAATATATATATATATATATATATATATACATATGTATATATACATACATACATACATACATATACATATATATATACATACATACATACATTCATACATATATATATATACATATTTTATTTTTTTGTGTGTGTGTGTGTTTTTATTGAGGACAATAAAAACACTTTGCCGCTTTTGTTGTCCGCAAGAGTGACTGCGACGTAGCCACACCTGCGCAGGACGCGGCGCCAAGGTTACGCCGCGCTTTGCCGCTTCCTATTTAAAATCTGTCGGGGAAAATGAATAAGTAACGCAGCGCCGTCAATCCGTGCAGGGCCGCGCAAGACGAAATGCCGGCGAGTGTAATTATAGCGGGGGATATGGATGGGAGCGGGTCGGGCGGCGGCGGCGGTGGCGCTTTATAAATCACGTGTGCGGATTGAACAGCCGCACATGTGGCTCTAATGGCAACACATGCTCTTGTTTTACAGCGCGGCAGGACGGCGGGGAGAACATGCAGGCCGCAGATTTATCGTTTTCTTTATTCTACTTTGAAAAGAGTCGGGACAAAGTCATAAAGTGCAGCGTTGAACGTACATCAACTGCGGCTAGAAAGGAGGAGGAGGAAACATCAGTGGCTGGAACGCATTGAGATTCAAAGCCAACAGATTCATGGCTGCAGGGAGCCGAGTGAGTCTTGATATTAAAGGGCCAGTCCAAAAAGCGGCGGCGGGGTCACGAAGAGTGTCAGCCGCCAATGGAGCGCAGATTAAGGCGGAGTTAGCCGCTGCATCACATGATGCACGGCTTCATTAACGAGGGCTGGTTGACGGCCGTCTCCGCCCACCGCCTTCACCGGTTCAGCACCGCTGTGATGTGACTGGTCGACCTCACAACACTGTCAGAGAGAATGTTTGAAGATGTATCAGGAGTGATAGTGAGTGTTTTATTATTATTATTTACCCTCTTGTTGCGTGTTGACAACATGTTGATCGCTGCACATCGCATAAATGTATTCATCGAAAGCTATGTAACAGCCCTTAAAAAAACGTTTGAAAGTTTCACATTCTTCACTGTTTCCATCCAAACTCTGTCTTCTGCATGAATGTATTATCGGATGCCCGACTTCCAATATTGTGTGGTGCCGATTTTTCTTTCCCAGTGGGCACTTGAGGTACTCCAACCAAAAAGCATTTTTCAATACAATGCATGAGGAAAATAATTACCAGTGAAACAGCTGACAGGGCACCTAAGACCTGATACACAGTTCCAAACAAATCTTCCGACTGTATATTTTTAACTTGTGGACCAGAAATTACTTTACATGGGGCATCACGTCACCATATGTGTCTCGGCTCGTTCTGATTGTCTGATGCAGTTTGATGCATCATGGGATACACAGAGGCATGATGGGAAGTGATACTGCTGTGTTGCTATTATTCACCATGCGACACTGCTCCACTGGCCACTCTTACAAATATGGTTTTATTCCATCAGCAGCTTGGTGTATCTGCAGAGAAATATTTGGCTGAGGATTCTGCCGCCGGGTCTCTAATTGGTTCTCGCCAGCAAGACAAAGCCCCGTCTCTTCCCCGCCAATTATTCCTTGTGAATTCATCTTTGAAAAGTAAAGGCAACATCTTTAACTTTTCCAACCCCCGCGCAGCCTCTCGCAGGAGGAGGGCCCTCCTATTATCGCACTTTAATCATTTCCATCTGGCTAATGAGGGCTTATTTTCACCCTGCCCCGAGGCGCACTTGTTTGTATTGTTGCATTTCATCACTCGGTTAAATGTTAATTGAGTTTTCCATATCATTTGTGCCGAGTTAATGTCTCACTCGGAGGATTTCTCCCAAATTAGCTGCCAGGGTCTCCGCAGGTGTTGCAATTCCGCGATCGCTCGTGCTGAACCATATTTCTCCGCATAACGAGGCTGCGTCTGGCGACTCCGGAGCAGGAAATGGGATCGACCTCGCTGACGATCCCGCACGTGCCGTTGACCAAACACAACGGCCGTCGCCGTGCCGCGCCTCTGAAGCACGACCGCTTTTACGACTCTCTCTTTTTTGCTCACAAAGCAGCTGTTTGCTCCGCTCGCTCGTCACTGTTTTCCGTCTTCAGCTCCCACTGCTTCCCAGCGCCTCGTTCAGGCCTCTGCTGTATGACATCATAGAGGCGTGAACCCACAAACTTTGTTGATGTCAGAGAGAAATTTAGCGTCATGCCAAAACCTCTATAGTGGCTCTACTTCATTTTGGTGGATCAAAATAAAGTAAAATACAACATTTGTGCGGAGGATGTATGATAAAGGATTGGAATACAACAAACTGGATTTGGGGGGGGGGATTGGACAACCAGTAAAATGGAAAATAAACATTTTACTCTTAGATTGTTTTTTTGTTTTTTTAAAACATCTGGTGTTTAATTTGGGAAGGTATCAAAATATTTTGAATGGTACCCAGCCCAGTACTACTCCCACTGCTCTACAGCCATACCGCCGCATGTTAAGGGGACTCGGTTGGCCTGACACGTGCAAGCCGCACATCAGTCATCGGGAATGATCGCGTTTGGAAGTCGTTCGACGAGCCGCGTGTGCGGCTGCAGAACGGCCGTCATGTCGAATCTGTTTCATGCTGCAGTACGTTTTTCTTTTTTTCTTTTTTTCTTTTATATATTTATGACAACAAGAGCTGCATGTTTTAGCGTGATGAGAATCGTGGCTCCGGGGCAGCGGCGAGTTCATCAAAAGACCCACGAAACACTGGCTTTAGCGTCGGCTAGTGCATGGCTGTCACTCTCCATGCGTCGCGTCAGTGGCGTCATGCTTATTTTTTTTACGAGTCTCTGTGGACGGCCGCCTCACAACTCAACTGCAGCTTTCATCGCTTTTCAACAGATTTTTTTATTTATCGAAAACAGAGAGCGAGTAACATTTCAATGTAAACACGCAGGATCAGAGCCGGTGGCTAATTTCCATCTTCAGTCCCCTGGCAGGTCGACCATGGTGCATAAATTGAACATAAATAGAAACAAAAAAAGTAAAAGCCGAGAGAATCATTGCGCAAACAATGCAATGGCAAACTGGGCCAAGATCGCACAAACACGTCTCTTAAAGTGGCCTTATGCAAATGTCAGATTAGTTTGTGCCGCTCGTTCACTCAGGATTCACGCAGAGCAGAGACACAATAACGAGGCCGGCGCAGCAGGAGTGAATAAGAAGCGTCACTGGCTAAAAACTGCCAAAAGAAAATCTTTTTTTTTTTTTTCTCAAATCCTAAATCTAAGCTGAATTTGCCACTTGGCTTCTTTATGAAAAGTTAAAGTTGTAAAAACTCCTCCATGCTTAATGTTAGACCATGGATGCATTACAAGAACTGGATACCGATTTTTCCCAGTGGCCATTCAAGGTACTGCAGCAAATCTCATGGGCCCAAAAAACATTTTTCCCACAGACTGCGATACAAAAAGAAACACCTTTAAAACAGCTGACAGGACGATGTTGACTTGACACACGAACTTGTCAACGTCGTACGTGCTGCTGTGTCTCAGCTCGTTCTGATTGGCTGCGTCCTAACATGTCTGTAAGTGACGTTCTCCAGAATCGTTCTGATTGGCCAAATAGATCATGTAAGTTACAAAGGCATGATGGGAAGTGACACTACTGCACATGCTTTATGGGCCCATTAATGCGGAAGTCAAAAACTTTTTCGGCTTATGCGCTTGTTGAGCAACTCCATTGAAATGAATGGGCCGCCATCTTAGAGTCTGGGGGCCTGAGAGAGACGGAGAGAAAAGGAGTGAGGATTTGATTACATTTTGAACATCACGTGTCGTGTTTCACATGGTACACGTAGATGGTTGTTTTCATTTGCAAACGGTGCGCAGCGTCGTTGCGGCGTAGACACTGTTTTGCAGACGATATTGACGTTGCTATCGTGCATTTAGCATTCATAGCAGCGAAAGGCCTCCGTCCGCACCGTGGAACCTTGAGCGGGGTGGCGGCGGTGGACTTCATTAAAAGGTGGAGGGACCAGCAGCTAGTTGCTCTCGGCTCAGTCTCTGCGCTGCTCAGGGCTACCAGGAGACTGCAGCAGCAGCAGCAGCAGCAGCAGCAGCTGGTAATTACCACTGTATCAGCAACATGTCCTCGCTCTGGTCCATTTCATTAGCTACGCATCCGCTCCCAATATATGGTGAGGGAGGCGTTACTGCCCTCCCCCCTTCCTCCGCAACCCTCCTCCTTCCTTTTCATTATGCACTTCCTGATAAGAGCTAACAAGCTGTGGCCAAAGAATATAATGGTATAGTTATTATTATTATTGCCGTGTGTGATGTAGTAGCACAGAACTTCCACTCTGTGTGTGCGTGTGTGTGTGTGTGTGTGTGCTAACTATGCATCCCAGTATAAATTAGTTGCGGATGTCAATGACTTGGCTCTTCCCTTCTTCTTCAGTCCCTCTCCAGTCCACGGAGTGATGATGCACCAGCAGCCTCCGTTTTCCTCCTCCGCAAAAAGTTTTTGGCTCGGCAACAAGCCCCTCCCCATCCCCAAGGACGACGCCCCCCCCCCACAACCCTGAGGGTGTTAGGGGGGGGGTGGGGCAAGGTATCTGAGACTTGATTACATCGGAGAGCCAGCGGCCAAAAATCCAAGGAGCAGCAGCAGCCGAGGAAACGGCCCAGAGCGCTGCAAAAAAAAAAAAAAAAAAAAAAATCATGAATAAAAATGGGAAATGCAAATGTGCGCGCTAAGCCGAGCGCCGCACGTCTCTTCTCGGCCAAAAGTTTTGCGGTGGCGCGTCTGAACTGGGCGGTTCAAGGGCGCCGATAAGGGGATTGTCACACTTGAGTCACGGTGGCTTTCGGATAGAAAAGCCTGAACAAGGAACGTGTGTTTTTTTGTTTTTTTTCCGTGACATCAGACTTGACTCAGCGGCGGTGACTCGGGCTCTGATCATCGAGTGCCGAGTGAATGTTTGTGTGTCTGTGTGTGTGTGTGTGTGTTCATCCCAGCCTCGGGGCTCTGCCGGACCCACAGGAGAACCGTGTGGTCTGCAGAACGTCCCTCAGGGCAAAAACTACTGCAAGACTGACCTGGAATTCTCACGGGGGACTTTTGCTCGCGGCCCTCTGGTTTCTCTCGCACTCGTTGTCGACTTCCTGCTTTTTCGCTGTTAACAGACGGCACAAGTTTCTTCACTCTGGCTGCTCCATTAATTGTGAGCTTTGTTGCCGCAAACTGAAGCGGTTTGTTGGATTTCAAAGACAAGCGAGGTTTTATCAGCCGAGAGAGTTCAGAGACCTCCTGCAACATCAGCGTGTGACCTGCTCAGAGGCAGATTGGCGGTTCTGCTCACAGAACACGGCTCAGGAAAAAACCCTTAACAGCCACAAAATGCACTCAATAGAGGCAAAATACGGTGGACTTTGGTTGTTTGGTAAAGCTGTTTTGTGTATTCGCCAACGAAACCATGTTACAAACGGATTCCACTCTTTTCTCCGCAACGATTAATCATCACTTTCAAGCACCAAATCACTAGATGAAGTTCAAATTAAAAACCGGCCGGGACGCCGCAAACAGTGACGACCAATTTCCCCGCAGAGATGAGAGTGTCAGTCAAAATAAGCGAGCGCTCGACTGGAGAGAGAGGGAGAGGAGTGGGAGGGGCCTTCAGCGACCAGCAGAAAAAGAAGAAGGAGAAGAAGAGGAGGAGGAGGAAGAGGAGGTTCAGGTTGCGCTGCTCATCGTTTCTCCCTACCTGGCATAAATCATCCTCATCCAATTATGATAAAGTCCGCGGGCTTGCCGGCGGGGCAGCCGGAGGGATCAGTCTCACCAACGAAGAAGAGCGCTGATTTCATTTGCGCTTCAATAGGGCATGTCCTATTAATTAATGGAAATGGCCTGAGACTGCTAGCGGTGGCTATTTAAAGTGCTAAATGGTTTTTTGCTCCCTCTTACACCCCCCAAACCCCCTTCGCCCCTTCCACACACACACACACACACACACACACTCTTCCACCGTGGGACAGCAACCCATGTGAGTGCTAACGGGTTCGAGGAGGTTCAGAGGCCAAGGCTACGTCACCGCGTTCAGGGTCCCGGGTTCAGCTCACGGTGGCGGCATTCATCGAGGAGGAAGATCAGGGCGGGGCCTGTAGGGGGCAGTGTTAGGCGAAGGGTCGAGGCTCAGTCAGGTGAGATAACGTGCTCACAGAAAGAATAAGATGACGAAGGAAGAAGGGCTCAGTGGGTGAACAAGCATTGAAGACTTATCCTCTTTCAATGCTATGTATATACTGCTTGCTTTATTATTATTATTATTTATTTATTTATTTTAAATAAATAAAGTTTCCTCCCATCCCTTCGCACACTTTAAACTTCAGCTTAGACTCACTTTCAAATCACGTCCGTCCATCGTTGGATTGATGAAGTCCGTCTGACGCCTGATTGGTCCGTCATTCTCCCTGTTATTTCATCATCAGCTCAATTGCATTTCAATCAAATAATAACTATTTCTTGGAGCGCACGACGTCAATGTGGCAGCGTGGTTCAGTTCCCAGTTTCAACTGTGCTGAAGAATGTTTGGTTTGGTTACTTCCTAGAATGCAGATATTAAATATCGTAGTGTATCAACAGAAATCCACTGTCCGGTACGTTGCCCTTCCTTTGACCTTGACCCGGTCACCTTCGGCATGTCAGCCTCCACTCATATCTCAGCGTGCATCTACTCCCTCACCCCCATCCCTCCCCCCCTTCAGCAGGGTCTCATCCTGGAAACGTTCCATCAGTCACGTCCACGCAGGCGGTGGCGGTGGAGGTGATGGAGGGTCGCGGCAATGCTGCTGACGCTTTACCTTCACCCCCCCCGCTACCTCCTCCCTCCGTGTCACCCGCACACTCACCCCTGCCCACACCTCCACCACCCTCCTCCCCCCTCGCCCCTCCCCCAACCCCCTCGCCGGTCCCTGGGGCTACCATTTGTGAATTCATCTCTGGCCCCGTGGCCCCCGCTCAGCTGTCACATCGCATCTCGCACGCGCAGACAGTCAACAATAACAGTGTTGGAGCTCATCATATCTCCGAGTTTTCCACCATCCTGCTGCTGCAAGTGCACGCTGCCCGTCGAGCGCGGCGCCCGATTCCGCCCATTCCTGCAGCAAAAACCGCAGAAAAACCTCTGAATTTATCTGCTCGTCAGCTGTGGTGGATTTAAACATATATTTTTGCATTATTTTGTGCAATTCCAAATCAGATGAGCTCAAACACAAACTGCTGACAATAATGCAATTTTATCACATGCTATCAAATCATATCAAATCATTGGCAGCTTAATACGACTTGTTTAGAGATTCGGTGATCTATTTGTTTTCCCCAAGTAGATCCTTGTTAAGATGGCCAATGTGGCCAATAGATTTCCTTCTCCTCAGCAGGAATGATGATGATGTCACTGCTCAGTTGAATTGTTGAATTGAGTTGTATGTGCTATTATCTCTTATCACGGCAACTCAGCAGGAACACCAACAGTCTGACTCGATGACTGGTGCATCAACTGGCCGTAAAGGAGCTCTAATTCCGCCTGATAAGCTTCATAATGATCCGCAACAGGCCGCATCCCCCCCCCCCACCACCACCACCACCACCACCACCCGCACTTCCCTCACCCACCGCCCCAAACGAAACATGGCAGCCAGGAAACGTTGCTGTCAGTCCATCTGCCATCTGGGAATGAAGACAAGCAAAAGAAAAAAAAAAGACATTTGCCCGCCAACGTGTGACGAAGGAATGAGTTCCAGAGATTAGTCGCTGCCCGTGTCCCAGCTCCGGTATCAGCCATCGCTGTGTAAAACGCACAGCGCCAACGCGCCTCGTCCAAAAAGTGCTGCGTGACACTAAAGCCGGTTGTGGCGTAAAAAAGAAACTGCAGCTACTCACACTGGACGGTGCAGGACCGACAGACAGACAGACAGACAGACAGACAGGTCGTGTATCTTCTACCAGGGTCAGAATCAGAACCATGATGGTGATGATCAGACCACCTGACTGTGGTGACCATCGAGAACCAGTACCTCTATCAAAAGCTCTCACACTTGGATCCAAATGCACTGATGGATCTTTGTCATTGGTGGACCAACGATGAAAAAATCGAAATTTCTCCCAACATCACATATATGTGACAAGAGAAAAAGAAACATCTTCCACTGAGCCTTTTTTCTCGTTACGTAAGTGTCGTCGTGAAATGGAGTCGGAATGGGAATATTGATGCCGAGGCGAGACAACATATGACGCGGCCATGTGTCTTACACGCCTTGGCGGGTTGCATCACCGCCCTGCTGGCGGACGCCGCGCTCCATCCCTCCGCATCAGTGTCACGCCAGCTTCCCCGTCCAACGGTGAGCGACTGTTGGTGTCCAACCGGCCGCACACGAGCAGCGTGTGGCAGCGGCCGTCGGGAGGAAGTTCCCTCGCAGTTACTTTATTTTTTTTTTTTACATGTTCACTGAAAAAAAACAAGGCCAAGTTTCCAACAGCAGACGTCCTTGCCTGCTATTGTGTTGTCACCGTCCTATGTTGTACCAGTTTGTCATGAAAACAACCCAAAAAAAACAGCATTTATATTGAAGAGAGAGTAAGAGAGCAACTCAGAACCTGAAATCAATCTGATTGGAGGAAAGACTGTAGGACGGGAGGCTGAGCTCGGCTTGGGGGGGGAGAAACCGCTCAGTGAGAGAGCAGTGCAGGGACACAAGGCCTGATGGGAAATGCCAAACTGGAGGTAGGGAGAGAGGGAGGGTGTGGAGTGGAGGGAGGGGATGGATGGACGAGAGGAAGGAGGCACAGATGAAGATGAGAAGCAGCAGTTTGTTCCACCACAGAGCAACAAGCTGGAGGATCAAGTGGGAAGATTTGATCCGTTCGTTTTTCTGGAACCTTGAAAGTTTCCATGATCTCGGATTTGTATGTTCAGTTCCCGACCTGAACGTTCATGTGTGACGTTCAAGACCTCAATATGGTTTTTGTGAACTTCTTTCATCAGTTTAGTCAGTTGTGATGTTGGCTGTTATTCGTAATTTGCTGTAAAACTGCCCTGTTTTTGATTCCGAAACTGTGACCAACTTTCCCGACGTGCTGCTTTTGCTTTCCACCAATTCCTAGAATTTTTCAGACAGTTTAAGTTTGAGTAGTGAAAGAAAAAAATTGCGACAATATTTCCCAATTTTTCCAATTTCCTCAGCCGCCTTGTTGCGTCAGCATCGTTGTTTTTTTAGCCATACTAAGGCGAAAACGGGCAACACGTGACAGATGACGAGCCGACGACTCGACGTTCATCTTCGAAGCGTCAACTAAAAGCCTCATTTCACAGATAAGAACCTCGCTGGAAACTTTGTCACCGTCAATAAGCGCCTCTGTGCGCGTCGAGCTGCTGAGCCGCTGTGTGTGTTACGCCGTCGTCGCCCACTGAGATTCATGTTTGCTGACAGCCCCTCCCCCTCCTATCCCCCACTGCCCCTCCCCTCTTCTCGTCCTCCCGGTTCCTGCGTGGTGATTGGACGGCAGGAGGGAAGTAACAAAGAACAAAACAACAACAACATCGACGCCGACGCAGCGTGACAGCGTCGACTCGTGGCCGCCTCCCCCTCAGCTCGCCGTCGAGGTGACAGATAAGTCAGCGGAAGATGGAAACGCAGCGCGTCACTTTTTTCAATTTCACGCCAGAGTGCTCGACATCAGCGGCGGGCGTCGCCGCCGTAACGAGACGCTGCACTCTGAATAAACATCAACACAGCAGCAGCAGCGGCGGCGTCACACCTGACCTCGTTCAGGTCGTACGAGGCCATGGCTCTGCTTGTTAGTCCATTAGCTCATTAGCTCGTCCGCTAAAAGTGTGAGCACGTTTGTTTGTTTGTTTCTACCTCCTGCTGTCTGGGTTCAGGTTTTTGATTGTCTTGAAAGAAGAAGAAGATTTTTTTGATTTTTACTACCACAATTTTATGATTGTTTTCAAAACAAGGTGCAATTTTTTTTACAAGAGATAAAGATTAAAAAAAATAACATAGAACCATGCAGACATACACAGATCCTAACATAAATTAACAAAAAAATAAATACAACATTTAATCTTTCAGAATATCTTGCAAAAATTTCATTTAAAATCACACAGAATGTTTTTATAGCACTATGCATCAGAGAACTTTTTCAAATTGTTCATTGAGTTGAAAAAATTTAAACTCAAGAGTAATCCTAAAGAAGGAGAAGAATACTTTTTGATTTTTACAACCACACTTTATTTACAAAACTAATTGTAAATTTGATGAAGAGGCCAAAACGACCTTCCACCACCACCCTTATTTCCACCACCACCACCAACACCTCAGCCACCGCAACCCACTTATCTATGTGTCCACTAATGCCAGCAAGATGGAAAAAAATGTAAAATTGTCCTGCATCAGCATCTCACTGCCGGCTGTTGTTTGTCATCGCGCCTCTGATTGTGTTATGGGGCGGAAGCATGATTGATGCAGGAGCAGGAAGCGTCGATGCTGCAGAGGGAAGGACGGCGCGGCCCCGATCAATGCGGCCGCAGGAAGTCGGATCGTCCTGATCCCGACTCTCCGCTCGGAAAAATGCTGATTTAAAAAAATGTAAATAAAAAAATGCATTTGCAACAAACACGTATGCACGCAAACCCAGAGTTTCTCAAAGAGCATCCATTATTAAACCACAGTTCATGTCGCATTAATTTTGTATCGATTCTTAGAATGTTGCAGAGTGAGTCAGTTTTTTCCATCGGCGAGGCTGTTAGTGTGAGCCGAGCTTGAATTCATCAACACCACCGCCATCGACGACACACAGTGTCGTGCAACGGCAGAGTTGAATTCAGTTTTTTGCGTTCGGTTTCTCGACCTCTGCTGCACTTTCTGCCCGTCACAGACACACACACACACACACACACACACACACACACACACATCAACGATGACAAAGTCAAAACCTTTTTTTTTTTTTTTTTTAACTGCCGGACATCAAGGCAGCGCTAACATTTACATGACGCAACAGTGCCTCAGGGTGGCGCTGCACTATGAAAATAACCCCCCTACCCCGTCATTAATTCAAGGATCAAGTGAGTGAGGAGTAATTTACTATCATAATCTGGCATTTGCCCTTTTCATTAGGCCGGCCTGCTGAGTCAGCGCATCACTCCTGGCTGTTATTGGCCGGTCTGGCTCCTCGAGGGCGGCTCCTCGGGGGCGACCTCATCCCCCCCGCCCCAACCTCCCCCTCCTCCCCACCACCCATGACCGTGACTGATGACTCGGCCCTCCGTTTCCTGGACCTAGCAGAGGGATCGCTTCCGTATCACTTTGGATTAAATCAAAGGCTTCCTCGGTGCTCTGCTGTGTCATGTGACGGCTCTGCCTCCTCCAATCGGCATCGTCGCTTCAGCAGCAGCAGCAGCAGCAGCAGCTACACGTTGGTGCCTGCAAACCAAAGAGCCGCCACCGTGTTTCAGAGGGATTCAGTCACTGCTGCCTTCAGATTCACACCTCCCCTTCCTCCCCCTCTTCTTCTTCCTCCTCCTCTTCCTCTTCATCTCCCACCTCCTCTTCTTCCCCCTCCTCCTCCTCTCCTCTCCTTCATCTTCCTCTTCCTCCTCCTCTACCCTTCCTTCCCCTCTTCTTCCTCTTCCCCCACCCCCTCTCTTCCTCTTCCTCCTCTTCATTATCTTCCTCTTCCTCCTCTACCTTTCCTCCTGCTTCTCCCCCACTCCCCTCCATCTTATCTCCCAGGCCGGGGGGGGGAGGCAGGAGGGGAGAGACAGACTCTGCTGGATGGGTTTTGGCTATAATGAGTGACAACAGTCCAGTCCCAACAAATCACGGCTTGAAACTAAAAGGACCTAATGAGAGTCAGTGGAGCTGTAAGAGCTTCTTTAATGGGCCAGACACACACAACAAACAGAAAGTAATAATGAAAAATAACAAGAGGAGCTCCAGTGGCAGGAAATTGTCTCTGATGGCTGAAATATCTTATCGTGTAAGAATAATAATAGAAAAAATAGACAAAAAAAAACATTTCCGTGAGCTTGCAACAGCCGGACCTTGAAAATAGACAGTGCCAGTGCTGAGGCTCCAGGGAACGAGTGTTCCCATTAATAATTCATCTTCAGACAATCACAGAATGACGCCTTGTCACCCACCAGATTTATTTTTCCTTCCTGGTGTGAGATTGCGGGATGGCGACGACCGCTGCAGGGGAGGGCAAATGCACACTTCTCCTCCGTCGCCTCCTTCTCTTCCTCCTCCTCCTCCCATCAGCGTCCTGACGGACCGTCTGACCCCGCCCCTCCTCGCCACTCTCAGGCCCGGCCTGGCAGAAGGCGGCAACCCTCAAGAAACTAGTCTTGACCCAAAAAAAGCTGGCGCCCTCTCTGGGGAAAAGTCCTCATAACAGGTGGCGGCCCATCAGAAGGCATTTCCCTGCGAGGCGCTGATGGATGCCACCTCAGCTGACAGGTGGAGGCTCCACGTCTCCTCAGTCCTGCTGATTCTGAACACTCAGACGTCTGAGGGACGGATGCATCTTGCAGTGAAATACAACACCGGCTCACTTTTTCTTCCCTGCTGTTTCCTCCCCCGCATTTATTTTTGTGTTCCTTGAGTTCCTGACAAAGTCTCTCAGACGTTCCGTACTTTCTTCCGCCGCCGAATATCTCCGAGACTGGACTTGAGTCTCATCCAACGATGCTGCGCGGGTTGCCATATCTGCAGGCTCTCCTCGTTTTTCAGTAATTGCGTTTTCCCACCGACGGCCCTTCGGCTCCTCTCTCTCCCGAGCCTGGACGCCGAGCTCGTGACCAAAATAAACAGCCTCCCTCCCCCAAGCAGATGTCCAGGGATTACCCACGTCCCAGCGGCCCAGTGGAAAGGCACGAGCTCTCCGTGTTTTTTTCTTTTTGTTGTTTTGTTGTTTGCGCGAGCCGGTGTCGCTCGCTGGAAAAATGTCACGTATTTTTAGCGCCGGCTGTGCAGAAATGCTGAATGGGAGGACGTGGCGCCGAGCGCACGCATCAGCGCGGTGGAGGTCTTCCTGTTCCGACAGCAGGTTGATGCGTCACCGCGCCAGGGCTCCGCTGCGCAGCTCTGCCGCGGAGCTGCAAGTGGAAGAGCAGTGACTCCGAACGGGCTAGCGGCTAGCGGCTAACGTGTGTGTGTGTGTGTGTGTGTGTGTGTGTTCAGTGTAGCTAAAGCAGGAGCAGAGATGGCAGCCCTGCAGTCCTGCTGCCTGCCTCACGACTCGAGAGTTTCGTCATCGGCCAGAGCCTTGTGTTGTAGTCAAGGGTGCACCAACCAAGACCAAGACATTATCAAGACTAGAGAGGATCAAGATCGAGGCCAGACCAAGACATTTTGGGTTTGAAACCAAGACAAGACCAAGAATTTATATATCAAAGAAATATAACAACAAAACAGAAAAAAATGAGCTGTATCTTTTTTAAATTCAAGTTTGCTTTTAAATGGAACAGAAACATCTCTTTTCAGCGAGGTATCTTTTAATAATTTTCCAACATTTTGATGCTTTGCCAACTATTTTGAACCATTTTGCTTCATAAAATTAGAAAATAAATTAACAAGAAGAGCGTAACAAGGCAGCAGCTGGATTCTTTTCCGTTATTATCTGTCAATGTAGTGTTGGCTGATGGTCTTGATCAAAAATCCCAAGTCCGCCCAGTCCAAGATCAAGACAAGACCCAGTAAAAATGCCTCTGAGTCCCAATGATGACCAATGGTGTGATGACAGTAATCTGTGAGATCGCTGCAGTGCAGATCCCGAGGCCAAAACCAAGCAAACAGACCGGCAGTGCTGGTGGGCGACGCGGCTGTCGGGTCCATCTGTGGCTGGCGCTCCTCCGTATGCTGCCGCACGACTCAGCTCGGACTCCAGACGGCTGAGCTGACGTGATATTGGCTGATATGGAGCAAACCTGCGCTTAGCAAAGTGAATTAGATATAGTTAATTATATTAGAAATGTTGCGCCCTCATGCTGCAAGTCCTCCTTGAAATCCTGAAATATTCCTACATAATTTAAAAAAAAAAAAAACCTGGCAATTTCTCATTGAATATTTTTACTCCTTGATGTCACACGTTAGTAAGACGCTGAATCCAACATTGCACTGCAGAGGCTTGTGAGTAAAATCAGACAGTTATAATTACCAGTCTGAAGTTTGGAAACACCTGTTTCTTCTTTATCTTCTTTATCTACTTCTTCCTACACTGTAGATACACACTGAAAACATCAAATATATGATCAAGATATTTGGATTAATGTGGCAAATGAAATTTTTTTTAAATACCTAAATATGTTCTGTCATATATATTTTATATGAAGGGTGTCTATTCTAGATCATCTAAAATATAAAACTTGTTTGAGTTATTTCACACTTTTTGATTAAAACATATTCATAGTTTTGATGCCTTGAGTGACAATCTGCAATCTAAATAGTCCTGAAAATGAAAGAAAACCCATTAAATCAGAAGTGTGTGTCCAAACTTTTGACTGTATATAAAATTGCTGCTGTTCCTTGGAGGTAAATGGTCGTTGGGATCATCGTCACTCTGCTGAGGGAGACCACAGTGTTTTCCTTCTGCTTCAGTGACATCACACCTCCAGTGTGTCCAGTGCTTGTTCTCCAGCTCCTTGTTGACTCTCATCCTCTGTAAACACCCACCTGCTCTGACGCCGAGTCCACGCTGCAGCCACTAGCAGATGATGCTCCGACTGCCTTATTTGCTGTCAGTGTTGGGTCTCTACACTCGGCTCTCTCTCTCTCTTTCTCTCCCTCTCTCTTTCTCCATCCTAATACCTTATGCGCCCATCACCGATTCCGCTCACGCCGCCACTCTTTGCTTCCTGATGTATTGTTGCAGATTAAAGACGTGAGTCACTGAGTCACGGGAGGAAAACTTAGTTAACCTCCCACTGCGTGTGCGGGGGATCCATCTGCGCCGGTGGTTCCCCTCATCTCGCAAAAAAACTATTTATGTTTCCTGCCTCCCGCGTTACCTATTAACCTTTCGGCTTCACTCAATTGAATTCGCAAATGATTCTCTTGTGAAGGCAAATCCGGGGATAAATTCTCCGCCGGGCCGAGGTAATTGTCCTGTCAGCGGAGACGTAGCGTAGCTTGGAGTGGCGGCTCTTGTGAGGCTTTGAGGAGAGGCTGCGTGTGATCATGAATGCGACACACACACACACACACACACACACACACAAAGGCACGTGGCTGCGGTGAAAGACTGCTGCTTCAGTAGAAAGAGGGACAGGAAGGTGACGGCTCCCAGGCCAAGGTGACTCCCGTAAATCCATCAGCCTGCAGCCGCCGTGTGCACGGCCGGGTTTTACAGGGAGGCAGCAGCAGCAGCAGCAGCAGCAGCAGCAGCAGCAGCAGCAGCAGCACCGCTGAGCCGAGTTCTTATCCCGGCGTGGAGTCGTGTACGAGGCCGACTCTGGAGTAAGCGCTCACCTGCTGCTGCTGCTGCTGCTGCTGCTGCAGCGTCCCACTTTTTCTCCATGCGTCTGAAAAAGAGGCGTACAAAAAAAACCAGCCTGTTGTTTGACGCGAGCAGGATGCGAGCATCGCTTTGTGAACGTCTGCGGTTCGGCCCGCTCGTGATTAAACAATGCCAAAGAGCGAAGAAGCGGCAGCATGCGAGCGGCGCCTCAGAAAGGAAAAGCTCAGCGTTTTGCTCGTTTGCATTCTGGCTGCGAGTGAATTGAGGAGGAGATCAATAAACGCTCCGCTGGAGGAGATAAAGCCCGAGCCTGCAGACGGTTATCTCACGGCCGAGAGGAAATAGTTGGCTGCGTTCAGGACAAAAAAAACAAAAAAAACAAAGAGGCGTCTGACGGTTCAGCAGCTGTCAGTCATCATGTCTGTGGTGCGCCTGCTCCTCTCATCATAAATGAGATGATAATTCATCCAGTGATTATGTCTAACTTCATTCTTTTGTTATCTAATTGTTATCTAATATTTATTAGACCTAAATTGTTTTTTTCTGTTGTAATTTTTAAAAGGTGCTCAGAAATGCATATAATACATTTAAACACAAAATATTCAACCTTCTTTCCTCCCTTTGATGGAATCTCTGCTACTCCCAACTCGCTCGTATTGACCTTCCTCACTTGTAATTAAAGCCACCAGCTAATACAGTTGCTCCAGACCACCGACCCACCCCGACCCTTTGACCCCTAACTACACCCAAACATCCTTCCCCCACCCCTCCTCCTGTTCAACAGTCACACCAAGCTCCTCAAGTGCTGGCTGCTGCTGTTGCTACTGCTACTGTTGCCGCTGCCGCTGCTGCTGTTTCTGCTGCTGCTGCTGCTGCTGCTGCTGCTGCTGCTGCTGCTGCTGCTGCTGCTGCTGCTGCTGCTGTTGCTGCTGCTGCTACTGTTGCTGCTGCCGCTGCTGCTGTTTCTGCTGCTGCTGCTGCTGCTGCTGCTGCTGCTGCTGCTGCTGCTGCTGTTTCTGCTGCTGCTGCTGCTGCTGCTGCTGCTGCTGCTGTTTCTGCTGCTGCTGCTGCTGCTGCTGCTGCTGCTGCTGCTGCTGCTGCTGCTGTTGCTGCTGCTGCTGCTGTTGCCGCTGCCGCTGCTGCTGTTGCTGCTGCTGCTGCTGCTGCTGCTGCTGCTGCTGTTTCTGCTGCTGCTGCTGCTGCTGTTTCTGCTGCTGTTGCTGTTGCTGCTGCCGAACTTTCCTGTCTTCATTTTTGCGCCTCTTATGTTTTTCATTTTGCACTCAGCATGTCCTCGGCTGCACTGGCTGGCATGCATACACACACACACACACACACACACACACACACACACACACACAAACACACACTGCTGTCGCTCTCCTTCAGTTACTCTGAGCAGACTAATTACAATAACTGCACCTGCGGGATCCATTTTTTTTTCCCCGGGCTTTGATAGATTGGCTAATTGCGGCCGCAGTTCACCGCTGCGATTCATTGTTCACCGCAGTCACATGATCTGGTGTGAGCGTCCTCTGCCAAAAAAAAAAGGGGGGGGCAGTGGATGGATGATCAATTAAAAAGAAAAAGAGCGTCTCCGTCCCCCGTTCTAAACAATAGACCTGACATTCTTCTGGTTCGTGGTGCCGCTCTGGATTTTTAAGCCCTGAACTGAAACGGGAACTTGTTAATTACTTCATTGTTATGACTGTTTTCATCGTTGTCGTCGGTTTTATCGTTAATATGAAATCATTTCTCGGCAGGCTGCAAAACCCTCAAACGACCCCTTTTCCCCCATTAACGGAACTATGTAGCCGGTAGTAAACACATCGTCTGTCAGGAGAAACAGCAGGTGGCTGCTGCTGCTGCTGCTGCTGCTGCTGCTGCTGCTGCTGCTGCAGGCCACCATTAAAAACCACAGAAGAAGACTGTTGATTACTGCAGTGTGTTTAGCAAGCTGTTTGAGGACTGGGCGGGATTTTTTTGTTTTGTTTTGCTTTCAGCTGGAACTCTTACACTTTTTTACAAATTACAAATATTCAAAATAACAATAATGGTAGTAAATAAATAGCAGATTTAGCTGTGTTTCCTTCCTGCATCCTTGTGTTGTCTTTGGCAGCTGGCTGGGTGAAATGAATCTGGTGGGAAATGTTTTGTCGGGTTTATCCAACCATCATTGTGCCAAAAAAATAAAAATCAATCAGGTCCGAACCGCTGCCAGTCCATTACTGCTGGATGTAACCTGGTAAAAACAGCCTTGATGCTTTCTCTTTTTTTACAAAAGATATGAGTGAAGCTCCTTCAGCCGACTCCTCGTCTTCTCTCGTCCTTTAAAAAGTCAGAGCGTGAAAAAAACATCAAACAAAAGGGGAAAAAATCAATACCGCCTTGTTGAAGCATCTGGATGGTGATGGAGGATCCTCCACATCAGAAGAGCATAGAGGACGACAGTCTAGCTGTTCAGCATTGAAAATAAAACCAAACTATCTTTCCAAAAGAAAAAAACAACAACTCAATTTAAACACACTGTTATGTTGAACTCCTGCTCCTTTGGACTTTTGATTTCCGGGGATTAAGAAGTCCCGGCCTGAATATATTGCTTCTAGAACTGGGATGAGTTTAAAAAAAAAAAAAAAAAAAAAAATGAAGGTTGGCTAAAATAATTCATCACTGCTCCCATTCCTCAAAGCCAACTTTGATTTCTTTTTGAACAGGCGGTGGTGGGACCTGGTTCAGTTGACCTCTTCAGAGGTTAAGAAACGGCTCTCAGGAAGAGATGGAAGAGGAGAGGAGAAGAGGGGGTGGAGGGGGATGGAGGGACGGAGGGGAAAATGAAACGGCTGAAGGTAATCAGCTCCCAGTGAGGAGATAAGAGCTGCGGGGAGGAAGGTTTTAAAACACCTGACCTGGCCGCTCCTGAAGATCCTGCAGCTTCTTCCTCCTCCGCCTCGTCTTCGTCCTCCTCTTCCTCCTCCTCCTCTCCCCCCTCCTCCTCCGCCTTTCTTCTTCTTCCATTTATTCTTCTGCAGGAGGAAGACAGTGTTTTTTTCTCCCAATATCATTAATTGTAGATGTTTTGTAGTTGTTGTTTTTGTTGGTAGCTGCGTTTCCATGACCCCTAGAATTGCAACAAGACTGAACATTGCAATAAAAAACAGGTCATAGAAACTACTAAATTTCGAAAAACTTCTCAAATATGGCTAAAAGCTTTTGATGCTCTCATGAGGTGCTTTTTCAGACGTTTCCATGTAGAGGTATATCGCAAAAAGCGTCCTGGAAAAACTTTTCGCATTTGCACGTTAGCGGACGTGACGTACAGGGTCACGTGACCAGTTCACTTCAAGTGAAAATGGCGCGTTATGTTTGGGCGGAGGAGGAGACGGAAAATTTTCCACAAGTAGTAAAAGAGAAAAACATAACTAACATTCTTGACTGTAAACTAACGACCAATCACTGATCCTGACCTAGGAACGGTGTGAGGGGGAGCTGACCGTCAGTCCTTCTCACTTCTGATTGGGCGAGGGTTCAGGGTTCAGGATGGGGTGGAGGTCGGGGAGTGCTGGCCAATCAGAGGCCAGCAGGGACAAGGTTGAGCTTAAACGCCCAGAGACGCTGGGTTTGTTTTTACCGAGTACATCGACTTCTTTGCTTAACTCTGACATTTTTTAATGAGAAGCTTCCTCGGTCGACTTCCTCAGAGTCTCCGCTGAGAATATTAAAGACATCATTAATGAACGCAGTTTGCTCAGGCTGGCGACTCGGCCACGCTGGCCGGGAAACGATTTCTCAGAAGCGCCTAAGGACAGAAAAAAAAAAAAGTAAAATCAAATCCCATCTGTCTCGTCCCATCTGGGTCGAACGGTGAATTTCCACTGCTTTCGCTCACCGTTGAACTTGAGCAGCGCTCAAGGTGAGCGCCACCTGCTGGAGTGTTTAACAGGACGTTTTAAATCACCAGTCAGGTGGCGACCAGGGACTCACCAACACGCTGCCGCTGTGCACCTGCAGCTCTCCTCTTAAGCACTTAGACGCCTGAGCTTGTTTAATGTGATTTGGCCACGTTCCATTTCGGACCTCGGGCTGTTTACACTGGGACAATAAATGAATCCAACAACATTCCACAAACACTTGTGCGGTTTTAAAAACTCCTCAAAGTTTATAGACTGAGATTTATGAATTGTGTGAAACTGAATTGAGCTCCTGCAAAAGAAATGTTTTGGTAATTGTTTAAACCTTTAATACAAATCTGCTGCACAGAATGTCAGACCTTTCTAATTTCCTTTCTGTTTCAGAAATTCATTTATTCATTTATTAATTTAATTATTGTTCAAGAATTCATTGAATCAGTTTGAATTGTTGAACAATGGGAAGCAAACTCACGACTGCTTTCACTGCAGAACAGAGCTGGGAGGACAGTTTATTGAGCGGCTCTGAGCCCGGAGCATCCATACGGATGTACAGCAGCATTAAAATGAAAAAGACAGAAAAAAGGGCTCTGCCTAATTGTCACCAAATGTCTATTTCAGTTTTATTTGCGCGCGCGTGTTTGTGTGTGTGTGTGTGTTTTATGTAACCAGGGGAGGTTAGTGATGTGATGCGCTGGCTTTGTGCTGAGCCGACACGGAGCTGCAGGCCTCGTTCTCTCATGTCAGCAAAGTGCCAGCGTGGAGACACTTCATCAAATATTCCTCCTAAAGTCACGCTTCCTCTGACTCAGCGCTATGACCTCCTGCTTCTTCTTTTTTTTACAATGTCGTTTTTTTTCTTTTCTTTTCTTTTCCTGACTAACCCAGACGTGCTTTCAGTCGGTCCAGTTCTGCACTTTGGTCCTGTTATTTATTTTATTTTTTTTCTGATGCGACAGACAAGGAACTCAGGTGGCCTTCAGCCTGGACTTGGAGATTTGATTGAACACGTCATACCAGACTCCACCTCTAGGGTTCAACTCCACGTCTTTCTCTCTCACTGTCACCGCATGAAAAAAAGCCCTTCGGATGAAAGATGCATTTATTTGTGTTATTTCATAAAAATATCTCCTTTTTTGCTTCTGCACCTTCAAACGTCGTCGTCTCTCTTTTCAGCTCGGCGCCGCTGGTGACGCCCCACACCCACAACTGTTTCTGACGTCCTGAGCAGCTTCAGGTAGGTCGCTGTCATGTTTCTCCTAAAGCAGTCTGAAGCAATGCGATTGGTCGATAGATGATGTGCTTATATTGCATGAAAAAAAGTTTAGAAATATGAACTAATGAGAAATATAACTAATGTAATGAATTATTTCAATTATGTAAAATGTTCATTGACTCTGAATGACAAATAAATATATTGACGATAATGATAAAAGATCCTTTAGATGATCTAAACTATGAAAAACAAAGGAAAAGTAAACTGAACAGCAGTAAAACAGCATTTAATAAATTCTTTAAAACACTTTCCGCCGACCAACAAAGCCTTTATTCGTAGACGCCGTAATGTAAAGGCAGACATTAAATTAATAAACGAGTGAGAGTGGAGTGAAGACCTTTATGATCCATCCTCCTCTAACACCAGTCAACACAAAGCTATGGTGTTTTTCAAGGTAAGTCTCTGAAAAAGCTGCAAATTTACGTTTGGTGTCAAGACTAAATGTTTGAACCAAGACTCTGTTTTCCAGTGGGATCACTTTGGTTTTGCTTTGAGCTGCTGCGATTCTTCCGTTTGTGCTAGTAGATAATGTTGATGACGATATCCGGGTCCATTCTGACTGCTGATTGGCCGTGGAGTCCAAATGACTTCTTAGCAGCACAGCAGTTTAACCGAACGTTTTCCTCTGATTCCCTCCCGACTTTCTTCGTGCGACAGAGTCTCACTTTTTAGTCGAGCGCTGCCGACAATCGTCTTTAAAATGAGCGGTTTTACAACCCGGCAGCCCGGCTGGATGTTCTCCAGACTGTTTGAGCGGGCCTAGCGTGTGTGTCAGGAAGCGGCTCGAGTTGCGAGTCTCCCACGGAGGAGCAGCCTGGAGCCCCGTGGCACTTCCACAACAGGGAGCTTTATTTTTAGCCTCGGAACAACAGGAAGGAGAAAAGGAGGCCACTGGCTTCTACCTGGCGAGGATGTGCAGGGACGACGACACGAGAGCGGTCGAGCGTGAAGCTGGCGAGGGGAGGGTCGACACGGCGGGTGGGGGGAGGGTGAGAGGTGAGTTAAGGAGAGACAGAGAGCGGCTCACACCGGTGTGTCAAACTGGAAAGTCGGGATTGTTCTGATGTATTTTTTTTGAGAGATTGAAGCTGCGTCTCCCTCTTTGACTTTGTTCCTTTCGGGGAGAAAAACACAGATGTTGAAATATTTAACGCCGCACGTAGCTTCCTGCCAGCTCACTGCTGTGTGTGTGATCTCAACACAACCTTCCTCCGCACAGTCACATGCACACAATTTTATGGAATTTTCCGGAAACTTGGAAACTTGTGTTCAGATCGTTGTTGTTTTTCTGACCGCTGCGACGCAGGTGTGACACATCTGAAGGACGGATAACTGCTTTGTTTGTTTTTGTTGTGTGGTGACACTGAACACCGCTGAAGGTCACAACCAGCAGCAGTTTGACCCTTGACAGCAGTTTGGTCCAATAGTCATGCAGCAATTTTTTTTCAAATTTTGGGGACAGTATAAAGGCTCAGTTTACCTTAATTCTAAAATCAAACTCCTGAAATGATGAAATGAAGGTTGGTCATCATTTTCCAGCATTGACACCGGCCAGCGTGGCGCCGCCGCCCTGCCGGGCTGCTACATGGAAAGGCTGCGGGAGATAAACGGGGATCAAGAGCAACAGACGCCGCCGCATTGATCGAGTCGGAGGAAGAAGGCGTGAGGACGACGCAGGAGGGCAGCCGGTCACGTGACCAGTCACATGACCAGTCACCGGACCGGAGTCCCATCAGTGAATATTCCATCCTGTACTAAGGGCGCCTGGAAGTGTCTCCCAAGTCAGAGGCCACGCCCCCAGCCAGGCCTTGCCTTGGTTATATTTAATTATTTAGTATTAAAGTATATTTAGTAGTAGCAGTAGCATTATTTGAGTTAATGTGAGTGCTTATTCATTCTTTTATTTTCAAGGTATTTTATAGCTCTGGAACACTATGTGATTTATATATGTGGGTCTGTCAAGCATAGGGGGCAGCACTGGGAAGGCTTATGGGTTTTTACCAGGGCAAGAGAGGCGGCAGCAGCCATTGTTTTGTTGAATTCACGTTTGTATTTTGCGTGGATTCGCTCCCTCTGTTCCTCAGTGGCCGTTTGATGTCATTTAGATTAATTTGATTTTGTTTGTTCAGTTTGGATATCAAGAACAAAAGCAAACAAAAGGACAAATGGCCACTACAGGTACAACGGAGCCGTGATCAGTTTCAGCGGACGGTGGCAAACACGGGGCTAATAACAGCAGATTCCTGTTGGCGTCCTGACTGGAGGCGCCTGTCAACGCTGAGACGTTCCGACCTGTTCAGGGCTCCGAGTTCTGGGCTTCTGCCGTCCGTCAGAACTAAGTGCTGTGAAAACTCTTCTGCAGACACACTTCTTTACTTTTCTTTTGTTTTTTTGCCTCTCTTTTGTTTTCCTGAGCTTGGGTAAACAGTGTGAGCTCGGCTGTCAGCGCTCAGCGCCCGACCTGATTACTGAAAACCGACTCGTCCCAGCCTGCTGACAGCCTGCAGGCCTCAGCCAGCCTCCGTCTTTTTTGTAGCTCTCGGCTTTTTCTGCTGCTGCTGCTGCTGCTGCTGTTGTTGTTGTTGGTGCTGTTGTTGTTGTTTTGCCTCTTTTTGTATGCAAAAAAAAAAAAAAAAAACGAAGGGGAAAAAGAAACTTGAGTTGCCTGCAAAACGCTGCTTTGTTCCCCTTCAGTCAGCTGTTCACACACTTTGCTTTTCATCATCTCAGATACGTAACGACGCCGCCGCACCTTTGGAAGATGAGAGAAACAAAAGAGAGAGAGAGAGAGAGAGAGAGAGAGTCCAGCTCGGCCTTTTGTTTGAGACGCCGCCGCTGCGCCGCCGCTGACTAGTTGAAGCTGACAGCCCGACTGTGGCTGCTCTCAATCGGAAACGATCACAGAAGACAAGCGTCGCCTCGGCCGCGTCTTCCCTCGTCGCCGTCCTCCCCCGTCCTCAGAACCGGCGCCGGGAAAAAAACAAAACAAAACAAAAAAACCCTCCCATCCCGCCTGGCCGTCCGCCTCCCGCCTCCCGCAGCCTGGAGCGCCGCCAGCGCCTCGGATGCAAATAAAAAACAGCCGAGCTGAGTCGCTGTTTAGCCGCCGTTTTGTAGATGGAGATTGCTGAATAATTTAATGGCAATCTGTGAGTCACAGGGGTGACGTGCACACGTATGTGTGTGTGTGTGTGTGTGTGCGCGCGTGCGTGTGCATGCACGTGTGTGTGTGTATGTGTCCTCTTCTTTTCATTACGGAGGGCAGATTGAAGGAAATGGATGGAGCTCTGCATTCATTAAGCCAGAACTGAGAGGCGTGATGCCCACACACACACACACACACACAAACATGCTTCCTCACCTGTCAGGGAGGTTGTGTCACAGGAAGTATTTGTCACCCTGGCTTCCTGTCTCTGCTCTGACAGGCGATAGCGGTCGAACGGCGTCAGGTGTGAGGTTTTAAAGGGAAGCCAACAGCCGTGAGCCACGCAGCTCTCGCCTTGGATGGTGTGTGTGTGTGTGTGTGTGTGTGTGTGTGTGTGTGTGTGTGTGTGTGTGTGTGTGTGTGTGTGTGTGTGTGTGTGTGTGTGTGTAGCAGCGGGACCGAAGGTCAGCGGCGCTAATTAGGAGAATGTGACGTGGAGGAAACATCCTGACAGTCGACCCCCCAGTGGATGAGACACATCCATGTTATCCCACAGTTTCTAGCTAGCCTGGTCTAATTATTTACTTTTTGCTGCGACGCACCAGGCCACCAGGGGGCCGAGGCCTCAGTCATGTGGGGCCAGACCCTCTTTATGTTTTTTTATTTCCTTTTGAGTATTTTTTTTTCAAACACTTTTACCAAATTACAGAGGATCAACTGACGGAGCTAATTTTCACGGTCTGGGTCCCGGGTCCGGCTCCCCCTAGTGGCCTGGAGCACTTCTATTGGTGTTAATGAATTGGCAGCGTTGTTCTCTTGCAGTCATTTCTGGGTTTTGTATTTTTGGTATTTGCTCTGTTTTTGCAGCATTTCTCTTTTTACCAGCGTTTTTCTTTCGCGTTCGTTCGTGCCGCGCTTGTCCTCGCCAGCCACCGTAGTTTTGTCACTTCCTTTTCGCAGCATCCAATTAACATCAAGACCATCCCACAAATCCTTCCAAACAGGACTTTCTCTTCCTGTACTTGCCTCAGCCGAGTCTGTGAGTGAAATCTAAATGAGATTTCGCTCTTTAAATCTCATCCTCCATGGCTGTTCTCAGCTCTTACAGGGAATTAAAACGTGTCTGAGCCACATTAAGGCAACTGGGCTTCACTTTCTTTATTTATTTTTGACTCTCTCTTTAGCGTGACGTATATTCAGTTTTGTCAGCCCGTTCTTCTCATCCGGATTTCCTCTCCGCTGGTCTCAGGTGGACAGGCGGACCTATCATGATGTGAAGACTAGAAGGAAGTCGTGCAGGTGTATTACGTGGAAATGAAGTGAAAGCGGTTTGCTCTCGCCACGGCGTGTCACACGTATTAATTAGTCTCTAGTTTCCGTCTCACAGCCCTCGCCGCCTATATTTAGAAAACCGAGAGCTCAGATTTGTTCCGGAGTTTAACTCAGCCATTAGCTCTCGGCTGCAGCCGCCGACCACACTTGGACACGGCGGTAAAGGACTCGCAGGCCGCAGCGGACTCTTTTTTTTCTCCCCGGCTTGACCTCCTTCTCTTTTTTATTTTTTTTTTTTTTTTTCCGGAGCTGCTATTTAATATTCCGCTGCTATTCCGGGGTCTCTCAGAAATCCAATTAGGCTCCCGAATGCACCGGATTATGACGCCGCCATTTGGGAGTCAAAGGGCCTCGACTTTGTTTGTCCGTGTCGAGAAATTATCGCTGATATTTCAAGAGGAGGGCAAATTTAATTGGTCTGGTTTGTTGCTGTTTGACAGTAAAAGAGAGGAAAACACAGAAGGTTTGAAGAAGAAATCTGAGGCACTTTTACCATCATCGTCTATAGCTTATTGTGGCTGATATTATGATGATGATGATGATGATTCTTGTTATTATTATTATTATTATTATTATTATTATTTTTATTATCATGATGAAAAAGCAGAAAACTGAGGAAACCATTTGACAGCTGCTGGCAGAAACAGCAATGTGATGAGAAACCAGTTGAGGAAACTCATCATGTCGCCTCGGTTGCGCCCTCGGTTTGTCGCACACTTGCACAACTCAAATGTTGCCTAATGTTTGTTCTAATGTTTAGGCATCCCATTTGAAAAGCCTTGTGTGCGTGCGTGCGTGCATGTTTGTTGTTGGACCACCTCTGCAACATCTGAAATTGTGTTTTATTTTCATTGCCCCGGGGGGGGGTGGTAGAGGGGGTGGAGGGGTCGGGGGACAATCTGGGAGTCAATACGTGAGACGGCTGGATGTGTTTGTTCACCGCCGCCTTGAAGAATTCCATCACACATGGCTGGGCGACGCTCGGCAGCAGCAAATATTGCAGGAGACGGCGACCAGTTCGCCTTCCTCACACCTCCGTCTTCACGCCTACATTTCGTCATCAGTTAGTTAATTCTTTTTTAACTGGGCAAAATCCGTCTCTTCAAAACAAACAAAAATAAACCCTCTGACCTTCAGCCACGCCCCTCGTGCCGAAGCAACGTCCTGATTGTCTCCTGAGATGTTTGGGCAGTAAAACAACAACAACAACACATGTTGTGTTATCACGTGTTGTGTTTTCTCCAATCCCAAACAGCAAGTGCACCAAGGACGTTGGACAACATTGGCCGGTTGTGTAAAAATATGCGGCCATGAGTTTCGTCCTGCTCAGCCGCTGCTGCTGCTTCGTCAGTCAGCCTGTTGGGGGCGCTCTTCCCACCTGGACACAGGGCGAACGTGAGCGTGAGTGTCTGTAGGTAATTCTCTATTTCTATTTGGAGCTGATGTGGGGGGGCCGAGGGACAGGCCGCCTCACCCTCCTCACCAATCTCACCCTCCTCCCACCCCCATCACCCACTCTGCCCCCCCATTCCTCCCTCTCTCTGTTCAGGTGACCCAAAACATTGGCCGTTTTCAAACAGTCCAGCCCCCCCACCCCTCCTCCACCACTCACCCACCTCACCCACCCGTTTGTTTTCCCCCGACTTTCACGGGCCGATGTCGGCAAACCAAACAGAGTCTCGGCAACACGGCAAATACAACAAAGCTGTGAAAACACGGCGAGGAGGCGGAGCCAGCGGGAGGGTCGGACGTCCAACCAGCACGCTCCAAAACAGAGGGCAGCTCGTGCGTTAGGAATCAGTGTGATGCAGATGATGCTTTTAATGAGCAGCCAGGCCCTGAAATTCCTCCAGTCCAGATGCAGCCAGTGATGTGCACGAGTCACCACTGACATCGTCAACCTCTCTCTCTCTCTCTCTCTCTCTCTCTCTCTCTCTCACACTCTCTCTCTTTCTCTCTCTCTCTCTCTCTCCCTCTCCATTTATTTGACTCACGTTTCCTTTCTCTCCTCTCAAAAAGACGAAACCACCTCTGTTCCTTCCAGCAGCTTTTTTTTTTTCCTTTCCTCTTCCCCTTTTTTTCTGACCCTCCACATCCTGCCAAAGAAATGAAACAGAGCCGTTTGAAGGGATCAGACCTGGACTCTGTACAGTGAGCTGCTCTTGTTACCACCCCGACTGGCCCCAAATAACAAGAACAAAAAGAGAAGAAAAGATCAGACCGGATTAGACGCTATCACCGTCGCCTTGATCATTTTGTTTCTGAGCCGCTTCTGAAGAGCAACAAAGACTCATGAGTGATTGGGCTGTCTAAAAATATCTGAGTGGACCAGGAGCAAAGAGCCGGAGATTCTCCTCCCTCCCAAGCAATCAGCTGCGAGAAGAAGGAGAAGAAGAAGAGGAAGAAGAAGAAACAGAAAAAGACTGAACTTTTCTGCTGCGTGACAGATATTTCTGTTTCTGAGTGTGACAGGTGTAATTATTGCAGCTGTGGTTGGTGTTGTGATGTCATTCAGCCGTTGTCAAGGCAACCGCATGCATAACGCGTCATTTTCTGGATGTTTTTTTTTGCCAGAGTGCAGCCCGTCCTTCAGCCTGTATCTGTGATTATAGGAACGCCGTGTTTAGCTGTAAAACAACAAGCGCTGACGTTAATCTCGGCCGTTTCAGTCGCATTCAAGCAGAACTTTGGGACAGAAATAGCCGCCGTGACCGCCAGCAGACAGTCGGCTCGGTGTTTATCAGGCTGCTGCCGGCGCCCAGCGTCACTGACTTTTTATGACCAAACTGTCCTTGATCGCTTTGTTTTTTTTACTGTTGAAAACTCTGCTCCCCCAACTTCATTATTCCAGCGTGGCATCGAGGGTCAAATGCCTGAAGGCAGTGATGTCAGTCAAAGGGTACAACAAGCCCTTTGTGATGTCACGCCTCTGCCAGGTTCATGGCAACACCTCCGACCAGGTGTTGGCTCCGCCCTCTGAGAGCCCCAGCCTTGTTTTTGTCCTCTTTTCCAGACTTGCAGGAGGCTGCAGGTGCATCAGGAAGATAACAGTCAGGAGCTGCGTTTCCATGACGCCTAGAATTGCACAAAACCTAAATACCGCAAAAAAAAAAATGGTTTTGTGAACTCGTCATCGACGCTTCACTGGAATCAGGGATTTAAAAATACTGAGAACACAGAACCTTTGATGCCTCAAACATTTCTCATTTATTTTAAAGGCACAGCGTCACCTGCTGAGCAAGAACAAAAATCACACTTCACATCACGCACACTAGCCTGATGACACTTTACTGGGACTCTCTGATTGAACTGCACTCCAAGCTCTTGTTCAGAAGTCGGCACACCTTCACAGCGGGTTACCAGACGAAGGGGCAACAACTGAATGGAAAAAGCATGGAGGCTGTGACAGAGTGAAAGCAGGGGAAGGAGAGTCTGGTTGGCTGGCCGTCGTCCAGAACCATCAGTCCGTCCTGCTGTGGTGGACGGAGACTCAAATCAGCTTCTCACCAGTCGAGACCCACACGGCTCATCTCCATCAACCAGCAGCAGCAGCAGCAGCAGCAGCAGCAGAACGGAACCACTGACAAAGAACATCAACATCCTGCTCCTATAAATCACTCCGCTTCTCTCTTTTTCCATAAACACAAGCTTTTAATATTCCCCAGCCATCCTCCACCTTCTGCCGCTGGACCAGGACGTGCAGGCGGCCGGGCCTCCACCCTCAGGTTGGCTACACTGCTACACGCAGCGCAGATCTCTGTTGGTGGCCCCGCCCACTGAGGCAGAGTGACGGCTACATGTTAGCGAGCTTGTAATTCCTTCCTCCTAAAGACCCACTTTGGCATCTGGGTTCGTTACATGTGGACGTGGTTTCACAGGGTCTGGTTTCTCTTTCTCCCCCCACCACCAAACTAAACAGCAGCTTTCAGAGCTGAGAGACTTTGAGTCTCGGCTGCCCAGACTTGACGTGTAATCACACGTCTGCTCAGTGACACCGAACACGGCTGCAAGTTCACACCACTCACTGTTAAAAAAAAAAAAAAGCAGAATTTTGGACTTTTATTTCACAGATGACTTTGAATCAATCATTTTTACACAAAACACCTCCAGCAGCACCTTCAGACTGACTCGTTGGGAAATTCTGCCGCTCTTTGTGTGACAATAGAGCCGCTGACGGCGACCGTACGAGGCATTTTTTAATTATACCGTCCGCCAGCCACTTAAATCTCAGACTCCGGCATAAACGCCACAGAGACGGAAAACTTCTGTTGGCGTTGGAATCCTCAAATCCGCCGGATTACGTCTCCTTCCTGGGAACACAGACATGCAGAGGCAAATCTTCTGCTGTGAGGCAGCGGCGGCTGGGAATCGTGCAGATTCACGGATCTGCCTTTGGTTTCGGGGAGTAATTGATATTAAATTTAATGTCGACGCAGCGTCAGAATGACAGAAATCCAACTGACGGCTCACCAGATACCCGACTAGTGAGGAGCAGCTCCAACACTTCACCTCTCCGTCTCCTCACCTTCGTCTACAGGTGACATCCATCAGCCTCCTTCCTTCCGTCTTTTATTTTATCTTCACCATTTTATCTTAAACTCATTCCATTCTTACTCCCTCCTGTGATCCCTCCATTTCTTATTTTCTTCTTCCCTGCCTTCCCTCCCATCCCTCCTTCCTTCCTAACTTCCTCCCATCCATCCTTCTTAACCTCCTTCCTCCCCACTCCTCCTTCTTTTCCTCCCCCGCTTTGTCCCAAAAGCACAGAAACCTTCAGGATTATTTGGGGCCTTTTGTTTCTTTTAAATCCGCCGCCGTCGCTTCGAGGCCTCGGAGGTTCTCCTCAGTTGTCGGCCTTCGTTCTCGACCTCCTCGCTCACTCACCAGTTTTATTCATGGGCTTCCTAATTTGTCCTGATGGAATCTCCCAGTGTGCACCTCACTCACAGCCTGGATGATGAGAGCAGTTCCCAGGCAAGGCGGACGAGGAGAAAAAAATATAAAAAGAGGCCGTTGGTAAACGGCCGTCCACCAGGGGACGCCGCCTCTGCATACGAGGTTGCCGTTTTCCAATAACGGCGGTGACGAACGAGATAATGGAGGCGCTGGCTCCGCCTCGTGTATCAGTAGTGTGTGATTGAGGTGAAGTGGCGACGAGCACGGACGGCGTCGCTCTCCAGAGACGCTGCGGGAAGAAACACAATCAGCCGCCGCTACGAATCCCGCCGTCCTGCGGGACGGCCTGCAGCGAGCCCCAAGTAGAGACGCTCTCTGCAAAAATTGCATGTGCCCCGCCTCCCCACCCCCACCACTCCCTCTTCATACATAAATAGACTCCGAACTGGAGTGTATTGGATTTCACGTGCGTGCACTTTTCAAGATCACTCTTTTCCTGAGGTGCAGGTGGAGGTGAGGCGAGGGCAGCGGTGGGGTCTCGCTGCTCAGAGATGCAGCGGAGCTCAACCACAGGCCGTATTGATTTTATTTTACTTTGTCAAAAAAAAAAAACTGGGGAAGAAGTAGGAAAAGAGAGAAATCAATAGGCTAGATTGACAGGCCATCCCTCAGCCCGGCTCATCCGATGTTACCGTTTGTGTGTCAAGGCCCATCCCGTCCACAGAGCTTCCCCCAGCTCCTCGCACTTCCCCTCCCTCGCACAGGAAGCAGGAGTCGGACCAGAGCCCTCGCTTTTGTAGAAGGTAGAAGAAACAAAACAGTAGATTAAATCCAGTGCCCGACGTTTTGTCTCTGAACTGTTCTGGAATCCCAAAGATTCCAAAGAATTTATGTGTCGGGAAGGCTCATCCGTCCGATGGGAAGACGCTTTCAGCCATAACATCCATACACAAAGTATACACTCCTAACGAACGTGAGAATTTTGTAACATAATAGAATTTCAGGTGTTTTTATTGATATAAAATCACATGTTAGGGCTTTGGTGTTTTTATGTGTTTGGTTCACCTGTTTAAAGCTGTATTTGTCCCCCCCCACCACCACCCCGGCTTCAGTCAGGAGGTTTTGCCTGTTAAATTGTCCTGCCAGTCTCCTTGAGATGGCCACTGTGGGATAAAGCAAAAATAAATTAATAAATGGCACTAATAATAATCTAGTAACCGTGAATGCATTTCACCCTTTTGCACTGATCAGACGTCAATCAGAGCCGCCAGCCTGCGGCACCTTCATCTACACACACACACACACACACACACACACACACCCTCTGCATCACTCTGGGCCTTTCAGCCGCAAGCGACGGCCTTTTAGCCGCCGCAGCCGAGTGAGGATTCCTGTGACACATTTAATCCATTCAAAGGAGCCCATCGCACCTTCTTGACCTTGCTGGCTGCCGCTGGCTGGCGGAGTGAGCGAGCGAGCGAGGCGACGGGGGAGCCGTGAAGCCTCCTCCACTCTCAGACAAATGGAGGCAGTTTGTTCTCGAGTCCCCTCGACATCACGGAGGGACCCTTCACCCTCTTAGCGCACCACGCCACCCTGACCGCGCGGCTGAAGAGGTGGAAAAAGGAGGAGGAGGAGGAGGAGGAGGAGGAGGAGGAGGAAGAAGAGCCGTTTCTCTGCTGCAGATTTTTTTTTAATAATTAGCTCCCCCTGTGGTCGGGGTGGAGCTTTGATGCGAGATGGCGCTTAATTCCCCAAATATGGCCTGCGGCGTTCCCTCATGGAGCGGTTTATCACTGGCCCCGCCCTCTCCTTGACTGACAAATGGACCCCCCCACAACCACCACCACCAATCTCCCCCCTCCAACCACCCACTGCCCCCTCTCGCTTCCCCTGCGGTCCTCAGAGCCACACCCCTCTCTGGCACACGGGGCCATGATGCAAAGCGTGCGCTGATTTACGCCGGCACTTCATCGCTGGGCGCTTCACATCAGTCAAACCCCCCACCCCCCCCCCACACACACACACACACTCCCCAATGGTCAGGATGGAGAGCACTTCATCAAGGGCAGGTGGGGGGGGGGGTTGATGGTTTAGTAGGGGTCCGTCCGGACTCAGGGGGCGAAGGGACAGAGCAATTTTCCCCAAGCAGTCTAATCAAAACTAGCCCCTCCCCTCTTCAACCCCCCCACCCCTCCCTCAGGGCTCCTGCAGTACGGCCTCGTTTGTTTGCTAAATGGTAACCAGCCCTCCGTTCGTCCGTCCGTCCGTCTCGTGTCAATAAAGCCGGAGCGGCCCGACGATCAATGACAAAGAGTGCATCCAATTTGCCTTTAGAGCCGAGGCTAATCAGCTAATTTAGCCTCGGCTCAATGTGGTTTCCTAAGCTGCACACAAAGACGAGCGCCGGCAAGCAGCCGCTCAATCGCATCTCATCTGATCACATCTGGGCTTCTCCTGCTCAGTCAGTCAAAGGAAGGAAAGAAACAATGTTACCATTAGGAGAGAAAAATCACGTTACAATCGTTTTGTTTTGAAAAGAATCAGTCGGGTTGAGTTTGGTTTTGTTGTTGGACTGGGATGAGATTTCAGGAAACACACACACTCAGACACTCAAACACACACACACACACACAAATGTTGCTTTGTGTTTCCTCGTTCTGCTCTGTGAGGGTTTTGGTCGTTGACCTTCGTCGCTGCTCCTTCACTAGTGTAGTCCTGGAGGTCGGTCTTGGTCTCCAGACCACTTTTTAAGGGTCTCGGTCTTATCTCGGACTCAGAGGCATTTTTACTGGGTCTTGTCTCGGTCTTGGACTGGACGTACACGTCTTGTCTTGATAATGTCTTGGTCTCGGTTGGTGCCGTCTTGACTACAACACTGTCCTTCACTACTGGACGTGTGAAGATCCAGACCTCCTCGTCCCAACACCTTCACTCTTCCTGCTCCCTCTGACTCTGATTTGAAATTGTCGGCATCCGAAACTTTTTTCAAAATTTATTTATTTGACTTTGGGAGGTTTGTGACCACGTCTCTTCTGCAGCAGCGCAACATAATTTTTGTCTGATCTTTTTCGGAATCATTTCCCCGTCAACGACTCCACGGTCCAAAAAAACCTTGTTCCTGTTGGTGTTTTCCTGGCGCGTGACATCAGGCCCTCTGGCTTAAATCTATACTGTGTGGGCGCGAGCTTCGTTTCAAAGGTTCCAGCAGATCAGCCTGTTTGTGGCGCGTTTTCAAAAGTGCGAAATCTCAGGGCACCAGACTGTCGAGCTGTGCCAGGCGCCGGTTTTTATTCAAATATCTTCTCATATGCGTGTTGTTGTAATGGTTGGGAAATAGAAAAATGTTTTTTAAATACATTTAGTTTGAAGTTGCTAGTGATTCTTGCTCACTTTTTCAAATGTTACAAACAAAGAGTCGCCACCTCTTTGCTCGGGAATTTCAGCACCGGAGATCAAACCTGCTGTTGGCTCCAAAGCTTCTCCTCCTCTAATTAAAAATCCATTTGTTCTTCGCCTCAGTCTCAGAGGCCTGACGGCATCATCTTGTGTCCAGTGGCGCGGAAAACTCTTTTTTTTTTTCCAAACGTCCGTGATGGATCTGTTTATCCCAGACGGCCATGGAGAACATTTAGCATCATCACCTTCCCCACAGGCAGAGCCCTGTGATCCCGACAGCCGTCACAGTCAGTCCGCTCCGTTTGTTTTCATCCTGCTTAATGAATTCGTCCCCCGCCACGTTTACACTCGCCGTCCCGGCTGTGACTGGCTGTGGCTGGCGGCGCCGACGCCGGGTCGCGCTCCTGTAATTAGAGCCTGATAACATGTTTCTGAACCTCCGTCCCGCTCTCATCTTCCCGCTTCCTACTCACAGTGAGAAAAAGCGGCCTCATGAATAAATCGAGGAGGAAGAGCCGCTGTTTGAACTAGCCGAGGCTTTGCCGGGGACGTGGAGCCGCGGCTGACAGGAAGTGGCTCCTAAATGGGTCTTTTTTTTACCGCCGTAACTAGTGTTGTAGTACTGCAGATTGGTCTTGGTCTCCAGACCACTTTTTAAGGGTCTCGGTCTCATCTCAGACTCCGAGGCATTTATACTGGATCTTGTCTTGGTCTCGGACTCGACGGACTCAGGATTTTTGATCAAACCAGTCAAGACTCAGCCAACACTGCAATGACAGATTCATTTTTTTGAAAATGGTTCAAAATAGAAAAGATACTGGTCATTTCTTCCTGTTTCGTTGTTATTTTTATTTGATATATAAAGTCTTGGTTTTGTCTTGGTCTCGAACCCCAAATGTCGTGGTCTTGTCTCGATCTCGATACTCTCTAGTCTTGATAATGTCTTGGTCTCAGTTGGTGGGGTCTTGACTACAACACTAGCCGATGAAAGTAGAACTCCTTCACAGCAATACGACGTCCTGCATGACAGCGGCGGTTCAGGCTGCGTTCGAGACCGGCTTCTCGTTTAAAGAGAGGCAGAATTGATGAACACTGACCCGGGTGGGGTGCGTTTGTTTTACTGTCCTGGTGAGGAGCTGACAGCTTGAACGTCCCCGGCGTGGTCGTTGGCAGTTCGGGAGGGGGAGGGGAGAGCAGGATCTTTACGCAGCCATAAACAAAAGTCCCGCTGCGATCGATACACCCAACGGCCCGACGCCGCCTCGGGACGGCGGCCATGAATCCTGTCCCAAGGCCACGCCCTCGTTAAATTATTGCCCAGATCACCGTCAAACGCTCACGGTGAGGCATCGCGGCCGTCGGCTAAAAATAGGAGGAGGAGGAGGGCGGCTCCTCCCTCCGCTTCTCCATCTCTGCCCACTTCCCCCCTGAGGTGGTCCGAACCGGGCTTCCCCCAGCGATGTGTTCGCGTAATGCCGTCGGCGCATTAACACAACATGAACACGTCCCTGTGATGTCATGAGGGGGGAGCTTACAGCTGTTCTGGCGGGCGGGAACAGCCTCGGTGAAGCCAGGCAGCCGAGTCTTGTTGCGTCCGGTTCCGTCTGCGGCGCCACTTAGAGGACACGGGTCTTCGGCGCCGGCTGCTAAAATGCAAGTTGTGTTGAGTCAGCGAGGATTTTTAAAAAATCATGGGCCTTGGCACTTAGGGGGTTTATATTTTAATGCTCTTAGAAAGTGAAGGGAAAAAAAAAGGCAGGAAGTCCCAGCACATCATCATCATCATCATCATCATCATCATCATCATCAATATCATCAACGTCATTGTCATCATCACATCGGCATTGTCATCATCATTGTCATTGTCATTATCATCTTCATCATCACCATTGTCATCATCATTATCAATCATCATCGGTATCATCATCATCCTCTTCATCATCACCATCATCAATCATCAACATCATCATCATCGTCATCATCCATCGATAACCATAAACCAGCCATTTCTCTCTTATTCCCGACGATTCAATTTGACACAATTTCAGCTCTCGAGATGTTTTCCGTGTGATTCCGCTCGGCGAGGAGGAGAAACACTTTCCAGGTTTGGGGGCTTTTTCGACGGCCGCTCGCTCACTCGGTGTAAATATCAGCCATCTGTGAGACCATCTGCATGGAGCTGCAGCTCCAGGCCGCCGAGGCCGAGCCACCAAACGCAGACGAGTCGCCCCACCGGCTCTGCTGCCGCCGGCGAGCGAGGGCGAGCGAAGCTGCCGCTGAGCTGCTACTGCTGCTGGCCTCCTGGTGGCGCTGTCATCTGTTGGCCGCGGCGAGTGAGGTCATTGTATGAAAGGTGTGTGCGGGGGCGGGGGAAGAGGAGCAATCATGATAAACCGGGCGCCTCCACATCTCATCTCGTCCCCCACAGCCAGAAATAAACGGTCTAATATGTGTCGGCCAACAGGTATTGAATCCAATACTTGATTTTTATTTATTTTATTTTTTTCTTTTCTATAAGTTTAGATTACAGCGGCGCCGGTGCAGCAGCAAAACGTGTTGCTGGTAACAAGCAGCCATCTGTCTTCAGCTGACAGCCGGTAGATTGCACCACTTAGGAGCAGTTGTTCCAACACGCTATTTTTACTTCTGCGACAGAGACACTTTTTTATTGTTGCTATCATTATTATTATTATTATTATTATTATTATTATTATTATTATTATTATTATTATTATTTTTTTAGATCTAATTGTTTTGTCGTGCGTTGTATTTTTGATTTTTCTTGCGTGTTTGCTGAACTCTGCAAGTGCACCATCACTGGGAATCTCTTTGTTTCTTGATGCGCAGTGCATTGTGCAAAAGAGGAAAAGCCAAAAATGTGTGTGTGTGTGTGTGTGTGTGTGTGTGTGTGTGTGTGTGTGTGTGTGTGTGTGTGTGTGTGTGCGTGCGTGCGTGCATGTGGGTGTGTTGCCGCTTGAAAGACGCTAGTTCATTGGAACGGAAAGAAAAGGAGGGGAAGCCTGATGCATCTAGGACACGTCCTCTTTGTGGGCGTTTCTAAAACAGTGACACGAGTTGGGGAAAGAAAAAGGAAAACTGTCCTTCCGCTGGAAAACGAGAGTTTGAGGTTCCCTTTGATCAGCTCACATGAGTGATGCGTCACCGTAGCCGGCAAAAATATCCTGCTTTTGAAGTGAATGTAGAAAAAAACAAACAAAAAAAAAAAAACATGCTGCTCTTCATGCTTGTTTGCGTCAAATTGTTGCGGCAGAGTGTGACATCCAAACTGCGAAGAACCAAAATAAACCGGTGCGCTGAAGGGCCCGACTGACGCAGGTCGCTAACTGATATACACCCGCGATAAAGACAAACGTTGAGGTTGTCAATAACGATTTACACTCGTTGGCCGCGAGGCTGTTTTTATATTTATATGCTGAGGATTTCCTCTGAACGTTGTACTTTTTGAATTCTCATGGCAGAATGTTTTGAAACAGGAGCCTGAAGGGGGGAAAAAAGATTTTTCCCTTTCGTTCCAAGAAGAAGAAAAAATCGAAGACATTCAGGAGCTTCGGCTTTGAATAAGAGCTGGTGCTTTAATGTGATTCACTTAGATTCTACGCAGCAAAAACATTCAACACTCGTTGAGTTAAAATGGAATAACAAAGAAGCGCTCATGTTATTGCCTATAATAATAAATTATTTTGAAATTATTGTTCAATAAAAATAAATACGTCAGTATAAAACACATATAAATGTGAAAAGGCTGTTTTTATAATTTACATAGATTTTATTATTTTGGCCTGGGCCCACACTGAAGCCAATGCTGCCTTATGGTTATGTTGTATTCTGTTTGACTTCGTGTTATCAACCAACCGACCAACCGACCCACAATTTCAAAAAGGAAATAGACACAGGAAATAATGCTTCTTGCTGACGTTGAAAATAAAATCACAGCTTCCTCTTCTTTTTGCTGTAAACAGGACAGATGAGCACAGATTGGAAAAAGAAAATGTTTTGGGGGTATTTGTTTGTTTGTTTGTTTGTTTATGTTGGGGGTGCACTGGCTTTAACACAGACCTACTATCCACCCTATAATAAAGCCCCCGTGCAGCGTGTGCAGAACTTTGGTGCGGTTCCATCTTTGTTATTCCCACTTTGATTCCGCCCACATCTAAGACATCACAGCTAACTGCCGTTCGGTGTTATTTGCACAGCGTGCAACACCCCGAGACGACACACACACACACACACACACACACACACACACACACACAGCAGAGAAGAGAAGACACACACAGACACAGTAGAGTAGAGAAGAGAAGAGAAGGGATTGTTGCTGTTCCTGCTGCAGTTGCAGGCTGCGCCAGAGAATTTCAGACTCTAGAGGTCTCCATCCTTCAGCATCCTCCTCCTCCTCCTCCACATCCACCTAGGCTCGGCTGGCGTCTTCCTCCCCTTCCTCCTCCCTCCTCCACCACCAGCACCTCCTCCTCACCCTCCTCCTCCTCTCTGGCATTTTCCTGTGCAGCGGAGGAGCGCAGAAGCAGAGAGAGAGAGAGGGAGAGAGAGAGAGAGAGAGAGAGAGAGCGCCAGCGGACGAGACCCCGAGACGAGACGCGCGCCACGCCGAGAGACGCCGCACCAGCCCGGGGGAGGAAACAGCGGGAGGACCGAGGGGGGCGGAGGAACTTTGGCTAAGAATCAGCGCGGAGCCCCGCGATGGGGAGGAGAGGCCACGGCGCTCCAGCACCTTCTCCTCGGCAGGCGTAGAGAGAGACATGTCGGGCGCGCGCCGCAGCGTGTGAATGCCCTTGGTCGGACTCACATGTGCTGCGTGCTGAAGACGACCCGGTGATTCCCGCACGTCGTTCGGCTGATGCCGCTGCTGCTGCCGCTGCCGCACTGAGCTCCGCGGCAGCCCGGCCGCTTTGTCTCTGCTGCAGCTTGTGGGATTCCCAGCCAGCCGCGATGTCTGCAACACTCGGCTCTTTGTTTCTGGGTAAGTCACTCCCGGGGAGGCTTTATTCTTTGTTTATTTCCCGTAAAACAAACCACCACTGCACCCGCCTTCCAGAAAAGAGAGAGAGAAAGAAAGAAAGGCAGGCGGGTAGCGGTCGTGTCGTGCGTGTCTGGCTGGCTGGCGACGCGCTGCTGCCTTTTGTTACGTTTTTTGTTTTTTGTTTTTTGTTATGACACGTTTTGTGTTTTTAATTTGTGACGAGTCATTGGTGAGCGCCTCCCGTGCGCGGCTTGGAATGATGTCAGAATATATTTGATGCCTGTAGTTTGTTGGTATTTGAGAGGGTGTGTGTGTGTGTGTGTGTGTGTGCTTGCGTTATTTTTTTCTTTTCATTTTTTTTTTTTTTAATTGAGTGTGCGTGCGTGCCGGCACAGGAGAGGAGGGACGTGCGTGTCAACCTTGACTTTGGGAGCTCAGGGCTGCTGGCAGGGTGACTTGGAGAAGGTGAAGGTGGCTGCAGGAGATCAAAGTTCACCTGATTCCCCCCCAAGCGCCCACCTCTTCCCCCCTCCTCCCCCCTCCCCCATTTATTCCCTCTTCCATCTGCAAGGCAACATCCTGACCCGGTGTGTCTGTGCTGCACGGCGCCCCTCGCTAACGGGCCTCGCCGCTGCACAAAGGGAGGCTCGGCGGGCCGGCGCAGCGCCAGCAGGCAGCAGGCGGGGAAGGTTACGTGTCTCCCTTCAGCTCACCACCGTCTCGTCACGCTGGGAATTGTTGGCTTGCTTTGCCCAACTTGCAGATCGTCTTGTCTTTATGTGCAAAGTCCAGGTTCTGGTTCCTCCCACTGCAGCTCCTCTACACTGGAGTGTGGACAGAGGGAGTGTGGTTGTGTTGTTTCATAGAGAGAGAAATGTCAGTTTTCATCCTGCTGTCACCATCAGTGCAGCTGAAAATGGGAGTTTGTGTCAAGAGCATGCAAGGAAAAAAAGGAAAAGAAAAGTTACACACACACACACACACACACACACACACACACACACACACACACTGTGCCGTCGCTGCCCCCGCGGAAAGTTTTTGCAGTTGCCTTTCGGCTGGTTTATTCAGCCGCACCGGCCGACCTCCCGCAGAATAGCTTGCCCTTTGCCCCGGTGCATTGTGGGAATTCCCCCGTGACTCCCCTTGACTGAGATAAGCAGCATGAAAATGGAAGGATGGAGCGTACGAGCGGAATGATAATGGAGTGAACTGGCCGCCCGCTAATGCAGGAGGAGCTGAGTCGGCTCGGAGGCAGAGCAGCGACAGACTCGCAGGCTCAGAGCTGCTTGATGGCCGATTCTCCTGGAGTGGGGATGAAGATGATGATGGTGATGATGATGATGATGGTGATGCTTTGGTGACTTTAACAATATTTTTAAACAGTAACCAGTCTCAGTTTGAACAAAACACATCATTTACTTCTTCCGCTGGCTCCACCTTGCACAAAGTGTACGCTAAACCCCTCTTGTGATGTCATGAAGGGGCACTGATGACTCTCCCAGGTTGGTGACCACATCCACTGCCCTGTGAGACCACCTTGTTTTGTGCCCTGCCTCAGTTATATCAGGAGGCTGTAAACAGAGGGCTAAATATGCTGTTTTCATCTAGAGTGTTATTTTTTTAAATTGAAGCATCTTAAAAATAGGCGGAGTCACTGGGCCTTTGAAAATAGATTGAAAACACGTTAACGTGCACAACAGGCGTTTAACCTCTGCTTTAAAAACAAATGACAGGCTGAGGATCAGCGTCAGCCTCGGCACCGCTCCTTGTTTCCATGGTGAGACCTTGTTTGGGTTTCAGTTTTTTTTTCCCTCCCTTCATCGCCGTCATGTGACTCACTCAGTGCGGGGATGTGACTAACTTGCCAAGCCGCTGCTATCAGGTTGTCTGCAAGATGTTTCTCCCCCCACACAGGAAGTGGCTGTTTTACAGTCAATAAAAAAAAAAAAAAAAAAAGATCAATAGTCGTTAATAGAGGCTCATTTCCAATTTTTATTGTTTGGATTCGGCCCCCAAAAAGTCCAGAGACGTTTTAATTCAATATCTGCCGTAGATGTAATAGCCACTGATCACATTGCAGAAAAGTAGCGCAATGAATTAATCGGGAGGCGGAGCTCCAGAGGAGCGAAGAGAAAACTCCCATCTGGACGGAGGTCAGCGGGCAGGGAGGAGTCTGGATGGATGGATGGATGGATGGATGGATGGATGGATGCATGGATGGATGGATGGATGGACAACTTTGGTGCTGAGAAGCTTTTATTGAAGCTTTTATTTTGCAGTTTTTTTTTCCCCCTTCCACAAGATACAAAACTCTGCCGCCTCCCTGTGAGCCTGTCGGAGCCTCGTGTCGGTATGAGAGGCCCGTGATCCCGTCGCATTGTAGCATCTTTGCTACAATTTACATAGCACGTTAAAAAAAGGAGAAGGTGGTGTCGGTGATGGTTGGAGTGATGGTGGGGCTTCGCACGCAGCCAGATGCTGGTTCCGCTGCTGTGGATGTGCAGGGTGCAGCAGCAGCAGCAGCAGCAGCAGCAGCAGCAGCAGCAGCAGCCGCAGCTCCGACCACAAACTCTGTCCCTGTTTCTATATTTAGCGAGTCGGCCGGCCGCTGCGGGCGGAGGAGCTCTGAGATGTGAAGATGACAGGAGCCTCCTGAGCCAGGGGTGACCGAGTGACATCCCCATGTGTTTGCGCCTCACTTCGCAGCGCCCACACACACACACACACTACACACACACGCACACTCCTGGCGTCTGTACACAGAGTGACACGTCGGGTGGTTTGACGTTCGTCTTGCTCTTTGATCTGAGTTTGACTCACACTCGTTCCTCCGGCGTCGTCGCGTTTTCCTCTGGAAAAATGTCGGAAGACGCGGTGAGTTTTGGCACCTAGCGCGCCGCGCAGGTTATTTGCAGCGTTCCTCGGCTCGGTGAGGAATTTAGACCCTCCCCTCTTCTTTTTTTTTTCCTCCACGTCGCCGTCGTGTCGCTGAAAGCCGCTCGACTCGGCGGCGGCGGCGGCGGCGGCGGCGACTTCCCTTCCACCCACCATGTCAGCGATGTGACACGCAGAACAAAGCGAACACAGATCGTCAGTAGGAGATGATCGCATTACTCCCCTCTACCACCCCCTCCCAACACACACACACACACACACACACACACACACACCCCTCCCTACCAAAAAAAAAGAGCTAATCTGAATTTCTTAGCAAGAGGCACCAGCGGGATTCAAAAACCTCCCGCAGATCAAACTGACCCAGATCCTGAACAAACCGGCCTCGGCCTCTCGTGCACTTTCCTCTGCATGTGCACGGACTCCTTGTTTTTGTTTTTTTTTTATATATAGCTTAGTCACCTGACAGATTCTTTATGTTTGATTAATCGAAAGGTTCTGCAGCCTGAAGAAAGTCGTTTGCATTGAAACCATTTTTTGATTTTCCAGAGTCGTCGGCGGTGAGAAAACAAAGGTCACGACCCCGTGCCGTGTCGTCCACCTTTAATTCCTCTCTCAGCCCTTCATCCCCCTCTCTCTCTCTCTCTCTCTCTCTCTCTCCATCTCACACTCTCTTTCCCCGGTTTATGGCCACGCCCACTCCCCCTGCCCCTCCCGGAACCCTCCTGCGCGAGCTGTCGCATCTCGTTACTCGTCACACGCACGTCGTCTTGACAGAGCCGCCGTTTGTGTCGTGTGTCTGACCTATAAACCCACCCCCCTCCCTCCACACGCGCTTTCATGCTGCTGTGTCTTTTTCTTTTCTTTTTTTTTTCATCCTTTTCCAGGGAAAAATCGTTGCCAGATTCTTTTCGGGGGGAAGGCTTGAACAGGAATGGCCCGTCGCCGCTAATCTGTGGCAGATGTTGTTGCAGAAGCTTCACGTCCACGTTAACTGGAGCCACATGCACAACCTGCACGCACACACACACACATGCTCAGACACAGGGAGGCAAGCAGACCCTGCCAGCCCTCCTGCAGCTCACACACTCTCAGATATTTTCACTTCGAGCTCTTCGGCAGTTTGTGTTCACACGCCGCTGCTGTTTCACACTGAAGGTGCGTTGACGAGATGAAAGTAACAGGAAGTCGTCAGGAATTAAAAACCCCGTTTTGGAGCAGAGACTTAATTCATTTGACTAAATTTGCCTGGGAGGCTGAGATTACATTTTTTTTTTTTTTTTTTTTGGAACGGTCTAACATCTGCTGATTGTGATCAGCCAATCAGCTGATAGGGATCAGGAAGCTGATGTGCAACCACCCGTGGATGCGATTGTTTCCTGCGTGTTTCTGTTTCGGTGACTGGCTTTTGTGATTATTGACGAAACAGTTCCAAATTGTTTTGTGTGTTTTCATTTTTATTATTATTATTGATGATAATAATAATACTGTTTTGAAGTGTTGAAAATTCCTGGACGCAGCCTGGATGACTGAATAGAGTCTTTGTGCAATCTGAACAAACACAAGTAACACACAGCCAACAACACAACTCGGTGTGAGTTATTACATGAAACCACAGCGGAGTCGCAGTGATGGAGTGCCAACAAACAGTTTGTGATTCGGTTTTAAGACCACCAGCCATGCTTTCTGATCTATGGCTGTCAGCTGATGGCGGTGGGCGGAGCCTCCCTGAAACATCAGCCCCGGTTCAGTCCAAACAAAAATAAATACAAACAACGTCTAAGAGGACGAGGAGGGAAAAATGTTAAAACGCGCCAAGTTCATTGTTGTTTCCCCGAATCGCCGACTTCCAGGAATCACTGCAGCTTCCAGCCACATCTGCCCACATCTGCAGCGAATCAAGTCATGGCTAAGCAAACAAAGTGGAAATGTGACTCGATAGTCGCTGAATCGCTCCGGAGGAGCAGCAGCACTCTGTTTTCAGAGCTCTGATATAAATATGCCTAAACCAGGATTTTCTTTTTTTTTTTTTGTGGTTTGAAGGTCATTAGTAGAATCTGATCCTCAACTCAAAACGCTCCCCAGTCTCTGGCCCAGTCTCCCATCAGCCCACTTCAGGCCTGCGTCTAAATATTTTAATGTTTCAATCATTCTCGATGGTCGGGCTCGTCTTCGATTGCGTCCTGGCGACGGTGGAAACCTTCAGGGGCGACGTTTTGAAAGTCGCACAGAGAGATTTTCAAGGTTGACACAAGTCACAAACACCTGGTTCTGTTCAGGGGGAAACACGGCGGATCGGATTAAAATGTAAAATGTGTTTGGATGACGTTAGTGGAAGGAGACGCCTCAGAGCGAGACGTCTGCATGTGTGTGTGTGTGTGTGTGTGTGTGTGTGTGTGTGTGTGTGTGTGTGTGTGTGTGTGTGTGTGTGTGTGTGTGTGTGTGCTGAGATTCCAGCAGGGTGAGATACGGTTGAGACGCCGAGAGGAGAGAGAGGGAGTCGAGGAAGTGCGACTGAGAGCAGCAGAAGTAATTTCACACCGTTTTGCGTCGAGGAGAGAAAAATGCCCCCCCCCAAAAAAAAGAAAACAGGCTTTTTAATCAGAAATGCGCCGACTGTTGCATGTTCGCCTGCGGGCGACCTGGAGATCCGCCGCTTGTACGCTGGTATCGTGGCGGAGCAGCATCTTCTTCCAGGGCAAATAAGACACAAGGAAAACACGCTTCGCCAACAATAGCAGCGAAATATCGACTTGTCTGAGGCTCCATCAGGAAGTCGAACTCTTTGTTGTTGTTTTTTCCATTGTGGTGAATTGGAAGATTTCCTTTTTAAAGGTCCAGTGTGTAAATTGATTAGAGGGATTTATGATTTTTCTATTGGTTAAAGCTTAATATGCTGCCCGTAAATACATTAATAAACGGGTTTCCTTGCAGTACAATAAAAGTAATTTGGTTTTCTTACCCATAAAAAGGTTCTTATTTATAGAGAAGAATATACATGGACAAGTCTCTTGCTCCCAGTTAGCTGCCATGTGGCTCTGACATATTTCTAAGGAAGCCTGGTGTGGACAATCCAGCGGCCTGACACCGCATTTCATATTCAGAGTGAACTTGTCCTCAAAAAAGCCAACAAAGAAGATGAGGTATCTAGGTTTGTGTGTGCTGGCCACCGTAGTTCACTGGCAAGCTCAGGAGAGGGAGTTTGAGAGGGTGAGCGTTGCCGTCTCAAATGCAACCACTTGAAGTTGCTGCTTCTTTTCAAAATCACCAAATATCACACACTTCACCTTTAAGGCCTCAACTTTGAGCTCCTGATACGAGTGTGAACGGCTTGAAGCGAAGCCCGGAGCCGTCAGTTGGGGGCGAGACCACTGATCTTCGGGAAACTCCGCCGCCCTGCGACGGCGCTCTGACGCATGCGGCGCATAAACATTTTAATCGAGGTTTCGGCGAGATCAGAGTGCGAGCAAAACGCTGAGATAAGCGGCCGTCGCTGTCGCGGGGCCGAGGCGGGGCGCGGGATTGTCTGCCATCGATCGGCGGTGGCGGTGAAGGTCCTTCCTGATTCATCGCCGCCGGGGCTGCATATCGGCTTCGCCCGCAAAATATGATTCCATCCATCAGCGGCCGCCTCTGCTGCTGCTGCTGCTGCTGGCGGTGGAGGCGGCAGTGAGGCGATCAGAATTCATGCATCTTAGGAAAATACAGATGATTTGAGTTTTTTATTCATTTATTCATTCATTCATTTGTTTTATTTTATTTTTTATTTTTTATTTTTCTGCCCGTGCTGGCTGGGACGGTTGGGAAGTGATCGAGCTTCTTGATCTGCGCTCCCTGTATCTCCTTTTTTTGTTTTTGTTTTTGTTTTGTTTTTTTTTGCATCCCTTAAAATAGAATAAATAATAAATGAATCAAATAATGAAGAATGAAAATTAGAAAAATTCAACATCTCTGGTTGTGTGTCTCTCAGAACCATTTGTCTCTAAGAAAGAAAAAAAAAAGCCATGCAAAAGTTGGAATTTGTCAGGATTCAGCAAGTTTAGCAGAGAATATAGTATAAAAAATCTACAAAATAAGAGCCTGAGTGACGGAGAAGCTGAGCAGCAGCACGACGAGCAGGACCCTCTGCTGAGCGGAAACATGACGATCGTTAATCCACCTGCGAGGCACCCCACCCCTCCTCCACCCCCTCCACCCACCACCCGCTGTGTCCCCGTCAGAAACTGCTGGCGCTGCAGCATCGATCGCCCTCTTACCAGTCGCTAAGCACTTTAATTGGTTCGTGGGGTGAAACCTGTCAAGGCGGCGCCGCATCTCACACTGTGAACATCGATACTGTTATTCTTTTTTATTTTTTTGTTATCATTGCATTTTTTTCCCAGGCCAGTTTGAAAATAGATGGAGAGAGAGAGAAACAAATTGGTGCAAAAGTGCGTCACGCAGCTGCCGGCCGTCCTGCTTCCTCAATCTCAACCACTTGTGAAACTTGCTTTCTTTCTTGCGTGTGAGTGGTTTCCTAAAAGTCATTGACCTTCCCTTGTGCTCGCTGCAGTTCAACCTCCCGACTGCAGGGGGCTCAAACACACTCACGCTGAAACTAACAGGGCAAAACACCGTCAACAACAACCATCGTCCTTGTTGTCTTCCGTCTGTGAGTGCGAGCGGGCAGAACGGTTTTGTCGGGTGGGGGGGTGAGGTACAGGGGGGTAAACGTGCCACATCGGCCCATTTAGCCGCCCGCCGCTCTTTTCAATTTGCGCCGGTTTATTAGCGCGGCGAGCGGGACGACGCTCACTCCATTAGGTGTTTTCAACCCGCCGCTCCGTCGTCTCACTTCATTTCCTCTTTCGCTCGCCACTCTTCCCTGAAGCGTCGGCAGCTTTAATCAGCAGACGCCCCCTCCCCGGCCCCTCCCCCGTCTCACTACCCCGCCCCAGCCCCCTCTCCCTCTTTAAACATTTGTCTTCCGGCGCTTTTTTTTTTGCCGTCTGGAAAAGAGTTGAAGACGGATGGCGTTTGGGTGGCAGGCTGGTCGTTGATTTGTTTGAGTGGCGGAAGACAAAACCTGCGCGAGACGTCCTCAGCGCCACCTGGAGGAACCCGGCGCCGGGCCACTGTAGACCCCTGACGGAATAAAAAAGCAGTCGGGATTCCGGCTGAAAGAAGCGATGATGTCATCGGCCCCTCGATCTCCGTCGAGTCGTGTGAAGTCGTGGGATGTTTCCCTGATGGACGCTTTCATTATGGAGCCGCCGGATCCGAACGACATTTATCAGTTCAGAGGGAAAAAATGATCAACAAACACACTGTGAACTTTGGGTCTGAGTTCATGATGCAGCGGACTGGCTCCATATTAAAGAGCACACATCATCCGCTGACACAGCCCCCCCCCTCCCCACACACACTCCCCACACACACTCCACTGTAGCTCACAACAGATGGCTCCACCACCTTCGTTCTTTCCGACTCGTTAGACTCGACTTGTTGGTGAAACGGAGCCTTTCCGCTGTGCCGCCCGTGCAGATGTGTAGCCGCCGCCGCCGCCGCCGCTAGCTTTTCACCGGGAGGGTCGGCCGACTGGTTGCCGGCCGGAAGCAGGCGGCGCTCGGTCGTCCCCACCAATAGGGGCCGCCGCTGCCCTCACTTCTTTATTAAACGCACTTTAAAAAAAAGAAGAGGAAAATGTTAGTTTTTCACTGTTTTGACGCTCAGGTTCCAGCTGCTGGGAAAAAGGTCACCAATTAACTTCCTGTCGGCGTTCCTGGACGGACAGGAAGTTGTGTTTATATGTCACGCCACAGAGGACAGCGCTCGCTTCAGCGTGAGTCTGTCTTTCCAGAGAGGCGTCAGTCCGCACACTGACTGGCCGGCAGGTTGTTGGTGCCCTAGTGGCCGTACACCGTCACTACAGTCAAAATCACGATGTCACCTGCTTCTTCAGTCGTGCTTCACGTCTCTCGAGGTCCCCCCCCCAACCCCACACACACACAACCCACCCACCACCTCCCTCCAATTGCACTGTCATGGCGCGGCCGCCCGTCTGAACCGTCCCAGCCGAGAGTGAGCGAGCGGCGACACTCTGAGCTCCGTGTCTCCTTCCGGAGCAAATTAGGAAGGAAAAAAAAAAACTGCAGCTTTTTCCTGGTCTGTCGTCTCTCATACGTTGAGACGAGGCCTCGCGTCTTCGGCAGGGGAAGTCGAGAGTGTTCGCGTCTGCCTTGATTTGCAGCCTGAGCTGCTGCTGCTGCTGCTGGGAAGAGGAGGAGGAGGAGGAGGCAAACCGCAGAGTTTGCACATTCGGGCTCTTAAAATAATTAAAGCTGGCACGATGACTCTGGCTTCTGGATGAGTCTGGGCGAGAGAGACGGACGGAGAGAGAGAGAGAGAGAGAGAGAGGAGAGTCGGAATGTGGAGGTTAGCGCACGGCAACAGCGAGCTGCGCCGCACGGCCCTCCCAGATCAGAGGTATACCGACGAAGGTCGGCGAGCGAGGACGAAATCAAGACGCGCCATTGTGTCGCCGCCGCCGCCGCCGACCCGTCACGCTGCAAAACAAAACATTTTCTCGGCCGTTGAGGGGGCGGAGCCTCTGTTTACTCCATTAACCTTTCCTCTCGGCTGCACTCTTGACATTGAACGGTGTGGAAGAGGCCCACGCTTCCACCGCCCCGTCGCTAATGAGGCAATTAAGTCTCTCCTGCCTCGGTTTGGAAGGGGGGGTAAAAGAGGGGGGATGTAGAGGGGGAGGGGGAGGGGTCACGTGCTGTCTCAGCAAACAGCCTCTCAACCGGCCGTGCTCGCTGAATACACAAGAAGCCCTCTGTGTGTGTGTGTGTGTGTGTGTGTGTGTGTGTGTGTGTGTGTGTGTGTGTGTGTGTGTGTGTGTGTGTGTGTGTACATGAAGAGCGTCCACGGCTCAGTGGAAAGAAGGGAAGAAAGAAAGAGTGAAGAGTTTGATGGTGTTGATGGAGGCGTTGCGGAGCTGCGGCTGAGTGTCAGAGAGGAGAAGGCAGAGAGGGTCAAAGGTCAAGCCGGCGTTTTATTAGCGACAAGTTGGTTTACCATCACCATCACTTGTGCTGTAAGAGAAAGAAAACAAAACACACGACACAGCTTCTGTACACATGTAGCAGTGGTCCGGAAGTGGGTTTACTAATATCGACACAATAATATAGTTTATTATCTCAGCGTGATCAAACTGGGATCACAATCGATTCACTGTGTCGAGGTGCCTGTTGCTGCAGCTTGAGAAACACACCTGTTTTATTGATTGTGCCCAAAATATCCAGTCAATTGACCAACATTTTAAAATAGCACAATCGCACACTGCAAAAGCGACGCCGCTGCCGCAGCTTTGTTGTTCTTTGCTGTTTATAACTTGCGCATGCGCTGCGTTGTGAGTGGCGTTTTGTTTCCACTGTGATGCTGCTGCACTATGAGTTATTCATGGCGCTAAAAGACGGCGGCCAGCGGGCTGCAGATTCACGGCGGTGATGGAGCCGTGATCCCGCATCCCCGGGGACCTGCGGAGAAGAAAAGCAGGCTTCAGCTCGTCTGTCAGCGAGGAAACAGCAGGAGAGCGGCTGAGATCCGGGGACCAAAGTGAAACCGGGCACGTGACTGAATGACCGACTGGTTTTGCCCTCGGCTGCTTTTAAACTGTTATTCTGCAAGCGGTCGGCTGGAAAAATAAAAAAAAGGAGAAGCCCGATAGTCAATTAAAGTAGTTTGACAGCAATTAGCGTCGCTCCTCTGTCTGTGGCCAGCGATGCGCTGCGGCGAGCAGCCGCTGCATCCTGGGAAAGGAAAAAAAGGGCAGCAGCAGCAGCAGCAGCAGCAGCAGCAGCAGCAGCAGCGGCGGCGGCCAAGTTAATGTGTTTAAGGGATGCACAATTCTAACGAGTGATAACGGAAGGCTTACGGCTGCTCAGGGGGGATTAAGGGACATAGTTGTCTGTCTTAAAGCTCAGGCTTAACTATCACACCCTCCCTCACCCCCTCCTCACCCTCCGTCCCTCCTCAGCTCCCTCACTTGGTAATGAATCAGGCATGAAAAGGGCCGAGAGGAGAGATCCACACGGATCTGCTTTGAAATCGACGCCTCCTCCTTCGACAGTGTGAAGGCAGGATGTGGGGGGGCCAATGGCAAGCTGGCATTCTGGAAAAGGTGCTTATCACCCCTCCCTCCCCCCACACCACCTCCCTACCTTGGCCCCCCAAGAAAAAAAAGGTAGAATGAGAAGCGTCCTGTTTCCTGCAGCGTCGGCCGAATCGCTTCAGGCCTCTTCTTTTTTATACCCGTGTGAACGGATCGATGAGGAGAGATTAGCTCTGCAGGCAGGACGGCTGAATGACAGAGCTGATGGCTTTCACTTACAGCAGGACGCCCAGGACGCATGACAGCAGAGAGAGAGGAGGGGGGCGGGGTGGAGGGATGGATGGGGGAGTTGAGGGGGGTCAGGGGTTGTTTCAAGCTAGCAAAGAGCTGCAACGGTGGCTGACAGCTGCCCGCTAATTGGCTACATGCTAACCGGCTGCATGCTAACTGGCTGTGTTTTTATTATCTCGTCTGTTGGCTCTGCATTTATTTTAAAGTGAATTTTTTCACGATGACATTTTCAAATTGATTCAACATTCAGAGGAACAATGTTGTTTTTTTTGCTTTATCAGTGTGTGTGTGTGTGTGTGTGTGTGTGAGAGAGAGACAGTTTAATCCGCCACCAGCCACTTACAGTGGAGTCAAACTCCCTGCTGGCTGTGTGTGTCGTGACCTCCGACCCCTCGGAGCTCACAGGTCATACATTCCGTCCTCGTCCAGTGGTGGCGCCGCAGGACGGTGCAGGGTTACCCACAGGCCGCGGACTCACTTCCAGACACGCGGCCGTCAACATGTTGGCCCCGCCCCCTCCTCCTTTTTCTCCCCTCTCTCTCTTTCAGCGAATTGATTTTGTTGAGGAAACGGCTTCAGAGGGACAAGTTTGAATTTCTGTCATCTGGTGTTTACTGTACGATCCCAGAACTCGCTTACGCTACAGAAAAGAAAAGCAAAAAAAAATAACTGCCAAGCTGTCGTTGTTGCTGCAGAGAAGACGAAGAAGAAGAAGTTTAAAAATGTAAACGACATCCGTCGGGGCGTTAATGATCTGGCAAATTGTCTCCGAGCGTCACTTGCATCACTCCACCAGCTGCACGATTCTCTCGTCTCTGCGCTCCGACAGTCGTCTGCATATTTAATCACCGTGTCCGAGCGTCGGTTCCTGCACAGCGGAAACCAAAGCCACCTTCTACTGGGGCACCGCGGGTGGATGGTGGGTGGATGGTGGGTTTTCTCATCCACATAACAACCATCCTGGAGCTTCGCTGAAGAGAATAAAGAGTCAGCGTGGCGCCAATCTAAGAGGTGATACTTAAACTAAATATAGCCGAACACTCCGGAGCAGTCGAGGGCTGTTGTTTGACCGGAGACTCTGGGAAAACCCAAACACGCCATCAGATCGGTCTTCAAACTGCGACGCTGGCCACGAGGTGGAAGCTGATATTTTAAACATAAAAAAAAAAACGCAACGTTGGCGTCGCTGTGAGGACCCCGACTGGACTGAGCTGGTATTACGCCACAGCGACAGTCTGGAGCCTCGTTGTCGTGTGTTTGTCGTCTGTCAGAAACGCCAGAAGGTTTCTGTGCGTTTAGAAATTTCAATAAAATACCACCAGAGATTCCGTCCGTCCGCTGGGGACACGCAAAGCATCGATCTGGCGTGAACTCTCCCCTTTGGATTGATCCAAATTGCACCGAGGGTCCGAGGCAAGACTCTCTCTCTCCCTCCCTCTCTCTCTCCCGACTCGTCCTCAACATCTGGATGGATTATCGGCGACATCGTCGTTAGCGTGGCCGCCTCCCTGCTGGCCCCTCGCTGCTTTGCATATCGACCGCCGCTGCTCTTCACCTTTGGCTCCACTGATGTGAACCCGCCCGTCGTTTACCCATCACACTCGTCGAGGGGGGAAGACCCCGCCTGCCCCCCCCCACACACACACACACACACACACACGCCATCCACCCCTGGTGGCAAATGTTTGCGGTGGGAAGCGTGAGTGATGTTTGGCCCGGCCTCCATTAATCCTGATATTGCGGCTGCAGCCGCGGCAGCACCGGCAGTAATCGCGGCCGTGCACGCCGCTGGATCACGCCGCCGGGGGGAAGCGGTGCGAGACGCCGCTGCCGAGTCCATCAATCTGAGCACCACGCTCATTTTTTTTTTACCCCCCCACCCACCACCACCACCACCACCACAACCCTGCATTGTTATACGGCTCCCCCTCATCCGCAGAGAACATATGTTTATGACCCCCCGCCCCTCCTTCCTGATGGGTCCTAGGCAGACAGGAAGTGCCCCCCCCCCGTCCCACCCGCACCCCGGTGATGGATGGCCACCCCTCCCGGCTGAACGCTCCTCCTCGCTCTCCCGAGGGCCGGCAGCCCGGGGACGGCGGCCGTCCTCCTCGTGCACGCTCGCCGGGGGCCCGGGAAACCGTATTTGATTAGGTGTAATGGAATTAGAGTAATCTGATTGCAAAAACATCAGTAATCTGTTGCAGTTACTGTAAATATGTCGTAATCCGATTCGCCGATGCTCGCGACGTCTCGCTGCGGCATCCGAGCAGCGAGACTCCCAGTCAGCCTCCGCTCTGCCGGCAGCGACCGGGGAAATTTTAAAGTTGCACAACCGCAGGAGAAATAAAAAACGCAATTTCTCAATTTTTTGTTTTTTTTGGCTGTGCAAGTCAGCAGCAGCGTGCGTGCGTGTTGCACTGGTGTGCAGACTCAGACTCACGTCCAATTGTGCAAGGAAAAAAAGAAAATGTTTGAGTAAACAACGCAATCAAAGGCAAGGAAGTGGCCGTGCAGTCTCCACCCGGGTCAGGCAGGTGGAGGCTGCTGCTCCAAGCGTGGAAACAGATTCGCTGGATGTGACGGAAGAACAGCTGTGATTGGTCGGCGACCGTCACCGTCAGCTGATCAGTCCTGCATCCTGTGTGAACTTGCGCGGTTCTTCGCTATTGCAACGTTTCCCCAACTGTAATTGCATTTGCTGAATCCCTCCCGCCCTTGCAACGCCCCACACACACACACACACACACACACACACACACACACATCCTTGTGCCTAGTTAAAACCAACCCGCTTTAGTGGGGCTCTTTCACGCTAGCGGGACTTAAATCATCCGTCCCGGCAGCAGTATCGGTCGCAGGACTTCCAGTAATTGCCTGTGAGTGTAATCCCCCCCGCCCCCCCACCTCCTCCTCCTCCTCCTCCTCCTCCTCCTCCCCCTCTACTCACCAGTGGACATGGTGGGATGGTGTGCAGAGGGTGGGACCATCAGCAGTGGGACGACCCCGGGGCCTTATTGGAGGCGACTGGTCGGTCAGGGGACCGAGAACGCTGCGGGCTGTGTGTGTGTGTGTGTGTGTCTGTGTGTGTGTGTGTGTGTGTGTGTGTGTGTGTGTGTGTGTGTGTGTGTGTGTGTGTGTGTGTGTGTGTGTGTGTGTGTGTGAGTGGAAAGAGGAAGAGAGAGAGAGAGAGGGATGAGTGAGAGAGAGAGAGAGAGGAGAGAGAGAGAGAGAGAGAGAGAGAGAGAGAGAGAGAGAGAGAGAGAGAGAGAGAGAGAGAGAGAGAGAGAGAGAGAGAGAGAGAGAGAGAGAGAGAGAGAGAGAGAGAGAGAG
>CM020510.1:4642772-4697772 GCA_009823395.1 Thamnaconus septentrionalis | reverse complement strand
TCGTCTTTCACGGACGCTCCGAGCATCACTTCCTGCCTCCCCCTCTTCCTGCCTTGCGCCGCCCGGATCGATGACGCTGGAAATATCACACCGCTGTGACAGGAACGGCGATGGGAGGGAGGAGGTTAGCGTACAGTGGGGCCGGCTGTCCGAAATCGATAGCTGTAATGCCACGGCGTCCCAAAGAAAAGCTGCACCGGCTGGACTTTTATTACAAATATCCGATTACGATGCGCGGCCGCGCCGACTCTTATCGGGAGCAGCGAGCAGCATATTTCAATCACTCTGTCACGGGAGAGCCGTAATCTACGTCGCCGGCGTGCCGGCATATGTCCTTCCACTCCTGACTAATCCTCATTATGCCTCAGAAGCGAAGGTCATTGTCAAAGCCGAGGGGTGATTAAGTTAATCCACTTGTTTTCCGAATCCGATTTACCTCATTTTCCAAACTGGGGAACAATGTTCCGGCACAAAGACATCAAGATGATAGCGCTGCACGCGTTAAGGAGGAGTAGGAGGGGAAGGAGGAGGGGGAGGAGGGCGACGGCCTCCTTTATCCAACGCCATCATCTGCATCCCGGTCGGCTCGTCGCTTCTATCAGCGGCTTTCTTAATGACGGAGCGCGAAGCAGGCGGAGCCGGAGTGAAACCGAGAGGAACGGAGAGGATTCCTCATTGGCAGGGTGAGGCCCAGCCTGCAGGAGCTGCATACTGAGGCCCAGCACGGAGGAGCTGCGTGCTGAGGCCCAGCACGGAGGAGCTGCATACTGAGGCCCAGCCTGCAGGAGCTGCATGCTGAGGCCCAGCACGGAGGAGCTGCATACTGAGGCCCAGCCTGCAGGAGCTGCATACTGAGGACCAGCATGGAGGAGCTGCGTGCTGAGGCTCAGCCGGACTCTGCCGGTTACGCAGTGCAGTAGCATACAGTGACTTCATTAGCAGCAGCAGCAGCAGCAGCAGCAGCCTCCCTCAGAGGGGGAGGCTGCTGCTGCTGCTGCACTGGTCTCGGACCTCTGCAGCACAGGCAGTAGCTGCGTTTCCATGACCCCTATAGAATTGCGCAAAACCTAAATATCGCAATAAAAAATTACGAGAATTCTTGCAGGGCGAGATTTTACGAGAATTGTGGTTTTTGCGCTACACACCGTTCAGTAGAAACACCTGCAAATCGCAATTGTACTGTGTCGAAATTTTAGAAATATCGCATTTATTTTGCGAAAAACTGTCATGGAAACGCAGCTACTGTCCGGTGTGTGTGTGTGTGTGTGTGTGTGTGTGTGTGTCTCATCTGTCATATGAGTGAATGAATACATACATACATGAGAGGTGGATGCAAACTGCATCTGCATCATCACGATGTGTTGTGTGCTGGAGGTGATGCGTGTTCATCCTGGACGTGATGCGCCCCTGAATATCCGTCCCGCTGATTTATTAGCCTGCGTGCCTTACGGTGCATTAGCGTTACCATTAGCCCTCTTCCTCTTCCCATCCCGGCGCTCCGGGCCTTCCGGCGCCGTGCCGCGTGACAGGCGTGAGCCGATAGGAGGGAGGAATCCAGGAATCCCGGGATGGAGGGATGGAGGGATTGAGAACGAGATGTTGGTCTGCAGGTCAGATGCAGGTCGCCGCAGGAATGCGAGACGTTTCCCAGGCGCAGGCAGCAACGTCGCTGGTATTCCTGCAGTGTGTAACTGCAGAAACAAATTCCGATGTGTTCACACAAATAGCAAATACAGGACTACCCAGAACCGCACTGTTGTTGTTGTTGTCGTTGACAATCCTTGACTGCAGTCTGTCCACTTCCCAAATACCCAGCAGGCACGCTGGAAGCAAGACCGCAGTACAACGAAAAAACAAAGCAAACACCTCAGCCGTTAATTAGACAGATCCCAGACTGAGAGCGGAACAGATGTCGTTTGAGGCTCTGTTGACATTTTCTAATCTACACAAACCCTCTGGAGCTTCACGTATGGAAGGAATTCAGATAAAAAGACTATGGGCAGCGAACACAACACAACACAACACAACACAACACTCCCACCGCCGCCAGATTGCAGCAACGCGAGGAGGAATCCTCCTCAACCTGCTGCTGCGGCTCCGACCAGGACGGAGAATCAAGTTCACCAGTGACCGGAAACAGGACCCGGAAGCAGAGCCAGTAGAAGAGCGGCTGGATGTCGGGGGGGAACGAATAAACAGGCAGCGAGTGGGAAGATGAAGAGCGACTGGGCGGCTCGGAGGTGCAGGGGTGGCCGAGACGCTCAGTCAGTCATCATGAGGTGCAATTAACGACACCTGGAGCCTCTTCATCGCTGCTTCATCGCTGCTTCATCGCTGCTTCATCGCTGCTTCAGCAAAGCCTGTGATTATCTATCACTGAGTGTGTGTGTGTGTGTGTGTGTCTTCCCAAATCAAAGTGTGACCGAGCTGTGATGAAATCTCTCCACCGCCGGGACAAACATCATAATTGTCGTTCTGAGATCACGAGCATGCCATTTTTTGTCGAGCTTTTTTTTGTTTTTTGTGCTGGTGGCATTTCTTCATCATCTCCAAGTCGACAGGATTGGTGAAATCCCACCGCTGTTTATTTAGCTTATAATAAGAAGAAAAATAATGTAGATGGAAAGAAAAACCTGAAAAGGGGCTGAGTAGAAAATAAGGGGATGAAAAGGTGGATTGGCTTGAAGAAGAAGAGGAGGAGGAGGAGGAGGAGGAAGAGGAGGAGCTCTCGACAAAGTGCAGACCTGTTTTTCTTTTAATGTCAACATGAGACCGATTATGTAACGTCCATATTCATACGATCTATTTTCAGCAACCGCACACGCAGACTTCTGAAGCCGCCTGGGTTTTAAAAATAGCTCCTGACTTCTTTTTTTAGCAGCGTGTTTTTTTCTGTTTGTTTGTTTGTTTTTGCCAAACCGTCGGCCTTTCAGGCTTCCAGCTCCGCCCCTCCCCCGCAGACACGATGCAGCAGGTGACACGAGGCGCCGGCCCGGGAGCTCGGCGCCGCTTTCATCCTCTCTGTTGTTCTCCGGCTCGCATCCAGTCGCCACGTTTGTTAGTGATGCCGCCGTGAGTCTTTGTGTCGCAATCAGCAGCGACTCTGAAGCCGCTGCGCTCTTCGTCACGACTGCTGAACAAACGCAGAGGACTCCGGCTGACTGCTGCTGCTGCTGCTGCTGCTGCTGCTCGTGTGTGTGGAGGGAACCTTGCAGTGAATCTAAATATCTCGTGGAAGTCCAGTTGAAGAACTCGGAAGATTTCATGAACCCTCGAGGTGGAACTTGTTTACGTCGCAGAGCTGCTTTCAAGTAGGAAGTGAGGCCGAAAAAGGAAAAGAAACTAAACAGTTTTCCTGTAATTACAACAGAATTACAACTTCATTATTTTTACTGCACATTTCATCAGAGTGGAGGAGAAAAAAAACAAACCTAACAATTTTCTTGCCGTATGTGGTTCCGGCTGACTGTGTGCGACCAATCAGGCGGCACCAGCCAGTGTGGGAGTCGATCCTTATCGCAGCAGTTCTCACGGCGCCCCCGGTGGCCGTTCAGCGCCAGCGCGATGGAAGGCCCGGAGTGTCGTAAAGCGTCGGCGCTGGTCTCTCTCGGCGGCTCGTCTGATTGGCTGACTGAGCTCTTTCCACTTTTTATTTCCTCCCTGCTTGAAGTTGTGGACGTCTGCGGTCGACTCTGAGTTTCTGGTTGCTGAGTCAAACGACAGACGAGTTGTGGTTCATGGTTCACGGTTCCTCTTTTCACATCAAGAACAAACATCAACCGGAGAAAAATCCACTCTGTGCTTTTCAAGGAGAAGAAAAACTTTGCATGATGCAAAATTATTATAGTTATGTACCTCATCATTTTTACTTTTACTCGCAGTTCTTAGCCATCTTCATCAATAATCATCATCATCATCGTCTCAGACTCTGGAGCTAACTAAGGAAGACCTCCCCTTCCTCCTCCTCTTTGTCCTCCTCCTCTTCTTCCTTCCGCCTCTCTTCTCCTTGACGGCTCCATTTTTTTTAACCCTTATTTCCTCAAAGCCGAGCTCGTCGGCCCGGGACTCCTCCGACTCATCCAACCGCATCAGCGTCTGAAGCCGGAGACGCCGCCTTGTCCCTGCACATCACAGCCGGCCTCATTCCGAGGAGCCGGAGCACGCTGATCCGTTTGGGCAAGGAAGGACACCTCGGCCGTTTACCCCGAGATCCAGCTTGACACGCCTCACATGGGTGGAACATGTGTGTGTGTGTGGAGGGCAGGGGGGCTGGAGGGGGGGGTAGAGAGACAGAAAGAGGGGGGAAAACAGAAAAAAAGTGGGGGTGTTACAGCGCATTAATCCGCCCTAACTGGATAAATCTGGTGAATAAGAGGCGGCGCTCCGGCGTTCCGGGGTCGAGGCGGCCGCGCTTTTTCAAAGAGGAGATTCAATCAGCGGCCACGTCGCAGGGAATCACATCCAGGACAAACACAGACGACTGCTGCAGCTCCGGGTGCTGACTAGCAGGTCTGAACTGGAGACCGAGGCTGTGTCCGAAATCGCCCCCTACTGACTATAAAGTCACTGCGTAGGGGAGACGACATTTTGTAGTGGTGCCTGAGTGAACATCGGTAGTATAGTCCACTCAATGCATCCCACAATGCATCGCTGAAAGTAGTGTCCAACCAACGGTCACTAACCTGGCAATATATCCCATCATGCATTGTGCTCACGCTGACCCATAGGTAGAAAAGGCCAGAGGAGATGTGTGGGGGTTTTTTTTTTAATGTGGGAAGAAGCTGAGTGGTGATTCCAGGCACAGCGTGAGACTGCTGCTGCTGCTGCTGCTGCTGCTGCTGCTGCTGCTGCTGCTGCTGCTGATTCATCGCTGCCCGACTCTGACAGGAGGAGACGGCCAGTCGGTACCACTCGCCGTTCACCCAGAGCAGGCAGACAGACAGGCAGGCAGGCAGACAGGCAGACAGGCAGACAGACAGACAGACAGACAGACAGGCGGCGGACGGTAAATCATTATTCCTTCTAACGAGCTCTCGACTCGAGCTTTTGTTTTTGTTTTTGTTTTTTTTAATCAGTTCTTTTTCTTTTGTGTCCATTTAGTTTCTCCATTGAGGCTCAACACAAACAAGCAACATTGATTGTCACTAGTGGACAATGTAGTGCATTACACCAAAAGCGCCGCGAGAAAAAAAAACAAAACAAATAAACACAAATCCCTTCGGCTCCTCCTTGATCTAGGAATTGATTGGGCGTTTAGCTCGTGGATTGATTGGAAAGATTGTTTCAGTTTGATCTCGATGGCAACAGTTCATATTCTCGTGGCTGCAGTTGGTAGCGTTCTTTTTCTTCTGCTCTCCTCGCTGTCGCTGTCGTTAGAAGGTTGTTTTGCTTCTATCAAAGCAAAACAACCTTCGCCCCGCTTGGATTAGACGGAGGAAAAAGCGCAACTCTGATCAGGACAAATTAGCAATCAGAACATTCCGGTGCGTCTCCTCCTCCAATCAGCTTGCCTCCTCTCAGCCGCGGACCCCCGACCGCCTCGCCTTCCTCCTCAAAACTCTGCAATCAGCTCGGCGCCGCTTCGACAGGGTGACGAATTGATCGGCTGGAAGGAGACAAACCGGTTGGGTGAAGGCCTTTTCCGTGCACCCCCCCACCCCCCACCCCCTCTCCTCCTCCCCCCTGTGAATCCATCCAGCGGGTCGCGGCGGCGCTGCGTTTCGCTAACTTGACACAATCGCGCCTGGAGGGGGTCACCGGGAGGGTTTGATCCCCGACCCTGCCAATCTATAACAGGGGCCGCGGCCGCCCGCCTCTCCACCCCCCCCCCCCCCTTGCCCCCCCTCCTGGTGAAGGATGGCCTGTTAGCATCGCCGGGAGCAGCCGTGCGTCCCTGAGGCTGATTAAAACGCGGCTTGATGGCCGTTATTTACTGCGCGGCCGCTGGTGTGTGTTGCACGTTGGTCCATGTGCACGAGTGGCTCAAGGACTCGTGGAAGAACCTCCTCCAGAACCTCAGAGCCGGTGCCGTGCATCATACGGGTGGGGGTGGAGGGTGGAGGAGAGGGTGGGTGAGGCATCTCTCTCGCTGCAGGGTGTCTCACCCTCTCAGCCTCGGCTGAAGGGTGAAGGCTGCTGACGTGCACCCTGAAGTGGTGGCCATTTTTTCTTTGTCATGCAAGTGTGTGTGTGCGTGCGTGCACTAGGCCCCGTGCACACCTCGCCACACCGCTGCAGCTGATGGCTGTCACTGATGGCAGCGGTGGCTCCGCCGTGGAAACGAAGGTCAGAGTAGTTTGGGGGGGAGCCGGTGGGGGTCGGGGGGGTCCGGGGGAGAGAGGGGGGGGTTCGGTCCGGCCCCCCTCTCTGAGGACTGTAGCTGTCAGCAAATGAGACAGTGGGGGCGGAGCCAGGGAGATAAAAGCCGAGGGTGAGGGAGACGGTTGGCTAATGAGAGGTAGGGGAGTGTGTGTGTGTGTGTGTGTGTGTGTGTGTGTGTGTGTGTGTGTGTGTGTGTGTGTTGGGCGTGAGGTAAAGGAGAAGGGGAAGAGATTAAAAGAATAACCGTACAAGGTAACGATGGAAAAAACAGGAGTTTAACAGCAGCTGAGACCTGATTGGTCGGTTTGGTCACAAACATCGCTCACGCACGTCTCGCTGGAGCATTGTGGGCGTGGCCTTACCGCCTCCCTCGCCTCTCGGCCCGACACTCGGCTGGTGATGGAGCAGCAGCCGGTGAGACCTCGGCGCTCTGGGATGATGGATCGGACGGAGGGGCCGGCGGCCTGGAGGGGGCGCCGCAGTGTTGCGTGACTGATGGGAACATGCAGTTTCCTCTTTTTTTCGGCTGTGTGTGCATGCAGGGTGTCGGCGCTGCCTTGCAGCCAGTTTTCAAGGGTTCAAACGTTGCTCACAGAGCTTGGATTTTTTTTTCCGTTGTGATCTGTCATTGTAGTGTTGTCCGAGACGAGACCAAGACCCTTAAAACCCCACGTCAGGTTAAGCTAGCTAGCGCTGCGTGGTCCGTGGTGACCCCGCCATGAACCCATGACCTGCAGGGCAGCTGGGACGGGCGACCCCGAGGCCAGGATCAGCTGGGATTTAAAAATAATAATGTACGGGGTGGATACATTGAGGTTGGAGGCTTCATTAGCAACGTGGCTAAAGAGACACTAAAGTGCGAAGAGGAACAAACGCTGACGACTGAAGAGCCGAAAAAGTGTCTGGAAGCCATAAAAGTTTCAGGCAGCGGAACGCCATTAAAAACCACAGGGAGAGAAAGCGAACAAGCGGCACCGTCTCAGTGGCGACAAGGGCAGAAAGCAGCTGCTAAAAAACCACAGAAGAAGAGACAGACAGAGTCTAGGGTGATGGAGGAGAGAAAACTGATGTCACTGGAAGGTTTTTTCCGCTTCTCCCCCGGCTCAGGAATGTTAAGTGTTGCTCGGAAGCCTGGATCTCGAGCTAACTGTAAATAAAAAATCTGATTGGAGCAGTTTGAACCTCGCTATGTGGCGCTAGCGGCTATGTAGTAGTTTCCGCCACTTCCTCAGTGTCTTTTACGGGCTCTAAATCAGCCGAACGTGCAAAACAAGTCCAGCAGATTTGGGGAAATGTTCAGTGTGTGCGTGTGTGTCGTGTCTGATTAGCCAGCGTAGCTTATCCAAACACGGCTAGCGGAGAGCTCCCTTAATGGTCGAGAGCGAGCTGCTCTTTCCAATCAGTGTGTGTCAGCAGCAGCAGAGGAGGATATTGGCAGCGGTTCAAGCCGCACTACACCAGCGGCTCCTGGACGCTTCGCCAAACAACCCTGCCGTTGTGTGTGTGTGTGTGTGTGTGTGTGTGTGTGTGTGTGTGTGTGTGTGTGTGTGTGTTTCCCTTCTCACCTTCCCCCCTCGCTGGAGAGCTGTTAGCATTGCCCGTAAAAGGCTGCTTGGCTCCAGACGCTAACCAGTGACTCACAGCCGCGGCGGGAGTCGCCCGCTCTCCGCTCGCCGCCGGACATCGCGTGTCCGCCACGTTAACTCGCTCGCCACCTGAGACAGAGTGGCGCTCGTTTGTTTTGTTTCGTCGTCCTTCGCGCCGCGAGAGGTTGGAGTGGTGGACGAAAAAGCTCAGCTGCTCCCTCAGCACTTTTTTTTTAAAGTCCAGTCATAATATTTATTTTTCAAAAAAAAAAAAACTGGATTTCTGGGTTAAAAAAGAATTAAAAGAAAAGAAAAGAAGAAGAAGAACGTGTGTGGGAGCTTCCTTCCATTAAGTGTTGCCTGCACATGTAGCGTAGCCTCGGCCCGACTCATTCATTTATAATGAGTCGGTTACGACTCCCCCGAGTCTCGCCGGAGACGAGCGACTCGCCGTTCAGTCAGGCGGAACCTGCAGCAGCAGCAGCAGCAGCAGCAGCAGCAGCAGCAGCCGCAAAACACAACAGGAGACAAAGTGGAGAGGAGGTTAATAAAAACTGACCATTTTTTTCATTCATGCCGCACATTTGGTCACAGATGTAAATTCATCATCAGGGAAGCGAGGAGCTTTCAACTGAGCGGAGGAAAAAAACCTCTGGCTGAGGATTTCCTGAAATGTTTCCTGTGTTGGGTTAGTGAGACGCTGCATTGCATGTTTATAATCGAGGGGAAGATATGGCTGAGTGTGTGTGTGTGTGTGTGTGTGTTTGAAAGTGCACGCACGTGCACACATACATGAGCACACACACTCCTGTCTCAGGTGTTTAAGATGCTGAAAGGGGGATGATGAAGAGGGAGGGAGGGTGAGAGGGAGGGGTGTGGGGGTTGGGGAGGGAGTATGAGGGGTGTGGGGGGGTAGAGGGGGGGTCCAGAAGGATGGGGGGGGGGGCGGTGGGAGGGTTGACCCGGTGCCAAACGTCTCTGAGAAGCTAAACAGTGTCAGCGAGTGCGAGCGAGCGTCCGTCCGTCTGTCTCTGCTCTCTGTCACACTTCTCCTCCCTCTCACCCTCTCCGTCTTCCCTCCCACCTCTTTTCCCTCCCTCCTCCATCCTCTCTCTGCTTTGTATCCCGGTGCCCTCTCCTCCTCCCTCACCTCCTCCCCCCCCCCCCCTCCCCCGTCAGAGCAGAACAGCCTGAGGACACGCTGACAGGAAGTCGGCTCCCATGAAAGGCAGCAGGTCGCCCTCATGCCTGTATAAGGCCAGATGACTGACCAGTGTGTGTGTGTGTGTGTGTGTGTGTGTGTGTGTGTGTGTGGCGCACAAGTGTGCATGTGTGTGTGTGTGTGTGTGTTTTGTCCGTATCCATAGCCGTCCGAGTACATTTACCTTCCACTCTGCTCCTCCTCCTCCTCTTCCTCCTCTTTGGCCGATGACTCTGTGTGTGTGTGTGTGTGTGTGTGTGTGTGTGTTTATGCTGCGCCCTCTCGAGTGGTGCCGTGACGTGCGTGTGCGTGCGCACGTGGGTGTGTGTTTGTGCGGCTGACGCGTGCCGCGCCGCCGCTGCGGCCCAGAGGGAGCGCTGCTCTCTGTGGGTTCATCCAAACAAAGCTCGGGCTGAAGCCAGAGAGGAATGCCGGCGCTGGCGGTCAGAGACACAGAGGGTCAACTAGGATAAGAGTGTGTGAGTGTGTGAGTGTGTGAGTGTGTGTGTGTGTGTGTGTCAGGACTCGGCCTCTGGCTGTTTGCAGGCTATTCCTGTCCTCACACTCACCTGATTGCCATGTATAGTCACAGAGCCGCGATGAAATCCTCCCCACTGGAACACTTCAGTGTTCAGCCCGGGCCGCAGTCTAACGCTCGGCAGGGACGAAGAGGAGGCAGAGGAGGCAGAGGAGGCACCGACTCCTTCCGTCCCTCGTGTGTTTTTCCCCAGTCAGAGAGTTTCCTCTGTGTTGAGCACAAAACCAAAAAAGAGAAGAAAAAAACAACGTTAGCTGGTGCTTCCTGGAAAGTGGAAGCTGTTTTGTTTTGTCCCCCACTGCTCTGGCGTTTTGCGCAACACTTTGGCTCTCGGTCCAGATTCCTTCTTCTTCTTGGGTGTTTTTCTTCTGAATGTAACAAAGGCTGAAATAAACACTAAAAGGACTCGTGCAGATGAAGAAATGTGACGCTGAGGCAGCGCGACTTCCTTTAGCCCTCTGTTTACAGCCTCCCGCTGACACTCGGCCTTTTGCAGGGGAATGAAAGCCGAACGGTTTTGTTGCATTGAATTTGTCTATGTAAACATCAAGGTTGTGTGTGTGTGTGTGTGTGTGTGTGTGTGTGTGTGTGTGTGCTGCCTCGGCTTCAAAGCAGCAGCAACTGGTTTGACCTCTGACCTCTGAATATCTTGCCAGCCTTCCCACCCCACCTCCGCCCCCCCCTTCCACGGCTTTACAGATAGAAAGCGTGCACTACCGTGCAGAAGCTCCGCCTCCTCCTGGTGTTTACTCCACGCCCTCTGAGACTCTCAGTGCGCCGCGGCGCCGCAGCTGCAAACAGCAAAAACTTTCCCACCGCTGAAAAACCAAACAGCACGTCGTCGTGTTTTCCAAATTCTCGCCCACCGCTGCGTTCCAATCTCTCTCTCTCTCTCTCTCTCTCTCTCTCTCTCTCTCTCTCTCTCTCTCTCTCTCTCTCTCTCTCTCTCTCTCTCTCTCCCTCTCTCCCTCTCTCTCTCTCTGAGAACCAGCTGGACCTGCACTGATGTTGATACCATGTGACCCCTCCCTCCCCAGCCCTCCGCCGCTGGCAGCCAAAAGCTAACGCGGCCGCTTGGCGTGCGGGCCAATTAAAAGCCAGTGACATTCAGGTGCGCGAGACGTGGTGACATTCAAAGCGGCGCCCCGCTGACCCCCCCTGGTGGTGTTACAGCATCGGGGCGTCTCGCCGGGCGTCTTGTAATCCCGCCGAGGAGGAACGCCGCAGCCCTTCAAAATGTCATTAGGCATCTATTTCTTTTTTTTTTTTTGTCTCTCTCCTTGTTCTCCGACCTCGAAGCGCTCGGGACGGTCTAGGCAGGGGGAGGCGGGAGGGGGAGGAAGGGGGGGGCGCGGGTGGAGTGGATGGAGACCCTCCCTCTGCGCGTGACGGGAATCAGAGCCTGGTTTGATGAGGCTAACGTGGCTCCATGCTCACTCTTGTACCTGATCAGCTGAGGGGAGGCCCCTTGATATCTAGAAATTCTGTTGCTACATTTACAGGTATGTATTTAAATATATACATGTATATTACTCACATACCAATACATAACCCATACTAACTACCCACTCGCTGTATATCAACCAGGTGTCATAGAACTGTCCATTTCTGATCTGCTCACTTAAACAGTGGTGATGGATTAACGGTGCGGGGCTGCAATAAAGGACGTCTCAGGGCCGAGGAGGAGGAGGAGGAGGAGGAGGAGGAGGAGGAGGAGGAGGAGGAGGAGGACACTCAGGCTTGAAGGTTGCTGAGGGCAGCGTAGCTCCGCCCGCCTCCCCTCCTCCCCTGCTGCAACCACCCCCACCCCACCCCTCCCCACACGCATGCACGCACGCATGTTGACAAATCTGCAAGCTCGGCACGATAAGTGCGCGCGTGCCTTTGCATGCGTGTGCGAGTTTGCACGCCGGCGCCCGCGCAACCTAATTGGCTGCTGACGGGACGCTGCAGGGGGGGGTGGGGGGAAGGAGGAGGAGGAGAGGGGAGCTCATCGATGTGCGTTTGCCCTCCGGAAGTCTCTCTCTCTCTCTCTCTCTCTCTCTCTCTCTCTCTCTCTCTCTCTCTCTCTCTCTCTCTCTCTCTCTCTCTCTCTCTCTCCTCTCTCTCTCTCTCTCTCTCTCTCTCTCTCTCTCTCTCTCTCTCTCTAGCTCTCCCTCTCTCTCTCTCTCTGGGCTCTCGTTACAGGAAGCATCGCAGCGACCGCAGAGTTGAGGAGCGGCGGCATTCATAAAGTTCTCATATTTCCATCCTCCTCCTCCTCCTCCTCCTCCTCCTCCTCACCGTCTCGCCTCTGTGTGAATGATAAAACGCCTCCTGGCCGTCCAGAAAACAGCCCATCTTCTGAACGCAGCTGCGTTTGCAAGGGGACAATAAGACAAGGTGGCCTCAGGGGGCGGAGCCAACACCTGCCTGGTTGGGGACGCATATTATCAGTATCATAAATATATTTTGCAAAGTACGAGGCCTTTAATTTTCTGCAGGACGAAATAACGCAACTGCTCGTGTGTGTGTGTGTGTGTGTGTGTGTGTGTGTGTGTGTGTGTGTGTGTTCCCTGCTGGAAGAATGTTTGATCTTGAGTGGCGCTGCACAAACCAAACACAGGATGAAAACTCTCAGGGTGGAATTCTTCCTGCACGCCGGCAGGACTCAGTCATCGCTGCGTGTTTTTGCCACTGCAGCCGCCTCGTCGCCGCCTCGTCGCCTCGTCGCCTCGTCCATTCACAACCACGCGCGTGTTTGTTCTTCACAACATCGCCCATCAGGCCCAATTTACCCCCCGCCAATCCCTGCTGGATTAGTGGCTAATCTGTTTGCCGTGGGGTGGAGGTGGCGGTGAGGAGGGCGGCGGGCGAAATAGATGGAAAAAAAAAAGAAGCGGCTCCTCTCTCTCATCTCCGCCGTATTAATATTTCTATTAGCGGCGACTCGCACTGATGCGATGTGACACTGGCGGCGCTGCGCGAGGACCCAGGCTGATGTCGGGAGACGGAGACGTCTGGCTGCGCTGACAGGCGGCGCCGCCACGCCGACCTCCTCCAGAGGTGGCGGCGTGGAAACGCAGAAAAAAAAGAAAGTTTATCTTTCGCTGAACTTTACTGGCTCGGGTTTGAAACTGCGGGCGCCACCTTGAGCCCGGTGCAGGTGTTGTCTCTCAGGTGAAGCGATGGCCTCCTCAGAGGGAACCAGCAGCTGGAGGTGTAGCGTGTGGTGCACGGCAGGTGGAGGAGCCCAGATAGGTGAGCAGAGACTATTCCTCTGGGCCCTGAGGGGGCGGAGCCTGAGGGGGCGGAGTCTGTATCAGTCCAGTCATGCGTGTCGTGGCCGCCGTTGTGTAGTCTTGAGCGAGCTGGGCGGCGCTGGCAATGATGATGATGATGATGGTGGTGGCGGTGATGATGATGATGATGATGATGATGGTGGCTGAGGGGGCGTGGCCTCATGGCGACGTCACACCCATCACTGGTCTTCTTTTTTATTTTCCCGCTGCTTCTCAACGGTTGGCCGGTGGGCTTTGCACTTTTCATTTCACTCAACCATGCATGAAGGTTCTATGCTAATCTCTGATGTTGTCAAGTGAGATTTATTGTCCGCAGCCCCCCCCCTCCATCCCTGCCTTTTTTTATTTTTTTTTAAATAAAAAAACCAAACCCGTTTTACAGCAGGGGGAGCCCTCTGTCATGTTTATTGCACCATGATGACGGATGAGCGCGAGCACTTTCCTCCGTAATCTTATCTAGTTCCTGTTCCTGCTGAAGATCAGAGTCTGTTGCAAGACACACAAGAACGCTGTTCGTTTCGACCACTGATGATTGTGTAGCAGTCAGTCGGGTCGGTACTGCCTGCAGTCCCTCCGCCAATCAGCAGGGGCGCCGCAAGATATGTAGAAATGTGTTCAGGTTTGGAAAGAAATTCACAAAAAATTGTGTGAAACTTTAAAAGTAAAAGGTTCTGAAAAATGGGCGGTGCTATGCTATGAAACACCATCTAGCGGGCCTGCTAGATGTGTGCAGCTGCCCTCTAGTGGCTTGCGATGTACTGCGGTGTAGGGGAAGTTGCTGCCAAAGCCGGCAGAGAGCGGAGAGGGAAGGTGTTGTTGTTCAGCGAGAAGAGCCCTCGGTGCCTCTTTCTTAGTTCACCTTTGCGTGAAATCGTTGGGACCACTTGATAAAACTGCCACGACAGCAACATCGATGCTAACGATGTTAGCGTCGACTCGTCTCAGCGTCGGCCGTTTGCTCTGTTTCTTCAGAGACTTTTAGTTTTAGCTCCAAAACTTTTAACTGCAAAGCTGAAGTCTGACTGGGAAACCACCAAAGGTTGGAGATTAGCAAGATGGATATGCTGGATTGATGACGTTTTGAAATGTCAGCGATACGGCTGCTTCACAGGGTCACTGTGAATTTGAAGCTGCAAGTTTTCATTACGTATTTCAAAACGCACAAGAAAACGAGGCGGCCGAAAGCTTTCAACAGCACAGAAAAGCACTTTTCTTTCTTTTTGTTTTGTTGTTGTTGTGGGGGTGTAGTTTCAAAATCCGGAAGGGTCCCCGCATAAACCTTTCAGCGAGCGAGCGCAGGCCGTTTCTAACCTTTCGGCGCCGGGATCCGAAATGCCAGAGAGCCAAACGTCTTTCATTAATCTCCGGACTAAAGCTCCCTGCGTCAGCACAACCTGCAGCGCCACCGCAGAGGAAAAAAAGTCCAACCCGGAGGAAAGTAACTCGCTCTTGGTCTGCTGCTGCTGCTGCTGCTGCTGCTGCTGCTGCTGCTACAGCTACAGCTACAGCTACAGCTGCAGCCGCCTTCCACCGTTTCCCCTCCTGCACCTTGTTCTTTTTTTAATTAGGAAGGGGATATTAAAAAAAAAAAAGTGCCGGAGGGCTCATGCATAAGGGACAAAGCACTTAGCATGTCTGGCCCCGACGCAAGATTCTACATTCTGCTTCTTAAAATAAATCCATTTCTCGCTGCCCCCCGGGCCTGCTGCTGCTGCTGCTGCTGCTGCTGCTGCTGCTGCTGCTGCTGCTGCTGCTGCTGCTGCTTTTCTCCTGCTTAAAAAGACGCCCGATGTTGATTCTAGCTTTAGCTTGCCACGCTCGCCAGGCTGGCTGGCCCGGCCTGTAGCAGCTTGGCCACATTTAAATGAACGAACGGGCTGTGGGGCATAGATTTGCATAATACACACACACACGCACGCACACACACACGCATGAGGGAAGCAGGGGGGGGGCGGGGCTGAGAGGTAGAGCCCGAGATGAAGTGGCTCCTGCCTCGGCCGAGCAAACAAAAATTAAAAAGTCCCCCCGACCACTTTAACTCCCGAGCTGCACCTCATGCACATTCATCCTAATGTTTAATTCACTTGAAAGTCGAGCACAGGGGCCCTGTTTTCGCCTCCTCCTCTTCTTTTTTTTTTCTTCTTCCCTCCGCTGCCTCTTCCTCCGCCCAGCCAGCCCCGCCCCCCCGCGGCGATGTCACAGGGGATCAAGTCACGCAGGCCCAGGGACTTTGTTTGTGATTCATCTGGAGGGGGGAGGGGATGGGAGGGGGGGGGTTGGTGGAGAGGGCGCTAGTGGCAGGCTTGTAGCCCCGCCTCCCATGGTCGCTGCTGCCGCCGCCGCCACCCAATGGGCATCTGAGAAGGAGAGATTCCTGCGTGACGTGAATCTCTGCGCGCTGGGAAATCGCATTAAAATTACATGAAAATGGTCGGAAGGCAAGAAGAGGCGAAGCTTCATCAGAGCTCTTTATTCAGATGGCAGCTCTGCCCGCTGGTTGCTGTCTATTCCAGGCGCGATATTTATTTTTGTACACAAATTAAAGAACGAGCGAAAGCGGTCGGCCTCAGCGGAGCTGCTCCCCCTAGAGGAAAGGCGAGGCGGCTTCGTTTGTTTGCGCAGCGCAGCGTCAACATGCGCTCGTCAGGACGCTGAGATTGTAAATACGGACGGGAAAAAAATGCGTTGGCAGCATTAAAATGAGAAATCGCAAACATACATCATACAAATCTGAGAGCTAGCGTTGTATTAGTGGCATCAAAAATGATCAATTATATTATTGTAATGAATTGAATTTGAGTATTTCAGTATTTAACATTGAGAAACAGACTCTCTTGGCCAATTTTTTTTTAAAAAGCAGGATGTTGAAGACTTCAGGAGTCCGGAAGAAGGAAATCTGAAGGCCGTCTGGTTGCTTTTCCCTCCGTCTGGAGGCGAAACGCATCCACGGCCAGGATCAGAAACACTCTCCAGTCCCCAGGGCGTCCGTCGTCTCATAAACCAAAAGTATTATTTATAAAATCAGAGGCATGTGATGATCACTGCGAGCGGCTCTGAGAGAAATCTCCCGCCGTCCGACCGGCAAGCTGCGAACACGCCGATACATTAAAGCGGCCGGCTTGAAATAAACACGCTGCCAAGTTTATTCCAATTTGACTGGACACGAGTCTTTTCATCTTCCTGCTCCCCAGTTAAAAATAAACCAGCGTCAGTGTCGAAGCCGAAGTGCAACTGATTACATTTAGGGGCCGATCTGAAAACTCCACCGAGACACCAGGTTTGCTTGGACCTCAGAGTCTTTTGGGCTTTTTTTTTTTTTTTTTTACAGTCTTTGATTTAAAAAACAGTTCAATGCTTCAGTTGACTTTCAGTTTCCAAAAGTACTTCTTTTGATGTTTGGATGTATATTTATATATGTTAGTGTCATCTGTGAAAATACATCGCCCATATGTTTATGTTACCAAAAAAAAAAACTTGACCAAGAACGGAGTCCTGGGGAACGCCACCTGGTGGTGGAATGACCTTTACACACCAAGCTGTCAATATTTATTAAGAAGTGATCAAATTATTGTAGAAATTCCACAAAGTTTTACGCTTTATTACTTCATTCTAACCCGGCCACTAATAGACTACAACATTTTTTACAGTCTGAGCTTTAAACTGTGATTTGATGTGTTTAGTGTGAAAGGTTAGTTCAAAGCAGCTGTTCAACCGCAGAACAAGCTCATCTCTTGTAAAGGGTTTTTTTTTTTTGTTTTTTTTTAAACTCTTCCATTATTAGAGACGAAAGTAGCAAGAAGCACGAGACGGATTTCCAATACTGGCGGGGACGCAGCACACTGGGACTGGCTGCCGTCTTCTTTTAATTGCTCTTTTAATTAACTGGTGTCCCGCCTCTGTCAGGCTGCCCCAACACGACATTTAGCACCAAGTAATGACGTTAACCTCTCGTTGACCACGCCGCCGTGGATGTAGCCTGGCGCCGCCAAATGAAATGAGATGAGCTGAGCGGGCGTTATTTACTGCCACGTGCAGGCAGGTGGGGGAGCAGGCGAGCCACAACTCCCAAACACACACACACACACACACACTCACACACACACACAATACTGTCCATTTTAGGACATTTACTCAGAGAAAACACACTCCTATCCAAAGTTTGTGCCAGAATGAACGCCGCCTGCAGAAGCTGAAACAAACATTGTGATTCAAAACACTTTGATCTTGCACCATCTAAATATTTAGGACTTTATTTTAGTAAATGCAACTCAGCTCCGCCCCCTTCCCAGGCTGTGGGGTGGAACTCTGGGAGAAAAAGGAGTCCGAATTAGTCCGAATCCAGTTGTGTGTCGCAGCTCCGGGTTCAGACTGACGCTATTTGTGCCACATCCTGGTTTATTGATTCCACTTCCTGTTTAATGCCACCTGCCACTTCCTGGGATGTCCTTGATGCCACTTCCTTGTTCGTTATTCATGCCACTTCCTGGTTCCTATTGATGCCACTTCCTTGTTCGTTGTTGATTCCACTTCCTTGTTCGTCATTGATTCCACTTCCTGGTTCGTCGTCGATGTTAATAATTCTCCCTCCGCACTTCTTGCAGTTTGTCCTCGTTTCCGTCAGCACCACAGTTCCTACGCCAGTGGCCTAGTTTGTAGCTTCTCATCCGCTGTAACCCCACCCCCTCCCTCTCTAGCTCTCACACACACACACACACACCCAGGCACATGAAACCAGTTTCAAGTGACAGACCTCCTTGTTGTCAGGCAGGCAGCGATGGAGGAAAAGAAGAAAAAAAAATGAATCTATCTCCAAATGTTGGACGCTGTGGATTTATTAGACGCTGGATCTTCCGCAGCGTTTCGTCAAGGAGACTGGGCAGGCCGGAGGAGTGACCCTCGCCACGTTCACTCCTCACCCAGAGTATCACTGCGAGCCAATGTCCTTTTTTATTTATTTTTTTTACAGAGGCGGAATAAGCTGCCTTGGCCCCGCGAGTGCCGCACCTCGTTTTAATCAGGCTTTGGGGGAGTGAAATATGGGCCTGGCGAGGAGGAGGAAGAGGAGGGAGGGGCGAGGCAGGGGAGGCGGCGATGGGGGAGAAAGAGGGGAGGGGGAGGAGGGAGGCCGCACCCCACCTCCATTCATCTGGTTTCAATCTTCCCTCCGCCCTCGGATGTGGCCGTGTGGGCATTCCAACACTGAGGAGTGTGTGTGTGTGTGTGTGTGTGGGGTGGTCAGAAGAATTGGTGCTGAGCTTCAGGAAAAGGGCAGCCGGCAGATTTGTTTGGTGCCTCCTCGCCGCCGCCGCCGCCGTGCACAAGGACGCTCACTGCTGGAAATCCTGCAAAGTGCTGATGCCCCGGTTTGGAAAATGGACCAGAAGAATTTTGCTGAAATGGACAAAAAATGGACCAAAAGAAAAAGATTTTTTCTGGGGTTTTTTTGTTTTTTTTTGGTTTTATGCCAAAGTCAAATTGTTCCTGCATTTGTTTGTCTGACAGCTGTGTGTCACACACAGTGTGCTGCAGGTGTGTGTGTGTGTGTGTGCGTGTGTGTGTGTGTGTGTGCGGCAGATGGCAGCTCGGGCTATTAGCTCCCCTCACTGACCCTCAGCCAGGCCTTCCTTTCCCTTCCAGGAAGCCTTTGCAGCTCCACCGTCCATCCATCTAGTCCCACCCCACCCTGCCCTCCCCTTCCCGGCCGTCATGTGACCAGCGCTCCGCCCGTGTCAGCTGACCCGCCGGTCGACACCTTCCCCGTGCGCAGCTGCCGCAGCAGACGTGGCATCTGTCCACCTCTGGGGGGAAACGGCCGGCGTCAGCGTGTCCTTCGCCGTCTCGGCCAGGTTTTCTCCCCCCACCCCCACCCCCGCCCCTCCTCTCTCCTCCCACAGCTGCAGCACCCCTCCCTCCCCCCATTCTACAGTCCTTTATGAATGAGGCGTCGCCCTGCTCCGTTATTTTTCCGCCCAGCTGAGCGAGTAAAAGGACACGTCTGACGCACGCCACAGGAATGGCGTCGCCGCTAATATGTCAGTGGTGCGGCAGTACAGCGGTGCAGCGAGAGGCGGGGCCAAGGGGGGGCGAGGGGGAGGGGCGGGGACTCGTCTGTTTTCAATTAGCCTGACGAAATGCTCTACATGAGAGCTGCTTGGCTGTGCCCAGGAACCGAGCAGCTTCTTCGTCTTTGCGAGGTGCGAGGTGAACTTTGACTTTACGCTGCGATAAATAATGTCAACGACCCAAATAAGTAGGAGGAAGGAGTGAGGCGGAGGCGGAGGGGAGGGGGAGGAGGAGGAGGAGGAGCCTCCAGATCTGCACATTCTCTCCCCCCCAAAATGCATCACTTAGAATCTTACAATGGCCCCTAAAGCTGAGCTTTAGTGCTGCTCCAAATATAGCAGCAGCAGCTCCGGGCTTGTTCTCCTCACAGTTCTTCCGCTCGTCGCTCACGTGTTGCCAAACTTCACTTGGCCTTTCCTGTCCGCGTTGGACTGGTTGACACACACTGAAAGTTTTCATCGCGCTCTCTCTCTCTCTCTCTCTCTCTCTGTCTCTGTCTTCATCCATTATCAGGAGTCTCGTGCACCTAGTCAGCTCCGCTCTCCCTCTAATGGACATAAAAGAAAGTGGAAGAAGAAGAAGAAGAAGAAGAAGAAGAAGAAGAAGAAGAAGAAGAAGAAAAATTGCATATTGCAGCAAGAAAAAAAAAAACAGACTTGGCAGCACGAAAGCTTATTAAGTATCGATCCGCTGAGGTCAGTCAGTCGGTGCCCGGCCGCTCCGACGGTGGCAGGAGAGAGAGAGGAGCCGCTTCACACACGCCTGCCAGGCACAAATTGAGATTAGAGAACATAAATAAGACGTGAAGTGGAGAAGAGCGCTCAGTGTCCAGCAGGGGAGGAGATGGAGGAGGCGGAGGAGGAGGAGGAGGGGCCTGCCACGGAGACCAGGGAGGGGAGCGAGGAGGGGAAAAGTGTGTGTGTGTGTGTGTGTGTGTGTGTGTGTGTGTGTGTGGAGGCCTGGTGGTACGGCAGCGTGGCGAAGCCTCGACAGGAGAGTTTTTAAGTTGATCAGCGGCAGTTTGATGAATCCGCCTGGTCTCAGCTGCGGCTCCACCATCTGGCCTGCAGAGGAAGGAACACACACACACACACACACACACACACACACACAGAGAAGAGGGAGGTGGAGTTCCCTCTTCCCCCCCCCCCTGTCCCGTGACGCCGTCGTCCGCGGCGCCCTGTCACTACCTTCACCGGAGAGCCTTTGATGGATATTTTCCATTCGTCCTCGGCAAAAGCTGCCTGCCAAGAATAACATCGTAATTCTGCACCACCGATGAGAAATAAGCTAAGCCCCGGGACAAAAGCTCGTTGAATATGGAAGGGGGGAGGGAGAAAAACACTCACACACACACACACACACACACACACACACACACACACAGTGCGCCGTGCACGACTGCGGGGAAAGTTCTCCGTGTGAGGGAAACCAATTCTGATGTCTGACAAAGCAAACGCAAAATATTTCAATTTTTTTTAGTGATGGTTTAAAATAGCTGACTGGGATCTTGTGACAGAACAATTGTTCTCTTTCAAAGAAAAACAACAAGACTTTATTTTGTTTCCGCATCAGAGGATCTGATCCTCCGACTTCCTCCCCAGTCGAAACCTGTTTGCTCACCCGGGGGTTGATTCAGGACGTGGCCTTTCTCTCTCGGTTACCGCGGCGACGGGAGTCTGCCGTAGAGCCGCACGATTCTGGAATAAATGAGAATCACGATTTTGTTGTTTAGAATTGAGATCACGATTCTCTCACGATTTCTGTCTTCCAAACAAATATTTATTGTCCGGAACAAAAGAGCAGAAACCAAAAAATATCAAAGTGCTTCATGTGAGATTGGCACTTCAACCCCAGTCGTCAAAAAGCAACAGTTGTAGCTGCAACAACTGACAATAAAAACACAATAAACCTCAGTCTCATTGCTTCCTGAGCATACAAGCAGACCAAAATATAGTCAGCAGCCCACTGGTTAAAGAGTCTTTGTAAAGGATCCGAGTTTGTTCAGCATTTTCAAAGTGTAGTGAGTCGTCGTAGCTTCATGGAAATGTTCTCTGTGGTGACGTTTGAGGTGGTTTCATAAATTTGTATTGTTTCCTTGCGGTGCTGCAATTAAGCCAAGACACTCTTTGCACCTTACGTTCTTTTGACTTTTGCGTCTCCTCTGAAACCGAAAAACTTCCAGACCAAGGAATGTCATCATGGCTTTTATTTTGTTTCACCGGACTGATGGTGTTTTTGTTGGCTGTCCAAGTTTTCCTTTCCAAGCACTTCACACATTCACGTTGTCGGAGCTTCTCGGTCGGCGTCTTCCCCACCTGCCGCTCGATTGGTTGCTCTGCGTCACATGGTATATTGTTGCGTTGTCATTTGCTAAGAAAGTTAAGAGCGCTTGTTTTCGTGCAGCTGATCTCCCGAATGAAAAGAATTGTGACAGGATTGTCGCCATTTAGGGATGAGATCCCTGCTGGAATTGTCGGAATCGAGATTGCAATTTTTTATTTTTTTTTAACGATTAATCGTGCAGCGCTGGTCTGCGGGACTTTCGCTGCAGCTCAGCAGATGTTTTGGTGGCTGCAGCAAAGAAAGGAAAACACACACACACACACACACACACACACAGAAGAGGCGGCGGAGCGAAGCCCCGTGTTCACCGAGGCCCAAACAGCCCGTTTGACATTTAGACCCTAGAGTTGAGCCCAGAGTGGAACTCTGGACCCGGGAAAAAAAAAAAAAAGTTCCCAGCTGCTCGGCCTGCTGCAGATGACAGCCGAGGAGTCGAGCGGAGCTGAAGATGCATCGGCAGCAATTAACATTTTCAAATCGGAGGGACGGGGGGGGCGCCCTCTTTTTTTTTTTTCGGAGAGTGATGAATAGGTTTTTAATTGAACGGGGAAAAATAATAAGAAGTCGCAGCCGGTGGCAATCAGCAATCAGCGCCGCGGCGAAGGAGGAGGAGGAGGGGGAGGAGCTCCAGAGAGACGCGGCTGTCAGTCTTTCCACTCGGTGGCGAGAGTCAAAGCTGCGGCTTTTCACGGAAAAAAGAAGACAGAGAGAGAGAGAGAGAGAGAGAGAATGGAAAGAATCTGGACCGACTCTGCAAAAACTCCAGTGTCTCTTTCATTTTCGAGGAGCAGAGCAGCAGTGGTGGGTTTTTTTCGTCTCTACCCTTTCCAAACCACTCTTATGATTCACTGACTTGCAACGGCGCCCCTGCTGGTGACACGGCGCGACCGCACCCCCGCAGCTCCGCACGAGAGGTGTCGCTTCTCCCGTCGCCGGCCGGCCAGTTGTGAAAAAAAGGCCCCTCGCGGTGTTGTTGGTAAACACATGCGATGCCGCTCACTGGCACCGACCGCCGAGGAGCTTTTTCCATTCGCTCGTGTTTGACCAGGACGGTGACAGACGGAAAACAGCTGCTCTGACTTTCATTAAATGCGGGCGGATGAATAATGCAGCCGGCGAGCGAGCGAGCAGCCCGAGAGTTTCGTAGCAGATCGGAATCAGTGGGGCGGGTTCGCAGATTATCTCCCTCTTTCATTAAGAGCGCCAGACAACGACAGCTAACAGGATCCAGCCGCTGCTTTCAGCCAAGGAGGGGTTTTCCTCCGTCCAAGAGCTGACAGGAGAACACATGTATTGACGTGTCTTGCTGATTTATGCTACATATGCCGGAGATGATTGTTGCGTTGTGTGTGTGTGTGTGTGTGTGTGTGTGTGTGTGTGTGTGTGTGTGTGTGTGTGTGTGTTGGACGGTGGGGTTGAGTCAACTGCTGTATTTTTCAGTGGCCTGGCGGAGCAGGAAGGAACCTGGCAACCTTCGTTAGGAGCTCTCTTTCTGTCGAAGTTTCACGGAGAGGCTGCAGGTCGTCTTGATGCCATGCGTGTGCACGTACGTGCATGCATGCGTGGCTGGAGCAGATGCTGGCGCGATTAGACTGGTGCGGCGCTGTAAGCAGGCTTTACTGGCTCCGACTCCCCCTGGGAAACATTGTAATTAGCTCCCTTCCCGCCATCTCCTCCCTATTTCCTTATTTTGCAGGAGGGAAGGTGGGTGGGGGGGTGGGGGGAGGGGGGGGTACTTTGGGGGAATTAAAGAAGTCGCTCGTTGCGAAACTAATTTTGGGTCTATTTTTGGGTGGGAGGGTTGGGTGGTGGTGGGGGGGGTCTGTCAGCGGGACGGCGTCGCTATCGCTCTGCGTGACAGCGGTGACGAGGCCATGAAAGAGATGCTAATGAAGGCAATAAGAGCGCCACGAGGTGAACATCCACCACGGGGCCGTACATTATTCAGTCCTGGGTGGTATTTCATCTTCCTCTCCACGCTGCCGTCGCTGCTCCCTCGCTTCCTCTCCTCCTCCGCCTCTTCTTCCGCCTCCAGCTCGGAGGGATAATCGTGGAAACGGTTCCATCTCTTCTTCTTCTTCTTCTACTTCTTCTTTGATTCTTCTTCTCCCTCCTCGGTCTGTCAGCCGTCGTTCTCGGAGAGCTCCCGGACACCTGACGTTTCGCTCTTCCGCACTTTATTCTGGTTATCAGACGGAATTCTGGGAGAAAACGTCAGCAAGTCCTTCTTCCTTCCCTTTTTTTTTTTTTTTTTTTGGCTCATGTGGAAGTGTTGATGTTGCTTCAGACAAGATGACCTGACAGGCAGAAGATAAATGTAGATGGGAAACAGATTATTGGTCAATATTATTCACGGGGACCTACTAGAGAGGCTAATGGCAAGTAGCGTCACTGTCGGCGATCTGAGATACTTAAAGCCTTAGTGAGGAGCATCTAGTGCCATCTGATGGTATGAAAGCACATTGCAAACCACAATAATGGATCGTTTTCCACTAATATTCCACTCACTCATTGTGCTTTGGTAAAGTATCTGGTTTATGTATGAACTGCCCAATACTGGTCCAAAGAAGCCGACAAAGTTGGTTTGAAACTACAAAAAATCAATATTTAAAAAAATTATCGACAATGAAGCTTTTCTGTTTTGCACATAAAGTAAACTGGAAGTACACTGGTGAATTTTTTGTTTAAATGCCTTATCAGATAGATGGACAGACAGACAGACAGACTGATAGGTAGATAGATAGATAGATAGATAGATAGATAGATAGATAGATAGATAGATAGATAGATAGACAGACAGACAGACAGACAGACAGACAGATATTGGTACTTGATCTTAAGGCGCCAACAAACACTGGGTGTCAGCAGAAGGCAGCGGCGGTCGCTGGGTGTGAGTCGAGGGGGATTATGGGGATTTTATCCCATCAAAGAGCCAGCCTCCAGTCAGGGGAAGGAAGAGAAAAAAAACACAGCCAAGCCAAGCCCGCTTTGATTTCCACAGAAGCAATATATTCATGAGTTAAACCTTGAAACTACAAGGAGACGAGCGGCGCTGTGTGCCACACGCAACACAAACACGCCTGTTAATAGGACACGATAACTTGTTTAAAAGACACTTTTAGCCTCTAAGAAGCCGTAATTAAAAAAAAGAGAGCGAAGCCGGCGGTCTCCCTCCTGGGGGTCGGGGGGGGGTTGTGGTTTCAAGGACTAGCACAAGGGGGCGGCCTTCTGGGTCCTTGCAACGGAATGAAAAATCTCGGGGGGGGGAGAATGTTCACTGTAGCCTCCCTCCCTCCCCTCCTCCCCCCACCCTGCTGCTCCCCCCACTCTTGGTATTTGTTTGGCATTTCAATAGCCAATCCAGGTCAGTCAGTTGGCGGCGCGGAGCTCTTGGCGCAGCCGTTAGCGCTCCTGCTAGCAGCTGGTTTTTGTACCGAGGATCCTGGTGTGGGAGGGTTTCTTCTGTGAAGGTCGCCCCCCCCTCCACTCCCACCATCCTCCAGTCGACAGCGGACGGACTGATTTCAGAATCAGCGCCACCGCTGGGAGATTTCTTTGTTTCTCTTTGTCTCTCAGCGCCGTCCACTCCTCCTCACTCTCGTCCCTCCTGGAGTGAACGTGTCCAGGAAGTCCCTGCATCTAATCCGTCCTCCGCACCAGCGAGTCGAGGATGAGGCTCTGCGCGCCCCCCCTCTCCTCTCCCCCTCCCCCTCCCCCTCGTCCCCCCTTCAGCCTATTTTTCTCCGTCCTTTGCCGCCCCCCCCCCCCCTCCCTCTGATGTGCTGTGTTTGAGACGCAGGGGTCACGCGTGTCGCACTCCGCCGCCGCAGCAGCAGCGGGCCGGGGGCGGGGCCAATGTGCTGACTGAGGGGACGAGGGTCTTGACTTTGTGTCTTGTTTGTCCGTCGGTCCGTCTCGAGACGACGGCGGCCACGTTAAGGCGGATTTACTGGAGCACGACTCCCCCTCGGGCCTCGTCATAGAAACGGGCTCCTCCATATTTCAAGCCCAGTTTCTCTCTCTCTCTCTCTCCCTCTCTCTCTCTCTTCCTCCCTCGCTCTCTCTTTGTCTGCGGCGCCGTGTCCCTCCTCCATCCTGATCGCTGTCCCTCCTTTGTCTCCGTCTGAAACCTCTCGTGTTCTCCGGACGCTCGGCTTTGTTAATTAGAGAGAGATTCGCCCGTTTTTCTTCTTTCTTTTTTTTTTCCCTCCTCCGCCGAGATTGAGGCTTCGCCGCAAATGGAAGCGCGAGGGCTCAGCCAAGCGGAGCTGATAAAAGCGGGAGGGGAGGGGAGGGGGGGAGGTAAGGGATTGGGGGGGTGACACCCGCCAGCGAATCACGAGTCTTTTTCACATCCATCTCTCCTTCAGGACGGCCCTCTTCACGTCCCTGCGGATCTTCCTCAGAAGTGTGTAAGCGCGTTAGAACAGCGTCTCCTCCAACTCAAAGTCACCGCCGGGGTTTTTCTGAAGTCGCAATTGAATTTTCAGCGCGATCCTTTGTCTTCTGCACGTCGTGGCGTTCGGCCAGTAGGAGAGCTGAACACCTGCTCGCCGAGCAGGAAGCAGCAAACGCAGTAAAAAAAAAAAAACAAGCCGATGATAAAGAGACAGACGCAAGCGTTGTGCTGCTCCTAGCTGCTCACCATGGCTGTGGGCCAACGTCACCTTCAGGTTGGCATCAGATGCCGACAATTTGCTGATTATTTCCACGCAAACATCTGATGGTGCCAAACATTCTGCTCTCGCAGCTAAAACATCTTCTGTTGTTTGCTTATTAGTTTAGTTTAGGATCTCGTTGTTGTGAACGGGGAGAAACTTTTTGAGTTTGCAGTAAAATTATTACTGTCTTGGTCATTCAGTTTATGCTTGTCGTAAAATTTCATCTGGGCTGTTAGTTTTTGTTCCTCCTCTTCTTCGTTGGTGCTCACTTCAGCGTGCCAGTAAAAACGCAATGACTTGCTGACAAAACGACGGCGTTGTCACACATCAACCTTTTTTTTCTTCCTGGTCCAAGACTTCCTGTGTGGCTGCATTGGTGTCAATTAAAATCCATGTAAGGTCGCAGGGTCTGAATCCTCCTGTGGGGTGGGGGGGGTGAAAGACAGGCCACAGAGACGATTGTGTGGCGTCTCGTGGTCGATGTTGACACAGATGAATGCGTCCCGCCGTCCCAGTTCGTCCAGGACGAACGCAGCAGGTGCAGAGTCGCAGAGTCACCGGCTTGTTTTTGAAGCGTCCCGGAAAAAAATAAAAATGGAAAAGAAGCACTCGCACTGTATCCCCAAACACCACAATTCTCCATCAGGCTCCAGCAGGTCCGACCAGGTGCCACTCAGACCCACCCAGTCCAGTCTGGTCCCATCAGCCTCTTTAATGTTCTCCTCCCTGCCGACTGGGAGCCGCTGAGACGTGCGAGTCTGCAGCAGCAGCAGCAGCAGCATTAAAAAGTCATAAACAGGAAAGACCGTCTGGGTCCAGGAGTCTCCAGTGAGGAGCTGCTGACTGATGGTTCCAGTTCAGGTGGTCGAGCAGAGGGGAAAGACCTGGAGCACTTTGTCTCCTGGCACTTCTCCCTCCAACCCTCTCTGACTTCCTCTTCCTCTTCCTCTTCCTCTTCCTCTTCCTCCATCTCTCCCTTTTCAATTTACACTACCAGTCAAAAGTTTGGACTCACCCTCTGAATTGAATGTATTTTCTTTCATTCTCATGACTATTGACATTGCAGTTTCTCACTGAAGGCATCAAAACTACGTATGGACACACATGGAATTATGAAGGAAACAATAAAAGTGTAAAATAACACGTTTTCTATTTAAATTTTCAATAATAACAACAACAATAATAATAATAATAATAATAATACTTTTTATAAGCACCTGTCTTGACCCTCAAGGACACTTTATAGAGATAAAACCAGTGCAATAAAACAATCCTCCCATCTTCCCATTTTCCTCTTTCCACATCTTCCTCTGATCTGTCACTTTCTCTCTTCTCTCTGTCTACCTCTGACCCCGACCCCTCTCTCTCTCTCTCTCTCTCTCTCTCTCTCTCTCTCTCTCTCTCTATCTCTCTCTCTCTCTCTCTCTCTCTCTCTCTCTCTCTCTCTCTCTCTCTCTCTCTCTCTCTCTCTCTCTCTCTCTCTCTCTCTCTCCCTCTCTCTCTCTATCTCGCTCCCTCTCTCACCCCTCTCTCTCTCTCTATCTCGCTCTCTCTCTCTCTCTCTCTCTCTCTCTCTCCGTCCCTCGGCCAGCTGCTGGTCAGTGTCTCGGGGAAACCAGGGAGTTGATTGACAGCGAGTGTCCCGGAGTTCTGGCTCGAACTCGGAGGACTCGGGGAGTTCCGGCCTCCTCCAAGGAGGACGAGTGCAGATGATGTCAGCGCTGACTCACCGCTTTCACGGCTCGGAGCCGACGTCCTGATTGGGCGGCGGAGCTCTCGTGGGACCGGGCGTCGGCTCCTGCGGCCTCTTGCGGGAAGGTCTGACGGCCTGTTTGAGCAGGCGAGCGTCGGAGCGAAGGCAGCAGATTGATTCCAGGAGGGTGGGAGTGTTTGTGTTTGCCTGGAATTTAGCCTTGACTGGCTACACACACAGACCCAGGCAGAAACACAACACAGATCTACCACTTGGGTTTTTATTCCATGGCCTCAGATCTGTGTTTGAGAGTCAGTGAAGTCGACGAAGCGAAAGTCAAAAGATGTCGACAGTAACATCAGCAGCAGGGCGATCGTGTCGCCGGTCAGCTGGAAGAAGTCGTGTGATCAGACACATTGTGTTGTCATTAAACCAGTTTGTTGGCTGATGGAGTTTAAGAAGTTCTGTGGAGTTCACACACAGAACTCGGTGCCTGCAGTCGCTGTGTTTCTACTGAATCAGGAACCTTTATTTATTCAGGCTATAAATCAAAAACATTCCCATTTGAATATTTTTCCTCTTTTTCTTTGTCGGCCTGAAGTTTAAACCGGACATAACATTAATAATTATCCGAGGCTGCAGTCGAAAACATATTCGTCTCTTTCCCAGACGTCCTGAAGTGTTTTTTTGTTTACACACCTGGCGCCGTGTTTTGCTTTGCGGCCGGCGAGGTGCCGGAGGAACCTCCACTCCCTTCCTCGGCTGTTTTCATGGATAACACGGTGGGAGGAGTTCAGCGGCAGGTCAGCCGCTGTTTGGGTTCATGTCCGTCTTCCAGACACCCTCCTGTCCTCCTGGACCGTTTCCCCGCTTTTAACGCGATCCTGCAGCCGGCTAGGAGGTGGAGGGGAGAGGGGGGGGGACCTGCGAAGCTGTGCGAGCAGCCCCTCCCCCCTCCACCGTCCCCCTCCACCCTCCCTCTTCCTGTCCTGTGATGAAAAGAAGATATAACAATATTTGCACAGGCCGTGGAATTCCTGCATGCCTCCGCAGCAACATCTGCTGGCTGGATAACTAACTTAGTTTGGGGCCCCGCCGGCAGCCGATTGGCTGCTCGGCCGATTGAATTAAAGGGCAGGTAGTGAAGTTAAGGAGCCAAAAATATCTGTCACACTGGAGAGAGTCGAGCTGCAGTCGCTGCACTCTGCTGCTGCTGGAGCGGCACACACACACACACACACACACACACATCCAGCAGAAACCCTGGTGACCAATCACGTGTATTTGTTCCTGCTTGTTTTGGCCGGTGGTCGTGGCTCGAGGCGTCTGATTGGTGCGTTACTGCCCCCTCTGGCCACCTAAAGTGCTGCACGCATTTCAGAATAAACCTTAAATAGTCGATCAAGGGGAAACGTTTATTTGATTATTCATTCATTTATTCATTGATTTATGCTGTTGTTCCATTAGTGTGAAAAGGCATCATGCCACTTACATCCTTGAACTCTGCCAGGTGCTGGAATTTTTCTGTCTGTCTTTCTTTCTAACTGTGCATCATGTCGCCCGCCTCAAGCAAAAAGTGCTTCACGTTTCACTGTTTTCCTCTTTTATCTCCTTCCGGGTTTTTTTAAGGGCAGTTAAGAGGAAGTTGATTGATTGATTGATTGATTGATTGATTGATTGATTGATTGATTGATTGACTGACTGACGTGCAGGGTTGAGAAAAGTGAAGTCGAAGGTGGAAAATCTGTCGTCTCTTTTCAGAGTCTGTTGCATCTCCATCAGATTCTGGGTCGCCTCTCGCTGCGACTCCTCCGTCTTCTGCTTGAGAAAACGCAGCCTTTGTCCCAGTGTGTGTTGTGCGTGTTGTGTGTTGTTTGTTGGTTTCTGTTGTTGTTTGTGTGTGTCCTGATTGCGGCGTCTCCTCCCGTCCTCTGCAGTGGTGCTCAGCCTGCTGACGGCGGCGGCTCAGACGGAGATGAAGAAGGTGGTCGGGGACAACGCCACCCTGCCGTGCCACCACCAGTTCCCCTTCTCCAGCTCCCTGGACATCGAGTGGCTGCTGCAGACGCCAAACTCCAAGCAGCAGAAAGTGGTAGGACATCCCCCATCTTTAAAGAAAATATACATATATATAAATATATAAAAAGCAAAAAAAAAAAAAAAAAAAAATCTAACAAGGCTCCAAGTCGAACCTGCATTTGCAGGTCTTCCCCCCTTTCATCTTTCCCACAGGCCTGAAAACAACCAAAACTGAGCGAGAATAAATAAGCCAGTGGGAAATTTAACTGTATTTTACTTTGATTAAGGCTTTAAATGACCCATATGTTGTTTTCCCCGTTTAATTTAAATTTTCCCTTCAATTGCCTTTAAATTCGCTTGTGCACAATAACGTTAATTTGTACTGAGAAAAAAAAAAAGATTTTCTGTCTAAAATCACAGCACAGGGTCAGGCCTGAATCTGTGTATGCAAAGGATGATGGGAACTGAAGTCTCATCTGAAGCCTCCGCATGAACGAATCGATAAACAAAAACACCCACTTGGTGTTTTTGTTTAGCTGTGTTTCCCCAGAGACATGTTTATTATTTTATTTCTTATTTCTCAATCTCTCCGTCGGCGGATTTCTCTGTTTTCTCGAAGCCGAGTTGATGCTCAAAGGATGGAAAACAGGTTTGTCCTCTGAACCTTCCGCTGACGTGGCTGAGATTAGCCGGACTCGCTCTCCTCTCGGCCAGTAAACCTGGTGACTTGTACAACATCTCTATAAAACCACCTCCTGCTGCTGTTGCAGCGTCTTTCTGCTCCGCTGCGCCTCCCCACCGCCGGCCCCTCGTCCTCCGTCTCGGCCGCTCCACAAAGCGGCCGAGACGGTCACGTGCCGCCGCCGCCGCTGCTGCTCCTCCGTCTCTCTAAAGTGCTTCCGACTCGCTGCGGCGTGTTTTATTTTTTCTTTTCCCTCCCCTGCAGGTTTCCCGACCACCCGGCGGGAGAGAAAAAAAAGTGCATTTCACGTTGTTTTAGAAGCAAAGTGGGCCAAAGACGCTGCGGTCGGCGACAAACTCGGCTTTTGTTTGGCGGCACGTAGCGCCGGCGCTGAGGGAGCGCTGGGCTCGGCTTCCAGCTCCGCCTCCTTCGCCGGCCTTCCTACCTGAGAGCCTCCACATCCTTCCAACATGCCGTCTTTAAAAGGCCGCATTAATAAAGCATCAGCTGCCTGAGAGCCCCGACTGACAGCGCAGCCGTTTCTCTCGCGTCCTTTGAAGACGCTGCTGCCTTTTATTTTATTTCCTCCATCCATCCATCTTCTATACCTGCTTCTTCTACAGTACAGAAAAGCCCTTCTTCCTGCACTCAGGGTGGCAGGGCTCTGCTGGAGTCTGTCTCAGTTGTCGTAGGGCAACGTTGTCGCAAAATAAAAAGCGATATTTCTAAAATTTCAACAAAGTGCAGTTGGGATTTGCAGGTGTTTCCATTGAATGGTGTGAAGCGCATCAGCCGTAATTGTCGGTCAAATCTGGTCTCGCGAGATTTGAGCGATACATATGAAAAAAGCACCGCATGAGAGCGATAAAACCTTTACAGTGAGAGGTTTTTCCAAGTTTAGCTGTTTCCATGACCAGTTTCTCATTGCCATATTTAGATAGGGTGACACACACGGGTTGAAAAAAACTGCGTTAGAGTAAAAAAAAACCTGCCAGCAGGGGGCGAGGTCCCTCTCTCGGTGTTGGATGTGTTGGTTTCAGAAATGGAGAGAAAGAATTTTCTCACACTTTGATGATCCTGCGGCGGCGGTGGCGGCGGCGGTGGTGGATGGGGGGTGGGGGAGGGTTGGGGGGTGGGGGGAGTGTTCGTCGCCACGTTGTGATGAATATTTAACAGGAAGATAGCATTGAAGGCGCCATTAATTAAAATCAAACTAGGGAACATTTGATTAGGAGAGAGAGAGAGAGGGCGAGAGAGGGCGAGAGAGGGAGGGAGAGAGAGAGAGAGAGAGAGAGAGAGAGAGAGAGAGAGAGAGAGAGAGAGAGCCCCGCGGCTGAATGAATAAATCTCCCCATTTTTGAGGGGACGAGCGTCTTGTCAACATTTACCCTCCAACAGGCGACACGTGTTCGGGACTCAGAGGTCACAGGGGTCAAACCGTCGCCTGCTGATCGCCGCCAGAATTAACAGCGTTTTCCACAGATCACCAATGAATAAATAAATAAGCCCTGCGAGGGCTCGTGTTGACTCCGGCAGAGGAGACACAGCGCCTCAGTTAACGGGCCGGTGCGTTAAAAATCCTCTGATGTGCAAAGATCTCGTGAGTTACAGACACACGATGGGAAGTGACACTACTGCACACGCTCTCTGGGCCCATTAATGTGGGGTGAGCAGCTTGACTGGGTTCTGAGGGGCTGTTCCAGACGCTGCGGCTGGTTGTCGTCCAGAGGGCCTTGAAGGCAGCACAGGTTCACCCAGCAGCAGGCACGTCTCTAAACGCACCACTTTATCTTGTCGTCGTCTGCCGGCGGCCAGTTTGTGTTCTTTACATGATTGTTTAGTTGCTAGTGTGTGTGTGTGTGTGTGTGTGTGTGTGTGTGTGTTTGGCCAGTCGTCACCTGGTGCCCCGCTTTGCTCGGCGCTGATGCGCAGTGGCACCGGCGTTTAGCGGCGCCCATCTGCAGGCTGCGTGTAGCCCAGAGTCATCGACTGGTGTCGCAGCTGCGTTTGTTTGTTTGTTTGCTTGCTTTTGTGTTTGTGCTCGTAGTAGCACAAACAAGTCGGGGAGAGGGGAGAAATAATAATAATAATGAATAATAGTGGGAAAAAAAAAAAAACAATGTGGAATAAACTGGCTCCTGTGTTTCATCGAACGAAAGCGGGAACAGTTCTGATTTTTCATTCATCTCTTTTTCTATTGTTGCCACTGCAGCTGCATGCAGTGCAGCGGTGAACAAACAACGCTTGTGATTCTGCTTCTTCAAAGAAAACAGCACAACTCCGTCGTGTGTCTTCATGATGGTTTTTCAATCCGGGCAGCTTAACGTTGCGACGCTAATAGCTAATATGTAAACGTGCTCTGATAATGCGGCAGTTTAATGACCCTGCAGATTATATGAAACTTTGGAGACGCTCGCAGTAAAACACAGGCTCACTTTAGGAGACAAAAGAATAAAAAAAAATAAATAAAAAACAATTTGCCAACTGGAAATTGGTGGAGCTGCTAATCAACCGAGTGCCAGAAATGTTTCCTAAAAAAAAAAAAAAAAGTTTTTTAATTAATGAGGAAAAATTGCCTCAGACTTTTTTGGGGGCTTTTTCAGAAAGAGAAACTTTAGTTTATCTGGAAACAAACTGGAAGTAATGAGGAGAGAAGAAAGTGGCCCCAACAATTAGGAACTACACACAACTGTGCCACAAATTGGGGGGAGAGGGATTTCACCGCCGCAGCAGGAAGTCGTCCGCTGACCCTCCCGTCCTCTCCGTCCCGCAGATCATCACCTTCTTCGACGGCCAGGTGTACTCCACCGATGGCAACGACGCCAGCCGCCTGTCCTTCGCCGGCGAGTACCTGGGCGGCGACGCCTCGCTGCTCATCAGCGACCTGCTGCAGAGCGACTCGGGCGAGTACTCCTGCAAAGTCAAGACCGGCGGCCGGTACCACTGGAGCCAGGTCAACCTGATCGTGCTGGGTGAGTGAGCGCGTGCACACACACACACACACACACACACACACGCACAGACGCACGCACGCGAATGCGCAGGTCTCCTCGCGGCCGAGGTTCCCGCGCAGCTGAACTAACGAGTCGCTTAGATTCAGACGGGGTGATTTGATTCTGCGTTCTGCAGCCACAGTTTGCCGCGACCCGTTCGGCTCGTCGGGAGGCGGAGCCAAGAAAAGCTGAGGAAAAGCAGGAGCGGCTCTGAGTTTTCATGAAATGAAGAAGTTTGACGCTGCTGCCGGGGTGGGAAAAAAAAAATGTGGTCATCAATCTAACGAAGCGATAAGCTACTTAGGAAAATTGTTTTTATACGTGAGCGGCGGCGGCGGCGGCGGCGGCTGGCGTCTATGGAAAAGCCTGTTTGGGCCCCATAAGCCACGGCAAAGTCGCCATTGTGCGTTTTTTTTTTTTTTAGTCCCATTATTTTGTGTTTCCTCGCCGTCGGGCTGATACACAGATGGTTTTAAATGGCTTAAAGGACTCGCTGCCACGCTAATTCGTGTCCCTGTCTGCGGATCTAAACAAGACTGAAGGACAGGCAACATCAAAGAGGGGTGGAGTGGGGGGGGGGGGGCAGCTGTGCCATGCAGCCCAGTGGGAGGAGCCAGATCGCTCTCGGTGTCGGTCGATTTATTAAAACATCACGGGAGATTAGCTCGCCCTGCCGTTATTGGTTTCCTAATGGAACAGCCTGCTAATCCTCCCGCTCGCTCGCCCTCCCGCTCCCTCTCTCTCTCGCTCTCCGCTCGCCACTTCCATGAAGACATTCCAGTGAGTTAGTGCCGCAGGGGTTTTGTTTGGTTTTTTTTCCCCCTTTTCTTTTCTTTTCTTTTTTTTTTTCCCACAAATTGCCCTCAGCTTTGCGCCGACACTTTCGATTTTAGGAGAGAGAGAGAGAGAGAGCGAAAGGCATTTGCATTTTCGCTCACCAGATAATAGCTTGGCAGAGGAGCCGCTAGCCAGCTTGGCAGGAGACTGTGTGCATGTTTGTGCGCGCGCCCGCGTGCTAACGCCTGGATGTCGTGGATTTGCACGTCTGGCGCCCCCCTCCAGTGTTGCGCGTCTGCTACACCTTTTTTTCCGCGAGGAAACAAAAAGGTTTTTTGTTTTTTTTGCGTTTGTCATGCGAGCGTTGTTGCCGAGCTGCAGTCGAGGCCTCGCCGCCGACAGACTGCAGCCGACAGATGGAGGCAGGCGACGAGGAGAGACTCGCCGAGCTGCCGGGATTTTGAACAGCGGCCGACTCGCTACGTTGTAGCGTCGCTCTCGCTAATACGAGGAGTGGAAAAAAACACAAAGTAGCGGTGGTTTATATTTAGCGCAGCGCTGGTCTAAAAATACACCGCCGGCGTGCCGTCAGCGGAGGCTTGTGCAGCTCGGCAACAAAATCTACACACGGCGGGAAGTTTCTGCGGCGAGCAGCGCCTGCGGCCTCGGTGCTGCCAGCGCAACCTCTGACCTGCGGGGGGGGGCACCACCAGCGGCGATGACCGCCACCAGCTTTGGGGTCACATTGATCCACCATCCCCATGTGGGGCAGTCGTCCTTTAAACTGTGTGTGAAAACAAACATCAGAGAGCCCGTTTGCATTAGCGTGATCTGTTAGCATCGTGCTACATGGACCAAGCTACCATCATCTCGACGTTTATGCCGGGGGTTTTTTTTCTTCCTCTCATGGTTCAGCCTGAGGGCTGATTATTGGCCATTTTTTTTTTCCGTCAAGATTTGTTTTTTTTCCCATGAGGCCTTGCGGTATCCCATTCGTAAACACGCTAAGCGCACACTAAGCATACTGCAGCAAAAACATCTGGCCCATTAATGCGGCAGTCAAAAACTTTATCGGCGTATGCGCGGCGTGAGCAACTTGATGATATGAATGAGCCGCCATCTTGGATTCCAACCACATCATTCGCCTGTAACACCGGGTCAGTCCTGAATGAATGCGGATGCAAAGGATGATGGGAACTGTAGTTCTTTCTTTTCTCCTCCGACGGAAACAAATGCTACTTTTACCCGTCATGTCAACGACGAGTATAGATTTTTATTTATTCATCATTATTATCTTTATTATAATTAGTAGTAGTATTATTATCATTATTTAACAAAAATGTTAAAATGCATCACATGGCAAATCAATAAGAAACAAGTGTTTTTCTCTCTCACCTTCTCGCTCTGTGTCTGACTCCTCCCACTCTTGTCTGACTCCTCCCGCTCTCGCCTTCTCCTCCTGTCCGCAGTCAAACCCTCCAAGCCGCAGTGCCATAAAGACAAAGAGGCCAAGGAGGGCGTCAACGTCAAGCTGAGCTGCAAGTCGGACGAGGGCTCCGATCCCATCCACTACAAGTGGGAGCGGATCCTGGACAAAGGCAAGAGCCTGGGCAAGCTGCCAAACCTGGCTCTGATAGGTGAGCTTCTGTAATGGGCAACCGCAGCGCTCTGACGTGCTGATTCATCATCCCGCCGCTCTGCAGAGAGCGCGCTCACTGACTTTTTTTTCTATTTTTTTTTAATCCTCCTTCCTCTATTACGGGCTGCATTAATGCGACGAGGTGTTGCGGCCGAGATACACGCCTCTTCTTTGCTCCTCTTCCTCCTCCTTTTCAGACCATCATCCATGCTGCTGATTGGCTGAGCCGAGGCGGCAGATTAGTGAAAACGCTACGGTTGATTTTTGCTAAAGGACACAACGAGCACCGCTGCCCCCTCTGCTACAACCAGCAGGGGGGGGCCATTCTGCTAAGTGTGCAGAGCGCTCATTGGCCACCTTTGCCATGTGATCAGACGAGCCAATGCTCTAAAAGGTTGTCTTTTACTTCTTCTGGTTGCTACACTTTCAGAAGGTTTGCACGAGTATACCTCAGACCAATACCTCCTTCTCAAGCTTGTGACCACACCCTCAGCCAGGTGCTGGCTCCGCCCACTGAGACCATAGTCGTCTGTCTGTGTCCCCTTAAGAACATGTGGAGCAGATCTCGAAGGTTCATCGGTTTTAGCAGGAGGCTGTAAACACAGGGCTAACGGTGAGGTGGGTCTAGAGAGCGTTTTGGATGTTTTTATTGGTAGTTTCCCAATTTGGGATCAATAAAGTGCATCTATCGGTCTGTTTGGTGGGGTGAATAACACTTTGGCGTCGCTCCTCCCACGTTATAGACGGAGACAAATGAACTCCGCCGGCCTGCTTCGCCGTTTAAGGGGCCATCCGTCCGCCAGTGCACGTGCCCCCTGGATGGGGAAGTTTCAAATTAATGACCTCCGCCCAGCAACACCTGTTCCATCTAATTAGTTTCCGCTGGACTGTAACGCACGTCACACAATATTTACGGCCGCGCCGAGAGGCAATATCACACCGCTGTCACGGGTGAGGACGAGCGCGCCAGGAGCCGCAGGGTCTCCGCCGGCCCTCCTCGCCGTGATGGCACTCATTTTTTTGAATAAATACACTCAGCCTCAATGCCGTTCGCTGCACTGGAATTGCACCGGATGAACCGGAGTGCTGAGGAAAAGGAGGAGGAGGAGGGGGAGGCGTAGAAGTGTTTGTTCAGTCGTCATCATCACAGGCGCACAGGGGAGATTTTAACAATAAACATACATGTGCATTAAGTACAGGTACACCAGGTAACAGGTAAACTTTAATAGATTTTTTCTTTGGGTTTATTTCTTTCTGAGCCCAACATTCTGTCCCATCGGTTCCATTTTGTTCTGCATTTTCCTTTCGTCCTCCCACATCTTGGGTTTTTTCCCTCAAAAGGTTCTGTGTGGTTGAATTTAGGGCCCTCAAATTCGGTGCCTTTCAGAATAAAGCTGCAGGCGGGTGGAAAAAAAATCCCTCTTTATTCCTTCTTCTCGTCCTCCGCTGCAGATCTCAAGAACCCCGAGATCGTGACCCTGAGGAACTTCACCAGGGACAACATAGGCGTCTACAGGTGCACGGCAAGCAACGACGTGGGGGAGGAGCACTGCACCATCGAGGTCTCCATGCAGCGTGAGTCTGAGGAGGTTTGGGGGCGGGGCCCTGACCCACCCACCGACCACTTCCTTCCTGACCTGTCGGGTTTTTTTTTTTCCTTGCAGTGCCCCTCGACGTGACGCCGTTGGCAGCCCTGGGGGGAGTATTGCTATCGGTGCTCATCATCCTGCTCATCATCTGGCTGGTCCGCTGGAAGAAACAGAAGAAGAAGTACGAGGAGGAGGAGACTCCCAATGAGATCAGGTACGAGCAGCAGCAGCAGTCGTACGTTGCAATGACGCAACAAGCGCTAATTAATGGCAGCAATGACGGTGTGTGCACGACATTATTAATCTTTGACGTGCATGCTTGACCCCATAATGGCTGTGGCAGAGGGTAAGAAGATGGACGGATGTTTGAAAGCTGCTGATGTTTTTTCACTGAGCGTGACAAATGTCAGATCCAATTCATTATGCAGAATTGAAAATAAAAAACAATGCACGTAATTTTCCCTTTTATCCTGCAAACTGTCTGACCAATTATTAAACAGCGCTTTGTGCACAGGACACCTGTTTACAACTGATAAAAAAAAGAAAGTGAACCACGAGGCGTGACCACCATGATGTGAACATGCCCTGTGCAACATCAGCAGCCGAGCATAGTGTAACATCAACACAGTGCGTGATGAGGGTTGAAGCAAAAAAAGAAAAAGTCCGCAGAGGCAACAGAGGCTGAAATGTCGTCGAGAGAGTCGAGCGCTAACTGAGCAGGCAGCAAGCATCTGCGGCGCGTCTAAAAATAACACGGACGACAAGGTCAAGTGTTCATCGATTATCCGTAAGAGCCTTTACTCTCACCTCGGCGCTGAGTGCGTGTGTGTGTGGGTTTGTGTGCATTTTTTGTGTGCGTGAAGACGACACTGACACTTTATCCGACACTCAGAGGCGGCGCACGGTCGCTAATGACACTTGTAGAAATGAAAGCCGCGAGACGGAGCTGAAGTCGGGGCAGGTGCTTTTTTTCGGATGAGAATGAAAGATGCAGCAGGGTGGAGGGTTGGGGGTGTGGGGGGAGGGGGGGGGGGAGTGGGACATCTCCCGGTAAATAATGGAGGAGGGTAATGAGGTGTTTTCCTCCTTTCATACCGCACGGAGACGCACTCAGGCGCAGCAGCAGCAGCAGCAGCAGCAGCAGCAGCAGTAGGTGGCAGCGCCGCCGGTGGCCTCCTCCATCTCACCGAGGTCGCTCACATTTACATTTTACTGATGTCCTACACACGTCTTGAGCGTCTGAAGAGAAGCAGCAAACCTCTCGACACGACGTCGTTACCACGGCCGCAACCTGCTTTTAACCTTTAAATGGCAGCAGACAAACTGATTGGTCGTGAAAGGGGCTGAAAGGGGTTGGCTGCCAGGAGCGGGACACACGGTGCCTGGCAGTCAGTAGTGTAGCGCCACCACCTGTCAGGAAGCATGAACACCCAGAAGCCGAGTAGACGAGGTTAGTCGTGCTTTCGATGTGTGATGTAAATTTGCAGGTCGAACCGAGTTGAGCGTTCCCGCTGGAAGAATCAAAACCAACGAGTCATGTGACCCGTGTCGACGCCCCTTTCCCATTGGTCTCTATAGCCAATGACTAGTGGGTCTCGACCGAGCCCCTGGGATCCAGTTTGGTGGATTTCAATGTTTGGCTTCCGCATCATGCGGCCCATAGGGCCTGTAGCCCTTCACACCATGCTGCTGTTACTCCCGTGACGCATCAGCCAATCAGAAGGAGGCGAGACACAGCAGCACGTACGACACCATGACATCGTCTTGAAATATAAAACTCTTTTCTGGTGATTTTCAGGTGTTTCTTTTTGTACTGCGGTCTATGGGAAATGTTTTGTTGGGCTTTATTAGGGCTTTGGCTGCAGTACCTTGGGTTGCCACTGGTAAAAAAAAAACCTGCCATACTGCCAGTACGGTACGCAGTTCTTCTAATACATCACATGGTCTAGACTGGATTCATGGCCAGTGTGAGAGGGGTTATGAGTGGAAGTCTGGACTGGTTCTTGGTGTCAAACTAACCGGACGTCCGTCTGTGTGCAGGGAGGACGCCGAGGCCCCCAAGGCCAAGCTGGTGAAGCCCAACTCGCTGTCGTCGTCCCGCTCCGGCAGCTCCCGCTCCGGCGCCTCCTCCACCCAGTCCATGGTGCACAACAGCGTGCAGCGCGGGCCCCGCCCACGCCAGCCCGCCGTGGCGGCGCTGAAGGAGAACGGACAGCCGGCGGGCTTCCCCCAGTCGCCGCCGTCCTACACCTCGGTGGTGCCCTCCAAGACCCCCGAGCCCCCCGTCACGCCCAAGTTCAACTCCAGGAACATGTCTGGACCCACACCCCCGACCCTCATGGTCCCGGCCCAGACCAAGGCCTTTCAGACTGTGTAGGGCGGAGAGCCGGGACACCCCGCCCCCCTCTCTGCAGCCATGTCAGACTCCCGCTCAGAAAACCCCAAAACCACCCAGCCCCCTCCCGCCCTGCCCCCCCCCCCCTCCCCGACCCCCTGTGTCCCCCAACCTTCCCCAAAACATAGACTGAGACTCCGTAAACAAAGAAATGCAACTATTTAAAAGGATGTAATTAAAAGAATTAATACTATAAGCCCAAAAAGTACTTTTATTGAATGCATATTTAGAGAGGGAACATAAGAAATGCTTGCCCCCCCGCCCCCCCATACTGAAATACATAAAACAACAAAAGACTTAAAAAAAAAAAAAACAACAAAACACAAAAAAAACAAAAGCCAAGATGCAAACACTTTGTGTCTCATGGCTGGAGGCAGAACTCCTCTTCTGGGTTTGTTCCTTTTTGGCTTCTGAAAGTACAGAAAGCAACGTGTGCGGCGAGGTGGAAGGAAACGCCCCCCACCCACCCCACCTCCACCACCTCCACCGCCGCCCTCCCCAGAAGAGATGTTATTTATTTATCAAATCAGAGGCTCTGGCATGCAGAGGAGGACAGCAGGGGATGAGAAGAACGACACAGCCCAAGCTTTTTCTTCTTCTTAATGTTTTTGTTTTTCGATTTGGAAAGGAGGAAGTGGTCGTGAGTCATGGCGCCCCACCCCCACTGGCCGCTCTCCACACTGCAATCCCCATCTCGCCCACACGCCCCCCCCCGTGGAGGGACCAAAGAGCTGCTGCAACAGCGGCACTGACGCTAACCGGCTAGGTCGCCTGCAGCGGTGAACTCCAGATCTGAGGGTGTGGTTCCCAGTGGTGGGGGTCCAGTGGGTGGAGTCACCCCTCCCGTGAACAGCTCCAGAACCCCCCCAACCCCCACCACGACTTCCCTTTCCTCTTGGTTCTAAATATCCCTGAATTATTAAGTAGTATGTATTAGGCTCGTAGCGACTCACTTCTTTAAACAAGGGGATTAGCATCTTCTCATACCAGCCAGACATTTTCTTCTTCTTCTTCCTTCCTTTTCGTTTGTATTATGCTTGTTTTGTGTTCTGTCGTGTCTCCTCACTGAAGAGGCTGTGAGAGAGAAAAAAAAAGGTGACAGACAGACAGACAGACAGCTTTGTGTGCATTCATCCATGTGAAGTGCCACCAAATCCCCACGATGGGTTATTATTACTCGCGCTTCTTTTTCTTTGTTCTTTCTTTTTTTATATATATTTTTTTTTTTGCTGTTCCGATGATGCGCTTTGTTGTTGCTTTTTCTCACTGAACTGAAACCAAAATTTCTTTGTCGCCATGAATGTGTGATGTAACAATAATAATAGTAATGTTTGGGAAAGGAAGGGGATTTGGTTTAGCCGTCGACCTTCACACTCACGATGTCTGAATGAAGGGCGTTGAGCTCGCGTGGCGTGCATGTGATGTCACTCTCGGTTCCTCAGCCCACAGCGGAGCAGCGCCCGGTCGCTGCCTCGCTGGTTCCTGCAGGGTTTTTCTGTTGGAAGGTTATTTTTTCTCGAGGTAGCCAGTCCCTATTTTTTTTTTTCCATTTGAAAGTATCTGATAAAACAAAAGAAGGCAAGTAGCCTATCTAGTGTGCCTTTGCAAACCCTCTTCCCCTTTGACGTGTTTTTTTTCTTTCGTTATTTTTTTTTTTTTCAATTATTTTTAATTTGTCCTTGTCTTCAGCACACCGGTTGGTTAAGTCTCTGCTCACATCCAGCTTTTCGAGGGTCGGCAGTCGTGAGCGGCTGCTTCGAGGGCACCCGGCACGGCGTGGAGACGGTCTACTGTACATTCTGTAACCAATCTTGTTTTATATTGTACATACAGATAGATATATATGCACATGATGTCATTTGATTTTACAAGGGTGGGGGCAGGGGGAGCTGATGTGTCCGTCGACAAAAAGACTCAAATGGGACCCAGAAGTGAATTGAAACCACGTGAGTTTTATTTCTGGGAGTTTAGATTATTGCCACTCCAGCTCCTCGTCGTCGATATCCTCCGGCTGATGTATGAACCTCATTAATCCCCCGAGACGGATTTCTTCTGATCTCTGTGACCTCCGCAGCGCTTCCTCCGGGGGTCAGTGTATGACCTTGGCCCAAAATTGGGTATCGACATCCCGTCCCCGTTAGAGTAATTTCTATAAAAATCTGCTAGTAGTATTTATCTTCAACTCGTAATGAGTATCTCTGTTGAACTTTGACCTTCATCACCGCACACTTGTGCTCCACATTAGTTCAATGGCAGGGTGCCATTAATATTGCCTGCACATTTTTTTTTTTGCAGTGACTCTGTGGCCTTTACTCTCAGGATATCCTTTATAAAGAGTTGAAATTACAATCCTTGCTATGGAGAACAGAATATTTTTATCGTTTCTCTTTTTTTCCTTCCCAATCCATTAAACGTCTGAGTTTCTATTGTCAATAATTGATTTTTTTTTTATTCCTTAAAGACAATTGCAGATCCTCAAGTCTCCAAAAAACCAACATCCTTGTCTTACAGAACAAAATGCGTGGTTTGACTTCACTCGTCGGGTTTCATGTGCGACTTTTTCGTAAAGGAGGGAAAAGAAATAATACAAACAGACGGGGGGGAAAAAATTTGCCTTTTGATATCCAACCAGAGACAGCGGCTCATATTCGAGCGGGGATGAATCAGTGTGTGTGGGCGTGTGCATGTCAATTCGAGTGTGAAAGCCCCTGGGCCACGCCCCCACAATCCCATCAGTCCCAGCCAGTGAGCGGGCGAAACAGGAGCCAGTCAGGCAAAAAAAGCAAAACCACCATCCGACTGATACCAGCGCAGGCGGCGAGAGGTGACACGGCTCCTCACCAATACGTGGCGTCACACACAGCCGCCGTGTTTACTCCGGTGGGCGCAGGGAGGGGTCTCCAGACAACAACAACGCGTCCATAATTCATCGGCCGTCGTCAGCTCATGGAGGCCAACCGCCAGATCCTCCCCCGCCGTTGCTGTCTCTTAATATAGCATGCAGTTGGCCCTGAGTGTACTGTTGCCATGTCAAGGAACACACACACACACACACATACAGCTCTACTGTCAGGACATTCGTCACCTGACAATGCATTCCCTGGACCTTTTATCCTCTCCATTGTCACTGCATGCCGACCGCGCCCACGCCATCAGACCATAAAGCTCTTCCTAAACCTACGTCCAACATTAAACCCTGGAATTAAAGGCGCACTCATGATAGGCCATCTGTACTGTGCCTGAGCACGTTTGAGCCTCAAAGGCCGCTTAGTTTCACCTGTCGTTGGTGGCCGCCGCAGTTATGAAGAGGTGTAATTTGGCCTGGATGAGTTTGAGCGCAGCAACGTATCCCAGGATCGCCGGAGCACGAGAGACCACTCCGCTCGCTTTGCGGTGGTATTTTTCTGTGAACAGATTGACTCCTGGTGCGCAAAGTCCTGAGAGTCTCACCCATTGCTCTCCAGCGTGCAGTGCAATGTGAACGTTGACCAGCAGGGGGCCTCAAGAGGAGATTTATGGGTGTGTTTGGCACAGTGTGGAACCACAGGCCTGGTGTGAGTGCATCTAAAGTCTCAGCCCTTCAAAAAGTCCCTCTTACTAACGTGTCCTTGTACGGAAGGTGGTGTTTGTTGCCAAGGTACCCATTAGGCAGGAAAGCAAGTAAGGATGTGTATACACACAAACACACACACACACACAAACACACACACATCACAGGCCGCTTAAGGTTGTATGGAGACAAAAAACATTGGCACTTTTAGGTGGTCATCACAGATATGTGTGCTTCACACACACACACACACACACACACACACACACACACACACACACACACACACACACACACAGCCATGGTAGCTCTCTCAGCCCCTTCAGAATCAGAGTGGTGGCCGGTCCTCACATCCAAATGTCCAGAGGACCGACTGAAGCTGAATGAAAGAAAAAAGGACACAGCATCACCCAGGGGGCATCTCTGCATGCACACACACACACACACACACACACCTGCACACAAGCAGATAAAGAGACAGCCACTGTAACACTTGGAAAGACCCCCGCTATGCATTTTAACCATCCATACAGCTTGGAGACACTTCTCCATGCAGGCAGCGTGAGGTATAACAGGATTGATGCTGAGCCAGGGTTGTAGCTCCTGCCACTGAAATCCCCGCCACCGCAGATGAAAGCAGTAGCAGCAAAGGATGGGATGCAAAGTCTTCCAGCTGTTACATTTTCCTCCAAGCTTTTTGTAAAAAAAAAAAAAAAAAAAGAAAGAAAAGAAATAGGAAAAAAAGAAAAACTTGATTTGCTTTTCCAGCAAGCGCAAGTCTCAGGTGGCAGATTCCCTGGTTTATGGGCCCTGGCGCCACATCGCTCCTCTCATGTGTGCAGCTTTGTGGCCCCGGAAGAAAGAAAAAGAAAGAAAAAAGCAAATGAATTTTAACGAGCTTTTGTCAGCGGAGAAGGGGAAGAGGAAAATTCTTAACTCACAAAAGAGCAGCACATCCAGTAACAAACAGTCTGTCAAACAGTATCCGTCTGCACTATATATATTGTCTTAGTAGCGACACCCGGTGGCCAGCGAGGGAACGGCAAGTTGTTTGCGGCCGCCCTGCTCCGCGTCACAGGAGTTCAAGCCACAAGTAGCCGCGACGTTTTTGTGTTCTGTTTAGCGGTTTCGTTTCTGAAGGGAAAGTCGAGTTTGTGAGCCAGTTTCGTGGGGGAATGCGCAACGTCTCGATGCTCCTGGAGCCAGAGGAGGCGTGGCCACAGTGGTGGCCGCGCTCCAATAGGAGGAAGAGAAGGTGGAGGAGGAGGAGGGGGGGGGGAGGAACCTGCATGTTGAACGGAGACTGAGCAGACATAACAGGAATGCTTTGCTTCGATGTAACATAATTGTATCGGCTGAAAAAAAAAATTAAAAAGGGAAAAAAAACTGAAAAAAGTTTTTAAGAAAAATAATCAATTGTAAATACATTCACAGATAAATTTCTGGAGCTTTATTTTTTGGTCTTCTTTTCAAGTTATCATCCGTGTACTTTGCACTTTTTCCGTGTGCTGTGCTCATCGGCGGCCTGTGTGCGATCGCTGCGGTCGGACCTTCTTTTTTTGACCACCATGTTTTTCGGTGTTTTGACGTGAGGAGGAGACGCTCCGCGCGCCAACTAGGGAGCGACAGAACGACACGTTTTTTCTCTGTTTTTTTGTTATTGTAATCTCTTCTATTTGTTTTGTTTTTTCAGCCGTGGTTTCTCTTTGGTTTTGTAAGACGTTACAAAAATCATACTTTTTTTTTCCTCTTTAATTCTTTTTTGTTTGTTTGATGAAAACAATCCATGTAAATATCACAAGTAAAAAAAATGTATATTTTTACGACTTCTGAGTTATTACTCTTTTATTTGCAAATAAAATATTCAATGACAACCAACTTTGGCCTTTTGGAGCGTCTTGTTTTTATTTATGCAATTGCAGCGTTCAGCTCAGGTGTTGTGTGGTGGTGTGTTTGTTTCTCGCGCAGACGTTTGGTTCGTTATCGACTCTGCACAGCTTCCCTCCGTGCCGACGTCGGCGTGCGGCGCCTTGATGGAGAGTGACGAGGTCAGAGCCTCGTCATGCTCGCTGACGGACCGTGCATGAATATTTGCGTGATTAAAAAAAAGTGTCAGCGCCAGACGGCTGACTGCGGTGAAATTTGACAGCTGCCAAAAAGCATCATGCCGCTGACCCACTTGTCAGGAGCTCCGGGCCCAGGAGGCTGGAAAAGAAAAAAGAAGGGAGGGGAAAAAAGGAAAACACAAAGGGCTAGATGGAAAAGTCGTGCGCTGCATTTGGGCAGCGTTTCATTGGTTTTTTCACGGCCGTCACAGTCGGCAGCGTCCTTGTGCGTCCGTGTGAGAAAAGCAAATACGTTATTGTTTCTCTGCTTTCTGCAACCAAAGTGCAACTGCTGCCTCGTCAGATTAAATGGAAAATCATGCAGAAGTTGAAGACAAGTACATTAGCTCTGTTAGATAGCACTGTTTCAGATTTTAGCTCAGTAGAAACTGAAGCTATCAACATCCAAAAGAATACACATTTATTTTTCTAGCCAAAAAAATTAAACACAACCTTCCCTGAATATTTGGAAAATTGCGGAAACCCTAAAGGAAGCTTAAAGGTGACTGGATGGACTTTGTGTCTGTCGTACTGTCAACTCAAGTAGACATATCAGATATTTTCCTGCTGCTTTAGCTTTGTAGCAGCAGCAGCTCAAGGTTTCCTCCTCCTTCCTCCTCAAGGGTTGTCAGCCAAAACTGTTCTTTTCTACTGTGACATGGAACCTTTCGAGCAGCGCGTCGCCTTGTTTTGTTTTTCACCCATTGTTATGTTTCTGTTTTGTTTTTTATGATTTGCATGTAGGTCACCGCAGGCTTTGAGAACGAATCTGCGCATTTAGAAAATGTCACCAGAATCGTCAGTGGTGAGTAGAAAATGGTTGGAAAGGTTATTTGGGTGAACTGTCACTTTAAGGGCTGCTCACAGTGTTCGGTCACTTCTTTTGGGGTTTCAAAACATACAATGGACTACGACGCTGAAGTTGGCGCCACATTCGCCACGGTGCTTCTTGGGTTTCGATTCCACCTTAAAAAAAAAAATCTGCAATTTGACCGCTAGATGGCTGTGCTTATCCCAACACTTTTCAACATAAAATTCAGTGAATCATTATGTCTATGTTGAGGTGGATTTATTTCCAAAATTATACAGTATTTCAAATTCCAAGAGAATTCTCAGCCCTCCCAAAAAGAGAGGTGCGTCGGACAAGGGTACCACCCCTGAGTAAGACCAAAATCGAAAAAAGCTCCCGCACACTGCTCTACTCTCTTCCTTTGGTTTTTATTGCAATGTTTCGGTCAAAAGACCTTCATCAGGCATCACTTGTGATGTCGGGATGTCAATGAAAAGCGTTACCATTGACATCACAGTATTTTTCAGTTTTTCAGGTGAATTATTTCCAAAATTATACAGTAGAAATGAGCATGTGAGGTAGCATTGTAAAGCATGGGAGCTTTAGGGTGAGGGGTGAGGGTTTCCTTTTGACCCTCAAAGATTTGTATGGCATTAGGGTTAGGGTTAAGGCTGAAATTAGGGTTAGGGTTTCGGGGTTCCTCATGCGCTAGGAGGCCCAAATTTGACGTGGGTGTCTCTTAGGGGCTCCTGATGAAAAAGAAAGTGGCCCCATGTCTCTCGGACAAAGTAACCCTAACCCTAACCCTAACCCTAGTTTCAGCCTTATCGCTAAACCCTAGTTCAATACAAGTCTATGAGGGTCAAAGGTCAACTTTGTCCTAGAGACATGGGGCCACTTGCTTTTTCATCAGGAGTCCCCAAGAAGCGCCCACGCCAAATTTGGGACTTCTAGTACTTGAGGAACCCCGAACCCTAACCCTAACCTAACCCTAGTTTCAGCCTTAACCCTAACCCTAATGCTATACAATTCTATGAGGGTCAAACATCAACTTTGTCCTAGAGACATGGGGCCACTTGCTTTTTCATTAGGAGCCTCCGGGAGACACCCATGTCAAATTTTAGCTTCTAGCCCATGAGGAACCCCGAAACCCTAACCCTAATGCTCTCATGCTTTACAATGATATCTCACATGTCCATTACTACTGTATAATTTTGGAAATAATCCACCTGAAAAACTGAAAAATATCATAATGTCAATGGCAAAGTTGTCAACTTTGGAGTCCCTCCAAAAGGCCAAAAATGATTTCCCGTGAAATATGTCAACTGATTGTCATAGTAGAGCTCCCATGCTTTACAATGATACCTCACATGTCCATTTCTACTGCATAATTTTGGGGAAAAAATCCACCTCAATTTAGCCATAACGATTCGCTGAATTTTATATGTTGAGTAGTGTTGGGATACGCACCGCCATCTACAGGTCAAATTGCGGAATTTGTTTTTTAAGGTGGAATCGAAACCTAAGAAGCACCGCGGCGAATGTGGTGCCAACTTCAGCGTCGTCAATGGACTGTCAACACTTTGTTACACAGCTTTTCTAAGACCCGTGTGTCGCTTATCTGACTTGAATCCAGCTGCATTCAGTTTGGGATAATTTTGGGGGAAAAAACCAAACAACCACAAAAAGTGTCGTAAAATAATTCTGTATAGTCACATGTTGGAGGTGAGAGTGCAACGTTGATGACTATTTACCAAACTACCAGATGGTGGCAACGTGAGAGCGACTGCGTCGTGTCCAAAAGTGTAAGACCGTAGCTAATAATTGTGCTCTAACTAGCCTGATTCATGAATGATTCTTTCCGACCTCGCTCATGGAAATGTGCAAGTTGTTTTCCTCTCCCTTTTTGCTTTGTTTTTGATTTTTGTTTCGTGTTTTTGTTTTTGTTTTGTTTTTTGTTTATTAAAACGCAGCGTCCGTATTTAGCTAGATCACACCCCGGCTGCAGCTCCACGCCTCTGTGCCCGCTGCTCTGCATGATTATTCGTGTGTGATGACACTGACGTAAACCCAACCGCTATACACACACTTATGCACACACATGCACAAAATAGAAAGTGACATGCAAACATAGATTTTAGCTATAAATAGCCTTAGCGCGACTATTTCTTGCTCCTGCTTGGGACTCGTCACCACATGGTTGGTGATTTATAATTGTGCCGGTCGACTCGACTCACTCTCATTAGCCTCGAAATCCAAAAGCGTAAAAATATGTCGTCGCCCAGATAAGAAATATATTTTCCCCACAGCTAGCTATGCAGCCTAATTAATACCGAAATCCTGTGTATGTGTGTGTGTGTGTGTGTGTGTGTGTGTGTGTGTGTGTGTGTGTGTGTGTGTGTGTGTCTGTGCTCCTGTGCCAGTAAATACTTCTCCAGACTGCAGTGCAAGACCTCGGAGTTGCTTATATAATTGCACCCCCTGGTGTTGATTAGAGATCTCATTATATGTCACATCGATAAGGATTCAAAGTTTGAGGGGAATCTTTTTTTATTTTATCAGCTTGCATGCTATTTCAGTTTCACATGTGTCCTGGGCAGGAAGGAAAAAAAAAAGAAGAAGGCAAGTAGGTGCAAGATTATGTGAATTTTTTCCTATTTTTTTGTATTTTAACTCAGCTTTATGAGGTCTGGATTGTGTTTTTCCCCTCTTTTCTGGACATTGACCCTCTCGCTAATCACAAGATCTCATTTCCTGTATCCCCCAAAGAGGAGTTTAATCTAATACAACCGTAAACACAGTCCCTGAAATAGACTTTTAAGATAATAACGTGTATTTATGTTGTGTGTCTGCGGCACGCTCGTCTAATATGTCTGGACAGAGGGTAATAACAGTAACGCAGTTAGGACTCCTCGCTAGGTGCACAGCCACCGTAGGAATACAGGTCTTCCATGGTGCGCCCTCTGGTGGCAGTTTGCGGATGAGCGAGTGAGGCGCTGCAGCAGGAGGTGCCCACAGTATGATAACCTTTGCATTTCATTCATTCATTCATTCATTCATTGGTTTTTGGGGGTATTTGTTCATTCATTGATTGATCTGCATCTCATCCATCTGCAGAGCTAAAGCCAACACAGTAAATCAAACCAGGCAACGTGGACCTGCAGCGGCGCTCTGTGTTGCCTGACGACTCGCAGGGTAATGAACATGCCTCCGTGACCCACATGTAAAAAGTATATTTCATCGTGTGACAACCACACTAATTATAGTGCAGCCATAACTTCAGATGGCGAGGCTAATGGCGTGCTATTCCTGACACCCGTCGCCGGCCACCGTGAAGGGCTGAGCCGTGCAGGGAGACGGATGATGGAGCCTGGCAAAATGATCCATTTGTGCAGGATGAATTACAAACTAAGTACCTGTATTATATCTGACAGATTGGATGGTGATTAATTCGCCGACGTCGGTTATGAATGTGAGAAACTGAGAGGCCAAAGAAAAGAAAAAGGAACAAAAAAAATGATTTTTGAATTTGGCAGTTTTGGGTTGTGTGTGTGTGTGTGTGTGTGTGTGTGTGTTTTAAGAAAGTCTAAGGCAGCGTGCGCGGATATTAATTTCACAAAGTTGAGTTGAAACTCTGTTGAAATCTGTTTTTCTGTCAAGTTGAAAGTCAGTTGATGATTTCATCACGGAGGGAAGGGGGGAGAAAAGGAAATGAACTGTCAGAACAATCAGCCAGGAGAGACATTTTATCCCACAACTGACAGTGAGAAGACTTCTGTTCAGATTACAACTCTGGACTGAAACAAGACACTTTCATTCTATGTTGTTTTCCTGAATCAAGTTAGTTCATCTGGGTTAGGGTTAGGGTTATACATATATATATATATATATATTTGTCAATGATGATCATTGTACTACCTTGGAACTCCATTTGAACTCAAATTGATATCTATCTATCTATCTGTCCATATATATCTATACATCTATCTATATCTATATATAGAGAGAGATATAGATATATAGATATATATATAGAGAGAGAGAGAGAGAGAGAGAGATAGATAGATAGATAGATAGATAGATAGATAGATAGATAGATAGAGAGAGAGAGAGAGAGAGAGAGAGAGATAGATAGATAGATAGGTTGATATCAATTGGAGTTCCAAAGGCTGCACAATGATCATCATTGGCAGATTAAGGAGGATCTGACCTCTAATCTCTGAGGTGCATACTGGAAACTGGAACATGTGATGTCAAAACGCCGGTTCGTGGCCCCGTTTAATGACGTCGGTGAGATAGTAATCTGACGGCACCCTCAAGGAGCCCAGCGGCCTCCTGGGACTTTTCCTCCTCTGACACCATTTCTCTTAAAGCTCCACGTCCACGGCTGCGTTCAGCATCGCCGGATCTTAAAGCTCGCCAGCCTTACTCACCTGGATCATGGCCTGCAGACACCTGCGACCTGGGCACCTTCAGCACAGGAGGCCGAGTTCCTCGCGGCAGCAACAGCAAGCGAAGCAAGTAAGATCATGACTTTTTTATTTTTGACAGGTTTTGAAGGCCTCCAGGCGAGGCGGCAGAGCCACAAACGCACAAGGCGATTACTGAGAGGGGGACGTCGGATTAAAATCGTGATGTCGGAGGGAGCGACTGAGTCGGCGCCTTATCCTGACGTCCTCTGTGTTGTAACGACAAATAGAGCAGCGTAATCCTCCTCCTCCTCCGCAACAGCAGCACCGATTCAGCCCCCCCGCGCTGTTGTCGCCACTGCTGTCGGAGATGTGTCGGCGACAACACACAGAGTTGTTAAGTCTCTAAACTCTGTATCTCGCTGAGCCGACGTCACACTGCTAATGGGTTAGCTAGCGCTAGCTGCTTGTCTATGTTAAACATCAGGAAACAGTCAATACAGATAAAACCAATTAAACTTTGATACCCATCTTGTTGAAACAGTGTCTGGTGTCATCAGGGATGTCGTCCTTTCCTGTTACACTCTATCAGCAGCGTCGGACGGTGTCATAGTGTGGGCGGGTACAGAAAGAAATTCTGAATAAGTCAAACATTCATGTCATTTGCGTCCCTATTTTTGTCTGTAAAATACAGTGTCTTTAAGTCATGAAGGAGGATTTGGGTCTCTGCCTAGCGTGAAGGTAGCTAGTCGGTTTCTGATTACAACTAATAAGCGCTAACGTGGAATCAATTTGCTAACATTATGACCAGGCAACTCAACGTCAGTCTGCTCTCGCATTACATATACAATTTATATGTAATTTAGATCTTCTTTTTTTTTTTCAATTTACAATTGAGAATAGTACGACTTAGCTGATTTGATCTTGTGACAAAAAAAAACAAGAAAACCTTAGTTACTTTTTCTTTGTTTTGTGAGTTACTTTGACTTTCATCATTTTTGTTGACAAAAATTCACTTGAATTGTAACAAATTTGAGACACAAACTGTTAAAAAAAAAAAAGAAGAAGAAGGAAAGAAAGAAAAACCTTGTGAAAAGTGCGCTGAGTCATCGCCATAAAAAGTGCAGAACTGTGTGTCCGCTGTGTCTCAGTCATAAATAATGTGTGTTATGAGGAGTCTCGCTGGCGTCCAAGCTGGTGGAAAACTTGGAGCCGGCCGTGAGTTTTAACTGAGGAAGTGTCCTGCTCTCCGAGTCTCCGGTCTACCGTGAGAAATTGCTGCGACATCCCGGCCCGTGGCGGCGGCGGCACAGTCGGGATGCAATCGAGGCGAACGTGAAAAGCTGCTGTTAGCGGCGGCGGCGGTGTTGATGATCGGGCGTCCGTCTGTACCACCTGAAGCACCTGAAGGCATCCGTTCAAGTTCACAGCAGGAAGAGGATCTCCTCTTTAAAATGGTGGGAGTAGGATGGATAATAGAGATCTTTTACTGCATTTATCATCATTATTATTATTCGGTTAAAGAAAATAATGGCTTTGTATTTGACTTGCATTTGTTGAAATTTCATAATTTCATAAATCTTTCATAAAACTCTATTTTACATCACTGTTCCCCGCCTGTCCAAACCTGATTACTTCCTCCAAAATAAGAGAGCAAAAAAAAATCCACCCTCCTTTTTCCAGACTGAAGCCCACACTTGTGGAAATTACCCCATTAGTGATGTCATAGAGGGTGGATGTCTCTCCCGGGTTCATTCAGGTTAGTTCGGGCTCTTACTGAGCTGCGGGTCAGCTGAAGTGCTGCAGACGGTGCGTTGGATGAATTCATTCATTCAAGAGTGCAGATGTGGAGCATCCGAGGAGCCGCTGGAGGCAGGGAATGTCAACTCGGGGACGTGTCCGGGGTTTCACTTTGAGAACGAGGTTGCTATGATCCCTCTGATAATCCCTGAACACGGCCCAGATCTGAGCCTCAATGTGAGGAAATCCAAATCTGTCTTTAAAGGACCAGACCTCTGTTCTGCAGGGAGGAGGAAAGAAAGGGGGGTCTGAGCAGCTCTTATTAAAATGTTCCAGTTGGGCGAAGTTGTGAGGCCAAGAAGTTTTTCTTGTCTTCCGTCGTGACTCTTTTTGGCCAGTAAGTTGTTAAATGGTAGATTTCTGTGGCCACTACTTGTTTGTCAGCTGTCATGTTGTATAGGGCGGCAGTTTGTGAATCCGGCTGGAAAGAAAAAGTGATGGGGGAGTTCAAAGATGGAGGAAGAGCACAAATATTTCATTATTTCAGTGACATCGTGATCGTTCCCCCAGGTGAGCAGGGCTCGGCTTGAAGAGTGTGTGCAGTGCCCTTTCTGACCACTAGGTGCTACTAAAGCTGACACACTGGCTCTTTAAAAACAAACAAACAAACAAACAAACAAAAAACACAACACCAATAATCATCAGCAGTTTTGATTTGACAGTAGCTGCGCCATTCTCTTCACTTCAGTTTACTCAAAATCAGTATATGTTGATAAAATTACAGATATATTCAGTTAAACTTGGAGAATCTTCACTCATCTTAGTCAATATTTGATGTTTCGCAGTATTTGATTTGTAATGATCCCCCCCTGTGTTTTCCGCCGCTGTGCAACCAGACAGACTGACTGCGGGGCGGGAATAATCGCCTCTGCGACGTAATTAGATTCAGATAATCCCGACAACAAAAAACCATAATCCTGCTCAAACTCGCCGCCTCGTGCTGCCTCCGAGGGTTCAGGTAACGGAGCCGTTCACTGGATCTCAGCGCCGGTCTGGTGGCGCCCTCTCCAGGGCTCTCAGCGAAGGGGAAATGATTCAGGCTCAATCATTGTGGTTCATCTTCATTCATGTTTTTCAGACAGTCATACATTAATAATCCTTCAACATGTTTGTGAGAGACTGGTTTTGTAAAGACGCCGAATCGTTCCCATTCAGATCTCCATCGCAGATAAATGTTATTTGTCCAAAATTAAGTGAGTGTACTTTAATGTGACTGAAGGGATCAATGAACACATTTCCTTTTCCTTTTTTTATTTATTTGTTTTTTTGGTAGTAGATGTAATTTAAAAAAAAAAAATAATAATAAAAATAAAAAATTTAAAAAAAAAAAAAGTGGTTGCAGTGTACAAAGTTTTCCACAAGATGTCACTCTTACCACCTGTATAAATATACTGAGCGGCGAAAGTCCAAGAACGATGCACCGTTACATTCTGTCCAATCAGTTGAAGGTTCAGAACGAGGACCGGTTTCCGGTCCCACTATTCGGTTCGGTTCGGTATCAGTTATCAATAAGTTAACAATAATAATAATAATAATAATAATAATAATAATAATAATAATAATAATAATAATAATAATGTGTTTTATGAATAATTTGCATGAAAATCCGAGCAAAGCACAAAAAGTCACAAAAGTAAAAACAAGTGTAAAACAAAACAATTCACTTTTACAAAAACAAAATTCAAATTGAGACACCTAGCACGAAGCTAGCCACCTCTGCCTGCTAGCAGGCCAGTTCAACATCGAACGAGGCATCTGCCATGACCTCTACAGAGGAGATGAAATCCTCCCTGATCTTCCCCTCAAAGCCGGGGGAACACGCAGCACCACATTTTTCAATACAATGTGTAATTTGCTGCGTGTTGTCCTGCAGTTTGATTTTGCTGCTGCTGCTGCTGCTGCTGCTGCTGCTGCTGCTGCTGCTGCTGCTCTTGTGGCTGCTGCTGCGGCGGCGTTTTTATGCTGCTGAGGCTGTTTTGTCAGATGAATGATGGCAAGGCACCGGTGCAGAACCGTATAATGGCATTGTCATGTAAAATGGAAGCTATTACCCAAAAGTCAGAGCAATGCACGGCTCCCGTTACACGCAGCGGCTGGATGGATTTAGCCTCCAGCTGCAAACACAATCGTTCAGTTAAAAACCACTGTGTTGGAGTCAAAGGGACAGAGAGAGGGGGAGAGGGAGAGAGAGAGAGAGAGAGAGAGAGAGAGAGAGAGAGAGACTCTGATAACGCCTGAGGGGGCTTCTTCTTACTTTAAGTCCTCTAATGTTTCTCTATTTTTACACACCAGCGCCGTTCCCCACTGCCCCTCCCCCTCCTGTAAAGAAGAAGAAGAAGACCTTTATTGATACCACGATGGGGAAATTTGCATAATTACAGCAACAACAACAACAACAAAAAAATGGCTACAGTGCAAAAGGTCAAGAATTATATTAACTGACGATATAGACAAAAATAAAATATCTGTAAGTATATACAGAAAAATAAGAAGCGAGATAAGAAGCAAGATATTTACATATTAAACATTTGAATTTACATGTGCTACGTGCTCTGCTATCAA
>CM020510.1:4627772-4637772 GCA_009823395.1 Thamnaconus septentrionalis | reverse complement strand
TTGTGCAAATGCAGGTTTCTGTTGCGGATTAACGTCACATGACCTTTGCACAATGTGCAAACTTCTCCCCGGCAGCCAGCACAGTAGCCGTTAAAGTGTCCGAGACGAAGTTGACAGTCTGGGGAAGTTTTGAACAGCAACAATAAGTTGAATCTCCCACTTAATTTGTCGCTCTGCAGTAATTGCCTCGCCTTCCTTCTCAGGAAAACACACACACAAACACACACACCTCTGCTGTCAGTGTGAGGTCGAGGTTGACAGCGACGACACACTGAGCCGCTGCCGGCTGCAGGGAGCCTCTCTAATCAACGCCGCTCTCAGAAACTGCCTCCTTAAAGGAGCTGGGAGTGAAATTCAGCTCATAAGAACCTCTGTGGCAACCCCAGTGTGTGTGATTTGGGTCCAAAAAAAAAAAACATATTAATATAATTTCTGTCAAAATTATTTAGTCTGTCATTTTAGGAAGGTGACATTTCTACAGCAATTTATTCTTTTTATATATTGGTCCAAAATGAGAACACAGAGGAGACAGTGGAGAATAAACAGTTAAGAATAACAGTAACAGTCAGACATATAACTCAATAAACTGCTTACAAATGAACAAATGAAACTTCCTTGATTGAGTAAGCTTAAATATTATTAACTTGTATCAATACATACACATACATACATACATACATATATGTATATGTGTACCTTATTTTTTTTAATCATTCTGTCAATTTACATCAGCTAATCTTTAAAAGTTTGATTAATGCAAAACAGAGTAGCTGTTGAAACAGCCGCACAATCATCCGTTTGGACTCTAAACATAAAAGAAGTCGACATCACAAGTGTGCCGCCGGTTCAAATGCTTATGATTAAGAATTTTTTTTCATAGGCGGGTTTAGCGGGATAACATAATTAAGTGATGACATTTTAATCTAAAAGGTCCCTCTGCCGGCCTCATAAATATGGATGGAAAAAAATGACTGTGAGTCACTGGCTGAGCAGCTCCGCCTGCGAGCCCCCACCGTTGACTCAGATTGTTACAAGAGATGAATGGGTCGAGAAATTAGTCGAGAGAATTTCGAACCCCGTCAAAGTGAAACCAGTAGGCTTGAAAGTCATCCAAGAGAAATGAATGGTGGGAGAAGTCTTTGATCGGGTGTCAGTTGGAGATTTTCTATTCAAATGTGTCAGTCAGTGGAGCCTAACTTTGAACCCCCCTCCCACTTTATCTGGAAAAGAAATATTTCACCAAATTGTCAACATTTTTCATTTGGCGACATGGCAACAAGTAGTGTAAGTGTAAGTAATTTAACATTTTTTGTAAATGTCAAAGTGTTTGTTTTTAAAAAAAAAAAAAAAGCCTTCCAAATTTTATTAAATATCTTCTCTTCAACAAAATCTTTGTTTTGGTATTTGGTGTCCAATATCCAAGTCAGTACATCAAAACTTTCCCACAGTCACTAAACTTAGCTGTCTGATAATCCTGTATGACTTTGGAGTTTCATTGCTTCCTGGCAAGGACAAACACTAGAATGAAACTTTTATCAGCCTCCAGCAGCAGTTTTCCTCCTGGTGATTTAAATGTCTCACATTATGCAAAACACATTTCACCAAATAATTCTCCGGCAGTCGTCCGTTTCTCGTCCCGCTAGTGAACAGAAATCCGTCTTCAACTGGCTCCACTTTTTTAGAAAGTGTGCGCTCAAACACCCGCTTCCAGGAATCAGCCCTCTGTGATGTCACAAAGAGCGCAGACACATCACCCAGGCTAGTGACCACACCCACCAATCAGATGTTGGCTCCGCCCTCTAAGACCGCCCTGATTTTGTCCTCTTACTTCCATTTTAGCAGGAGGGTGTAAACACAGGGCTAACGGTGCCATTTTCTCTGCATCTGGACTTCTGAAAATCTATAGATCTGAATACAAAAATTCATACATCTGTGGATTTTCTAGATGAGCAGAGAATAAACAGATTGACATTTTTCTCTCCCCTAAATCCACTCGTCTCTGATCATTTACAACGGACGCGAAACCAAAACAAAAACTAGGAATCCTAATCCTGTCCCAGAATTTGGAATTCCTGGAAGTGATGGAACGTCTGAGCCCGACTTTTGGAGCACGATTCTCTGCGCGCTTCCCTGAAAATCCCGTCAGCTGCTCAAAGAAACGCCACCGCTGTACCTGCCCCTCCAGAGCCCCTCCTCCTCCCAAGCACAGCTGTTGTTTGTTCGCCTGCTGTGTTTATTTTTAGCATCCGTCGTCTGCATAAATGAAGACTGGCGGCTCCCACCCCACACACACCCACCCCACCGCCCGTCAGTCTAGGGGTCGTTCACCAACTCTCTAGGTGGCTGAAACCTGCACCATTAGCGGCAGATTGAGGGCGCCGCCGCGCCGACCTCAGCGGCGGATCTGCCGGCTGCCGAGGTGATTGTTTTAACTCCGGGATGTGGCACAGGTCCTGAAGCTCTGCTTGAGGGTCCAATGGTGACCTTATCCCAGCCTGAATGAATTCTCCTCCTCCTGCTCCTCCTCCTCCGCTTCCACCTCCTCACACAAAGTGAGCAAACAGAGATAAGGTCTTCAAGATAAGGTTTGAAGTACTGACGGCTTTGACCTCTGCAGGTCGCTCACTTTGTTTCTGAAAAGCTCCGGTTGAGTTCTCAGCCAGCAGGAGGAGCTCTTTGACCTCCCAGGCTGCCCTCTTGGCCCCTGCAGTCTGGTCTTTACTGCTTTAAATCCCTGCAGGTGCGCCACAGTATCCCGTTCAGACCCTTTATCACTGCAACACAATAGAAAAGCAGTTTAATGTGAAATGTTTCTCCCTTAAATCCTGGCGCATTTGACGGCGCATTTAAAACTTTTTTAATAATATACAAGATGTGATTAGTTGCAATGTTTTAGCTCAGTGACATTTTTTTCAAAACATAAATTACGAGATTATTCAACCACTAGATGTCGTAGTTTTACACTGCCTGTCAACCAAAACAAACCGGTTCCCTGCAGTTGTTCCACTGTTTTGTGGACATTGTCAAGCAAAGTAGGTCCAGGTCTATTTTGTTTCTGTCAATTATTATTTGCTGTGGTTTTCGTGTGAGTAAGCGAGTCCTTTCTTTGGAGAAGAATGACATAAAAATCTTTTGTTACTTAGAAAGATGAAAACCAGACGTGATCTCTGGCTTTTTTCAGGCCCATTTCCACAAAATTGCTAAAACCCATTTTGTACTTCCTGCTTCCTGCTAGCAAACATATTTGTTCAGCTCTGCCGCTCGGCACTCTTTCATCTGCTCAAATACAAATTACAGCGTTCAGCGATCGCTACCTAAAGCATGGGAAAGCGCTCAGTGGACCTCGGGGAAATTAACCATGCAGCCAACATCTGAAACTTCTTCCTTCTTCCTACGTGTCGCACGAAAAGCGGGCGAGACAAAGGCACCAACCAGAGGGGAGGGCACAGTCAGCGCTATAATTAGCAGCTGCCATCGCGATGCTCCATGAGAGAAGAAAGGCTCTTATATTCTTCATGCCCACTGTCGTAAGCAGCGCTGGCCACAAAAAATCTGTCCATGCCACGGTCTGAGCCAAAGCTCCCTTCAACTAGCAGTAATTTGCCAGCCATGATGCGTTCAGCATGCACTTGGTGGCTGAGTCACAATGCACCAAAAAAATTGGCTGCCCTCTGAGCCTTCATGTGTGCCCTGGACATCCATCATAATAAAACTAAATCAGCAATTTATTCTTCTCGAAGCAGCTGAGCATCTTTGCCGAGTAAATGCAAGGGGAGGCGCTACACTGAAGGCAGAGGACCGCAGAGTGGTTTGCTCGCATTTAGACTGGAAAGATTTGGAGGGTCACACCACCCTTGTGAAATAACATTCTAAGAAAAAAATAATAATTTCAAGCAGTATTCAGAGAAGAGGGGTCAGTGAAAATGGAGATAGAAAGCTTGAATGGATGGATGGATGGAGATCTTCCAAAACAAGACAATGTTTCCCTGCTGAGATTTTTCACTGGCCTGTGATGGTCATGGCTCCGAGCACTGCAGGAGGCGTCCTTTAAAATCTGAATGAAAGTTGGCAACACCAGCCTGATATGTTCTGCCTAGCAACAGGTACCGAACCGTTGCTCTGCAGTGTGGTACAAATTGGTCTCAGAGCAAGAACGTGCTAATGCTAGCGGGAGTTGCAAGCTGGCATTTTGAAACGTTTCCTTTCACTTCTTAAGGGTTCCGTCTCATAGCGCTAAATCAAACACGCCTACATTAACATAAAAGAATGAGCCTGTCGACAAAGTGAATAACTCCGTGGCAACACGGTGATTTCAGCTCTGAAGGAAAATTAAACAAAGTGACGTGAGCCAAATTGTTCCGGCGCGCACGCCGTCTCAAATTAGCAATCCATCACGACAGAGAGAGGCGAAGGAATCAAACAACTTTGTCATCAACGTGTATATGAAGCAGTCAAAAGACGGTTCCATCTGTGATTTAAAGACGAGAGTGATTTCTTCCTGAGCCAATTCATCAAGCACAGACCAACTTTGTCAGGCCGATAATGAAAACCAGGCAGTCTTATTTTCTTTTCTGTGGATTGATGGCAGGTTCAGCAGTGATGATGAAAGGTTTGAAGATATTAAGTGTATTTTCAAAGAGCAGGAAGAAGGTTGAACACCAGACTCAGTGACAGGTTTTACTCCACAGGCTGAAAAAAATAGCAAAAATTGGATTTTTATCAGGTGTATTTAATATTTATATGTATTTATTGGAATATTGTTATCCGACCGGCACTTTTATCACCTTCAAATATGAACTAATAATTTCCAGTTGCTTCCAATTGTAAATGATTAATGTCTCAAGTGCAAGTGAGACACATTCAGCCTTGTTCCCTTCAGGCTGTGACACTGGTTAATCGACATCTTATTGTTTCCGCTGTTGTGAAGCTGTAATCTCATCAATGACGATCACGGTTCCTTAAACTGCTCGCTGCCGTTATTTAGGACGTTGAATTGATCTCACTGCAACACACTGAAGCCTGACAGTCTCCAAGTTAAAGTGTGGCACTGTTGATGAGCACGATCAGTATGCAGAGCCTCCAGCAAGACCAGATTGTTTTTTGGTTTTTTTTTGCTGATTGGCCACATGTTGCTTTTTCCATATGGCCGCTTCTTCTTCTTCTTCCTGTCCTTGACGGTTCTGTCACATGAGTGGTCGTAGTACAGAAAAATCCCAAAATAACTCTGTATTGCTTCATTCGGAGATTTTGGAGGTTAGAAAAAGAAAAAATCTTTTACATGTCAAAAAAAACTTTTGCCAAACTAACATCAACAGAAAAACGTCCATGTTCATGTACAGATAAAGTCTCTGTTGTCGTCTTCTTCTTCTTCTTCTTCCCGTCCTGAAGACTGAGGGTTGGAAAAACCTCAAGCAGATTTGATAATTTGCACACTGCGGCTCCGAGCAAAGCAACATCGTTTTCCTCCTCCAGAGATTTTGCGTTAATGAGGGTTGTTTTTTTTTTTCCCAGACTCAATAGTAAAATCTACCAGACTCGTTATTTCACATTTACATTGCAGAACACAAACAGACTAAAACCTCCAGTTTGAAAAGGACACTGACAGCACCACTCGTGTTTCCTCCTGGCTAAAAGAATAGCACCTCTTCTTTAATTGTGTCATGTGTGTGCATGTGTGTGTGTACACGCAGCGAGCCTGCGTGCGTGCATGTGTGTTATTGTGTAATCACTAAAGATTTGGATGGAGGCAAATCTCCTAATTTTGTTTCGTTAACGCCAATTTAATGATATTCTTTTTCATTCTTTCTTTACTGAAATTAACTTGTCAGTAAGTAGATTATACACAACTGCTCTCCATAGCAACAACATTTGGAGCCACAAACTCCCAGCTGCTGCTGCTGCTGCTGCTGCTGTGGTTCTTGGATGTAGATGATTGCAGGCAACTCTTTGATATCGGAAGTGAAGTGAGGACTTCTGGGAGTAAAACACAGCCGATCAACAAAGTTCCTCCCTGAGCCTGTGAATCGGAGGAAACTGGCTGAAAACCTACTTCCTGTCGTTACAGGACGAGAGCCAATCAGCAGCAGCTGTGAAGCTCCGGATATTCTACGCTGAATAGAATAAAACCGAAATTGTACTTATTTTAACAGTGTAGGATTTACTTTAGTAGGATGATGAGTTCAGTTGAAAAGCAGTTGTTGCCGTCGATGAAAGTCAGTCGGGAGGCGACTTTGCTTCCTCTTAGTAATGAAACATATTTAGGCCACAGTGATGAAGAGTCTCAGCTGGTTCCTGAACACCGTCAGGAAGATTCTACCCTCAACATTCACACACTGGAGGCTTGTTATCTTGTTTTTCTCAGCTCTTATCCTCTCCAAATACATTTCCGAAGATCAAATAATTACCTGGACGTCACGTTTTCTCCTTCAAAGATCGTCTGTCTGCGCATGAGTTGTGTAACAGGCACGTCCGCCGTGACATATTGAGGCAGAGCGCATGTGATTTTTTTTTTCAGTGTGAGGTGCCGGAAACAACAGATTGTCCTGATCTGCCGGCCGGGCTACACACTGTTCATCCTCCTGTCAGGCAGACAGCCGCTGAAAAAAAAGCAAAAAAAAAAGCACAAAAAAAAACCCCAACCATGTCCAGTTGGTGAAAACGGAAAAAACAAAAAAACAAACAAACACGTCCGGCCACTGAAAGACGAGTCCGAAAGCAGAGGATTCGTTTTGTGGATTTCACAGCAGTAAAATGTGACTAATTGTAGAAAATTGCGAGTTCTTTTCATCGTTCATTATATAATTTCATATCAGATCTTTCAATGCATTTTCACGTCGAGCAGCTTTTATTCATAGTTCTTGTTTCAGCTCAGCATCATGAGAATTAAAGCTTCCATTTAACTCAAATTGAATCATGTACATAATAAAATAAATGGTGCTTTCTATGAGACGGTGACGCTAATTATGTCAATTTTTCATCAGAATCCAGCACCTGTCAGTGGAAAAAAAAAACCTTTTAACTCCCTGTGGTCACTTTTAAAGGATGAAAATGAAAAAAATACACTGACGGAGAAACGCAGCCTCTGTGCCTGTGATAAATCTTTTACCACAGGCACTTTCATCGAAAAAATTTTTTTTCTTTTCTCTTTTTTTGCCAACAGTAACATGGTTTAATGTGTGAAATCTAAAACAGAGGCCTCATAATTAATCTCCGCATTGTTACTGTGGTTACCGGGCAGAGTTCTGTCTTTTTTCTGTGTCTGGTGGACAAACTGTACGTGTGGAGGAGCGAGTGCAGCAGGTCCACGTCTCTGTGTTCCCACCGAGCTGCCAGGGAGGATGGTGATGATGATGAGGATGGTGATGATGGTGATGATGATGATGATGATGATGATGATGATGATGATGGTGATAGTGATAGTGATGATGACGATGATGATGATGATGATGATGATGATGATGATGATGATGATGAAGATGATGATAGTTATAGTGATGATGATGATGATGATGATGATGATGATGATGATGTCTCAGTCTCTCTCTGATCTCTGTCTCAGATTCTCGGCCGTGATGTGTTTATCAGGCTCGTCAGGTGCAACATCAGCTTTGAGTGCAATGGCATTAATCACCTCACCATTAATGTGCTCTAAAACACATCAACGGAGCCCGTATAGAAAATGTTGCAGCTTGCATTATTCATAAAGCTACAGTATGTGGCAGTATGTGCAGTCTGTAAACAGAGTGCACAGGAAACAATTGCTGTGGAAACCTGTGGCATATACATCTGCACCTGCACCTGTTCCCACTGACACCTTACGAGATTTTCAGCACTTTCTGCACTGTTTGCAAGGTTTATAATGTTTCGTATACTGTTATTTGTTCTTGTATGGAAACCAAGACATTTTGTTTGTTGATGCAAATTCATCAAGGAAATGGTAGAATGTCTTCTGCACACTGTGCCAGGGCTGCAGATTCACTAGCAAACAAACGGTCGGCAGGGTCATTTTGTGTAGTTGTAAGTTGCAAGCAAATTTATTTGAAGGGATTTGCTTATCGCCGGTTCTTCATGACCTTTGAGCTCATCTGGAAATCACATGGGAGCTTTTGAATATGAAACTGGAGAAGCGCTGCAGTGGGCTAAGATACTGCAGGCTGCGGCTGCTCGGTGCGTCCATGCAGGGAGGAAAAACCGCTCCGGGCCCCGGCATGTTTCACCTGGCAGAAAATAAATTAGGAGGCGGCTGAAACTGGGCCATTTTTCAAAGTGCTCGTATTCAGTCAATGCGAAGTGAAGCCTCAAAACCAGTTTCGCACATGAATCACCCCCTTCGCCATCGCACAACACAACACAACCCAACAGCCCTGGCATCATTATCCTCCTCCTCGCGCCTCTGACTCATCAAGCAAGCCCCTCGCTGTAGAACTGGAGGCCAATCAAAGAGCAGCTATTCCTGTAACCCCGCACCTTGTCAACACAGTCTGGCTCACACACAGACGGAGAAATGTTATCTGTATAACGCAAACAAACGGGATCCAAATGCAGAATTAATGCCCTTTTTGTCAAAACGAAAAACAAAACAAAAATACATTAGCCACTCGGACACTCAAATTACTTCTGTTATATTTGTATAAATGAACTAGAGTGACGTGTTTGAGATTGTGGGAGTCGCTGGTTACTCTGCACACGGCTCTTTCTCCGCCAAAGACACTGTTTGGCCCAGTCGTTTTATGACTGCAGGATGGCAGGTGCATTCAAAGTTTGAGGTCGAGAAACATCTGCAGGGTCAAACTGTCTTATGCAAAAGGCAAAATGATGCTCCTGACCTGTTGACCCCAAGTCCGGTGAGGAGAGTAATGTCAAGAGGCTTTGCATAAAACACTGAGTGAGTCTGCAGCATCAGAGAGAGGGAAACACCTGTTAGATTTACAGTCAGGCTGAAGCAGCCAGACAGTCTGGCGTTTTGTTTTTTTCCCCCCAGAGTTCCCAGTTGTGCTGTGAGAGCTCTGTGTGTGACCGTGAATGATGCTGATTGTGATCATATAATAACTGCAGATCTGTCCCAGACGTCGGCCTGTTCTCCATCGCCTACGCGTCAATGGAGACATTGTCTGACCGACCGACCGACCAACCGCAGTCCTCCGAGTCCCGGACCCGAGACGCTTCTGCCAGACTGCAGCATTTTTCAGCACTGTGGGAGGTAGAGGTGCTAGGAAGAAAAAAAAAAACATAAAAATTGCACATCACAGGCAATAAACAGACGGTTACACACACCTTGAGGGAGATGACGGATCTGATTGGGTTTGACCTCATCTGCAAAGTCACATTTTACAACTTCATTCACGTCAAGTCACAGTGCAAATCAACCGTCATGACAAGATACAGATTGAGCAGTTCAGATTTCAGTGTCATCAGAGTCATCGTTCACTGCTGATTTGAATCCCTCGTCCATTCAAAGGTGAACCGCACCTCCAAACATCCAGAATTTGCATAGCAACCTCCTGCACGTGTCGTGCTGATTGTGTGTCCAGTCAAAACAAAACAAATATCTCACCTGTGAAGTATTTTTTTTTAGCATTATAGTACTCAGCAGTAAACAGAGTGCTAGATTGTTTTTTTCTATAACTAAAAGTGGGGCTGCACCACAACCAAAAAATTGAAAATAGTATCATGAACTTATCATCACTATTAACGTTTGCCGCACTAGTTGTTTGTCTCGTTTACTAAATATTCATGGTCACGTTCCCTCGGTGCTGTCAAACTGGGTCACTAACTGGTTAAACTGGGGGAGGTCACCAGTAGCGGCCCGTCCACAGCCTGATAGGTCGCCGCTCGGTGGTGCGCTCGGCGCGGCTCTCCTCCGCCGGGTCCCCGCCTCCTCTTCCCACCGAACTGATTTGCAGTCCGGACCGACCGAGCAGCACCACCGGCAGCGGCAGCAGCAGCAGCAGCAGCAGCAGCCGCAGCGGCGGGGCCCGGCGGTGGATGTGTCCGGGCCGTG
>CM020510.1:4562772-4622772 GCA_009823395.1 Thamnaconus septentrionalis | reverse complement strand
TCTGATGGAAAACTCTAAAGGAAACGTGTTTTTTTATGTTGAGTCTGTTGACGTTAATGAATGAAGCTCAAGCTTCAGAGAAGTTTTCTCTCTTGAAGTGTGATGCTCATCTTCATGAAACTTCAGGAAGAACTAATGAAGGCAGCCTCACAGGTGCACTGTGGCCTGGACCTCAGAGGTGCTGGTGCTCAAACCTTCACACTGGCCTCCTAGCAGGAGCTGCTGGTCCCTGAACCCTGACAACTTTTCATTATCATTATTATATTTTTTGCGAGTGCAAGGTTCTGGAGGACGGTATATTTTGAAACGGCTACTTACTTGATCATATCTTGCAAACGAGGAGCGAACATAAGCCGCCCCCATTCACGACTGTGAGCGCTCTATCAAAGTGTTCTATTGAGTCCATCAAAGCCGTCAGACAAATTTTGTCCTCCCTTTTGTCGCACTCGTGCAGCCGCTGCGACGCGCGCTCTGCATTATCCAACAGGCCTGTTGAGTAATCGCGTCGCTTCACGCTAAATTTATTTTCACCAGCGTTCAGTTGAATTGGCATGAGATAACAGACCCCCCACTCCCCCCCCTTCCCACAACCCGCTAATCTCCGCCTAGAACGGCACCACCAGCTGAACTTTTGACACTCTGCGATGGTGCGTGAGGATCAGCCAATGGCGGCCGGGCTGTGTTGTGTCACTGTGATGGAAAACTGTGGTCCACGCCTCAGCTGTAACAGCAAAACTTCTGACTGGGGGTCGGGTGGGTGGGTGGAGCGGAGGATGGGGGGCGGAGCTCCATCTGCTCTCTCCTAATGTATGTATGACGAAGGCACCGAGAGGCAGCACGACTTCCATCCGTCCCGGCGTTGTAACGCTGCACTCGCTCCCCCCGGCTCCCGTTTAACTTCAAGCCTCTGTGTGTGTGTGTGTGTGTGTGTGTGTGTGTGTGTGTGTGTGTGTGTGTGTGTGTGTGTGTGTGTGTGTGTGTGTGTGTGTGTGTGTGCCTCCTCCAAACTGCTGAGGATGAGCAGATAAAAGTGACACGGTTTGTGTGTGTGTGTCACCCGTCACCTGTTCACCCCGAGGCTGCAGCGACGACGTGTGAAAACGTAACATGGCAGCGTTGCCTGGCCATGATTAATGCATAGCGTTAGCCCACTTCCACACTCAGGCAGCCTCCGGGTCAGAGGCGGGCCTGTGTGTGTGTGCATGTATTTACTCACTCATACATGCATTTGTGTGCATCTCCTCGGGTCTCAGTACGCAACTGTTTTTTGCATTCAGAGCTGCCAGAATGCGATATCGTACCTTTTTCGTCTATGTTGTGTCAACCTTGTGTCAGCGTTAACTTGGGATTTTTGTCAATTTTGTATCTACTTTAAAGTCAAATAGTCAACTCCCAGTGCAACGAACCCACTTACACCCACAACGTTTAAAATAATTGGTGACAATTTCACCAAAAAGACGACGAGGATCGAGCGACTCGCTGGTTCACGAGTCTCTCAGTGTCCACCAGGGGTCTCCCTGCTGCCGCTCACCACTTTCTCTGCAACAATTACTCTGCGGTTGGGCTGATATTTAGTCAGGTGTGACCTGGGCTGCTGTCTGAAGGTGTTGATGAGGTGGGGATGAGTCTGCTGTCTGTCTGTCTGTCTGTCTGAAGGACTGGAGGCGCTGCTGCTGCTGCTGCTGCTGCTGCTGCTGCTGCTGTTGCCTTTGAGAGAGAGAGAGAGAGAGAGAGAGAGAGAGAGAGAGAGAGAGAGAGAGAGAGAGAGAGAGAGAGAGAGAGAGAGAGAGAGAGAGAGAGAGAGAGAGAGAGAGAGAGAGAGAGAGAGAGAGAGAGAGAGAGAGAGAGAGAGAGAGAGAGAGAGAGAGAGAGAGCCCCTCACACTCTCTTGTCTGCCTGTTTTGTGTGTCTATGTGTGTGGGTCGCCATCGCCCTCAGCCTTGCCTGCACCCTGCAACCCCCCCGCCTCCCTCTAACCCGTAGGCTTCCTCCTGGGACCCTCGTCTGTCGAAACAAACGCAACCAGGACGACAAGATGTCTGTCTACCTCTGCAGCCGACGCTTCCAAAGCAAGCACAAAACCGGGAATTTTTTTTTATTATGATCACTTCTCGCCTCAGCATCAGCATGAATATTTAAGGGCTGACAGGTGGTGCCTTCCTCCTTGAGTTGTCTGGACGGCGGCAACCCCGAGTCACTCGCCAGAAACGTGTTCTTCCTTCCAACGGAGAGGAGCAGCCTCGGAGTTGTGTTACACCGGCCGACGGACCTCATGCATGTTTCATCCGCTGCTCTCCGAACAGGAGCCCCCCCCACTGTCATCCTATCCGGCCCTCTGGTCCACAGCCTGACAAAACTCTTCACAGCCCGTCCACCAGCCGAGGAGCGGCTCAGCTGGAGGGCTCGGCCAAAACAAAGCTGAAGAGGGTTGAAAAATATCCTGGAAAGTTGTGCCTCAACTAGGTTTTTTTTTTTGAAGTCCGAGCTTTTCATTGGATCCAGAGGATCTTCAAAGCAGAAGGTGCTACCCCAGCGTTTTTTTTTTGTTTTTTTTTTTTTTTTCTAGCTGGAAGGTTCCTCAGGATCATGGGCGACACCCTCAGACCCCCATCCCTCCAAGTCAGTGTCCCAAACGACGGGCCGGTCTACTCCGACGGCGGCGGCCCGGCCGTGTCCGACGGCTGCGTGCACTCCAGCTCCTCCACACCGACGCTGCGCCGCAAGCGCTTCAAGATGCGGCGCATGAGGAACGTGGCCAGCGAGAAGGAGGGCGAGAGGGAGCGGCTGGCTGCGGGCCCCCACTCGGCCCGCTCGCGCTCGGGCTCCAAGGAGTACCTGCAGCTGCCCTCCATCGAGATCACCCCGTCCAGCGACGAGGACGGCCCGTCCTCCTGGTCCAGGTGCTCCACGCCCAGCGCCTCGCCGCGACGCAAGCGCTTCCTGCTGAGAAAGTGGCTGAAGGTCCGAGAGAAGAAGGAGCAGAGCAGTGAGAGCAGGTCGGTACCAACCCATCGTCTACCCCTCCTTCGATCCTTCCCTTCTCCCGCGACCCTCCCCACCCCCGCCACCACCCACGCTGCTTCAAGGCTCTGTGCGCTCCACAGAAAGGTTTTGTTATGCATCTGTTTGACCTCGAGGCTCGAGGTTCAAGGTCAGCGTGCCTTGTTTGAATTGCTGTGACCCTCAGCAGGAAACCAGAGGGCTCAAACGCTGCGGATTTGAATTCAACAAAACATCACGTCTCACCTGTTTGGGGCACTTGTCCATGAATGGGTCCACAACCTTGATTCTTAATCTGTTTCTGTGCCAAGTGGGCATGGACTAAGTCTGGTTCCACTTCTAGATGTGATGCTACTTTTTCCACTCGATATTGTCAAAACGTGTCCTAGTTTTTGTTATGCGAACGTAATTTAGCTTTGAGTGACATTCGAGAAGAAAGTTAAATGGAAAGTTTCAGGTTGTTTCCGGTCATTGGAACCTTTGACTGGCTAAAGGGTTTTGCAAACAGACACGCCCACAATGGTTGCACCACCATTGTCCTGAGGGGCGGCTCCACCCTCAGAGCTTTCCCACCCTGTCCACCAGAGTAGCGGGACGTCCCCCTCAGATAAACAAGGACAGTCGCTCCTCGACAACCTTCTCCTGCGAGAGGCGGATGTACCTTCGACATGGCGTTCAGCGGAGAGTACATACTGATCCACTTCCATAGAATTCGGTAAGCGTGCACCAGTTACACCAGTTACTGGGATTTTTCTCACCAAAAAACGAAAATTCTGGAGAGACTTCAGGCTGAAAGTTAGTTTCTGTGGTTTGAAGTACACGTCACCCAACGCAGGGCTCCTGGGCTGCTGTTCAGTGTCCGGAGCCTTGCTCAAAGGTCACCTTCCTAATCGATATGTTTTTTTTGCTTGGGTGCACAGCTGTGAGATGTATTGATGCACAGCGTTGATCCTAAAAGGTCATGTGATCTTTAAGGTGAAGCTGCCACTGGAATGTTGAGTCTCTTCCATCACAGGCACTGAAGTGGTCATTATCATCACAGCAGTGAATTGAGTAGTTAATCAAATCAAGGTGGGGCGAGAACAACAGTGAATCACTTTGTCTAGAACACCAATCAAAACAGTCGACCAGTTTGTTTGGTTTTGTTTTAATTGACCAGTGTTTCCTGTTGTGTTTGTCAAGACTTTAGAAAAGTCAAGCTGCGAATAATGTTTGAACGTTTGAGTTTTCACCCTCCTCGCTGTACTGCTGGGACTTTTTTTTTTCTAATCCATGTAACAGTCCTGCAGTTTCACAGCAAGAAAGAGGATAAAAAAACAACCAAAGAAAAGCATAGTATCTCTGCTGTATCATCCAAGTGTAGCTTTAGCAAGGAGTCGCGTGCATGAGATCGGCAAGATCGCGCAGGGCTTCTTTCTTTCCACCTCCAACTCCACAGCAGTTACGACTGTTAAGACTGTGAAACGTTGTTGTGATGGTGTGAAATGGGTTTAAAATTGGTGAACTTTCAGTTTTCTGAACTCTGGTATCCCAAGATACTAAAACAAGTCCAGCTGCCTCAACTTAATCCTCAAGTGTTCCGATGAGCTGGACGACGAAGAACCCTCCCCTCACCTTCGGAACATTCAAATCCAATTCAAATCCCTTTATCTGATCCAAGAGTGTGGAGAGCACTCCTCGTTTACCAAGTTAACGTGGACTTTCTTCACTTGAAATAAAGGGTTTGTTTGCCCTTTTTGTTGTTTGGAAGTTATTCTTCTTTGAGATTAGCGATGAGTGGTTGTTTGTCGTAACAGGAACTAGTCCACGACTCTCCCTTCATCAGTGGATGTATTTCTGGAAGACGCCGTCCCTCAAGGGGGGAGCAACGTGAAGAGCGTGAAACGCCGTCATTATCCGACGCGTCGCTCTCTCCCTGCTGACGTAAAGTGGATCGACCGGTCGTGTCGAAGGCATAAGAAGCATTTTGTAGCGTTGCAGTAACACGGCTGGATCCTCCTGCAGTTACACAAGGTTGCATTAATAATCCAGATCTCCATGTTCTTCCAGAGTTAATTATTTAGAAAAAAAAAAACACGGCTCGCTGCTTTTGTCATGTGATTCCACCACCTATGTTCTTGTGGGTCCCATGGAGATGTTTTCCACCGGGAACCAGCACCCGTGTGTCTGGGTCACCCTGGATGCTGGGCCTGAGGTTCTTGTCCTGCTCACAATGGCTGGGTTGGAATGTGTTTTTACATGTATACAGTATATACTGTATATGCAGTGTTTGCAGGCTGTGTGAACCAGAATAGTCGCTGATGATGATGATGATGATGATGATGATGAATTACATAGAAATCGAGGTCACGTCGAGGAGATGTAAAGTGCTCGGGTCCGCAGTCCTGCACAGCGGCGCAGGTTTATTTTCAGCGACACAGGATGGAGGTTTTTCTCTGTTTCTCTCTGTGAAGACGCACTCTCAAGTTTGGGAATTGGCGCCCCCTTTGGTGGAAATGCAGAACTCTGCTGTAAAGTAGTGTTACTGTAAAGTGTTCTTGACTCATGGTTGAGCGCTCCGCTCCGACCTTCCAGGAATTATTCTGGACTTTGGACAGAAACTTGTGCAGTTTGCAAAACTATAATCACAAGACTGCGGTTGTTCAGAGCGACTGAACCAAAACATCTCAGTCTGAGCCTCGTGTTTTAGTCACCGTGGATAGCAGCCGCTGTGCAGATCTCTTCTGACTCACCTGCACTCTGAAGAATCCACCTGCTGCAACACAGTCACAGGGTTTTCTTTTGGGTTTTTTTTCACCTCCCGCCCCCATAAATTTAAGAAACAGAAACTTTACTCTGGAGTTCAGCAGCCTTGTTTTTTTTTATTATTATTTATCTGTGTGTTTTTAGTAGAGGTCATCGTTTAAAGGGGGATGCTCTTGAATGTTTGAAACATGAGCATCTTCAGTGTCGGAAGCTGGAGTCTGTGGAGCCTGAGGCAACAGATTTTTTTAGCAACACAAAAAGGAACATCGAGTGATTGTGGCGCCGTATTAAAAAAAGAAGAAGCAGCTGCAGCTTCTCCTTGGAAACATTCGCATGTCAGCTATTCTCTATGAAAATGACACAGTTAGGTGATGCATTCAGGTGGTATTAATAACTCCAGTGTGTTTCAAGGGGTTTGAATGTATGCTTAACAAGACGGTAATAATAAACCTCAAACGCTTACAGTTTCACACTTGCAGTTGTAGCATTTTTTTTGGTTGACGCTGCTTTTTGAAGCCCAACAGCACAGAACGTTCAACTTCTCCCCTGCACCTGAATCATTAAATTCATCGGGCTGGTTTTCAGTCCCTCTGCTTTCAGCTACAGCTTTATGTAATGTTTAACTCTTTACGGGCTGGGGTTTTTTTTTTTTGGCTTTCATTTTATTTTTATATTTCTGGGGTAGCAGGTTACTCTTTAACGCAAATGCTGACACCGTCTAGTTAATAAACAAACGCAAGAGAGGAGAGGCTGTGCGGTTAACGGGAGGCCTGTAGTGTTGCAGCTGATTCCGTCTTCTGGCATTTTTACGGCTTTGCGAGCATTGGCAGTCGTCTGTCGTGAAGCTGTTTGACTGTGTGTGAGGACGCAGCCGTGTTGTCGTGTGGAATTACAGTAGAGAAGGACGGAATCGCACACGGCCGGCGGCCGGCAGCCTCGGCCCGATGCAGATCCATGCAGCTGCTGGAATAAGGTTTGAAATCATGAGAATGAACACATTTAATCTGCCTCGACACGGAGCCCAATGGCTCCCCAGTGAAGAGAGTTTGAAGTCTTCATTTTCATTTATCTTATTTATTTATTTTTGTTCAGTAGGAAATTGTCACTTTTGCATTTTTTCATTTTAATCTAGCCTTAGGGTGTGTGTGTTTGTGTGTCTGTGTGTGTGAACAATAGCCCCAGCTGCCTGATAAGGATGCAGGGGGCTATTTTGAGGAAGAGTGCAGTGGATTTGACCGAGCTGAACGACCCAAAGCATTAAATATTTCAGCCACTGTTTTTTAAAATACTTCTTTTGCTGGAGGATCAAGAAGATTACGAGGAGGAGGAACCTTTAAAGTATCTTGTCAGCTCACAGACTCTTCTGTGGCTCTCTGAAGACATGATTGTGGTCGTAAATTGATTGATTTTTGTTGTTGTTGTTTGGAGGTTTTGTGTTCCTCTATGACACACTTGGCGCAGATCCCAGTGTGTGAACTCAGGGCTGTCGGGTCATTTCAGGGAGGGTGAAGCGCCGGTAAAATATCGTTTTCCGTTGTGCGGGTCGTTAGAAACGAGACAAGACACAGGTCCTGAGTGTGTAGAAAACATCCTGCAGACCGACACAAAAAGTGGAGTGGAAAACTCCATACACTTTTGACTTTTCTTTATCCACACTGGGCACTGATGCACTGTTTTCCAGTGTCACGGTTGCCGCTGAACTTTACTGAGAAGCTTGGCAAAGATTGTAGCAGACAGAACAAATGATTTTCTCCTCTTGTGTTTTGTCAGTGATTTTTATCAACCAAACAGTAACTGGGCTGAATCTTAATTTAAAGAAATTGCTCAGAGTGAAACTGATTATTTTTTAGCTCTCACGGCTGATCCCTGCTGCTTTATGTGGAGACAGCCTGTGTGATATAGCTCCCTCTAGTGTTAAAACCATGTTTGTACATGGACTGGTGGCACATGAGCTTCATTTTAAAGGACAAAATTGAGTCACTTGTTTTCCATTGCAACGTTTTGTCTCAGCAGCCATCATTCACAATGTCAGTTTTCTTATTATTTCTCTGCCTGACGGTGGCGCTGTTTCACACAGTAAAACAAGATTATGGTCTCTCACCTGCGTCTCTCGCCCCGTGCAGCAGCCAGCAGAGCAGCCAGCAGAGCAGCCTGCAGAGCAGCCACGAGGATGACGCCTCCCGCTTCCTGTCTCCGCTGATCCGCGAGGAGAGGTGAGTCACATGTCCGACGCAAGGGGGGCGTGGCCTGGCGCTGTGTCGGTCCGCTTGGTCGGCAGCAGGAAGCCTGCAGAGGAGTTTGGATCAGTTGTATTGCAAATTTTAAAGACAGCCAAGCGGAAGTCAAAACTTTTTTGTCTTATATGACAAAGCATCATGCAACAAAACTCTAAAATGAGTGAGTTTGCAGTGAGTAACCAGGTGTTGTGTCGTGTTTCGAGGAGCTGAAAGTGTTTGCTCAAACCACCGACAGGTCTGAAAAGGAGGCTTTTGTGATGTCACAAATGGCAATCGGGGTAGACACTGGCCAGCTGTTGGCGCCGCCCTTTCAGACCGCATCTTTTTTTGTCCGACAAAACAGTCAGTTTTAGCAGGAGGCAGCAAACAGAGGACTAAATCTGCTGTTTACTGGTCCGCAGGAGTTTTATGACGAGGAGCTTCCCAGGCCGGAAGTTGTGGCAGGCAGATACAGGATGTAGTTGTGGGGTGCGGGGGGGGGATCATCCTGGCTGTGGGGATGTTTGTGGGGCTGCAGCCTCGTCGTCACAGCGGCAGCAGAGACCGAAGCTTTTCCTCCATCGTCTGGTTACTCGGCATCACGTGTTGCAGGAGCTGCGGCTGCTGTCCACACGGCCGGTGCTGAAATCATCACAAACTCAAGTCAGCTGGTTTCGCCTCCTCATCGACTCCCACTCTGCCGCCTCCTCCCCTCTCTCTCTCTCTCTCTCGCTCTCTCTCTCTCTCTCCCTCTCTCTCTCTCCCTCTCTCTCTCCCTCTCTCTTTCTGTCTCCCCCGCTCTCTCTCCTTCTCTCTCGGAGGATCGGCTGGAAGCGTCACCTGTTTTTGGATTTGTGCAGGCTCTCTCTCTCCTCTGCTGCGCTCCGCTGCGCTGCTGGAAGTGAGCGAGCGAGTTAGCGAGTTAGCGAGCTAACGGCGGTGGTGGCGGCGGTGGCGGCAGTGTCGGCCGCTGCTGCGGGGGGAGCGGCGCTCTGCAGTTTAGAGGGCACGGAATGTCATGTCTCCTTTGCAGGTAAAGAGATGCAGCAACCCGGCTTCCCCTCACCTGTCTCGCCTCCTCACCTGCCTCGCGTCCTCGCTCTGCTCGGTGTCCCGCCATCGCTGCATCTTGTTTTTCCTTTTTTCGGAGGAGGCAAAGTGGCGGCGAACTGTTGGCTGGCATGAAGTGCTGCGGCTGTGATTTTTTTTTTTTTGCTGGGCGGTGCGTTTGTGCGTGCCTGCGTGCTGGGATTCCATCTCCTCCAGTGTAAAACGTGGCTGTGGTTATGTAATATCTGGCCGGTCTGAGGCGGTGAATTATGAGTCATCGGAGGAGCCGACGCAGCACGTGCTTGTAAATTGTGTCGGCGGGGATCAAAAGGTTTCAGGTGTCAGTTTGTTTGTTTGTTTTCTTTTTATGACAGAGGTTGTAAAATTCCCTGGTCTCAGACTTTCTTTCTCCTCCGTGTTACGAGTTTGGTCGACAGGTCTCGGGGCTTCAGCGCCGGACCGCTGCAGGTGTGCAGCTCTCCAGCCAACCGACAGCTGACTGGACTGCTTCTCACTGCAGCTCCTGCAGTAATTCAGATGATTTTCAGTCACCTTATTGTCCCGTCTCTTTAGATCCCCAGCCTTCTGTTTGCAGCCTTCCACTAAAACTGATGCTTTGTTGTGGACCTTCACACAAACAAACAAACAAGCATGTTTTCCATGGATACAGATAATGAGATGGTCTAAGGGGGTGGAGCCCACACTTGGTGCTGGCGCTTTGTGACATCACAGTTTGTGAAATGTGGAGCCAGATGAAGCGAAAAGGACTTTGTACTCACCGGAGTCTACTACACAAAGGCTGTCTCATCTTTTCAGATGGAAATATTTGTGTTTTGTGTGCGTCTGCAGGAGTGGGAGGTGCAGAGCTGCATCGCTACAACGACATTACCTGGAATTGTAAAATAAATATCAGCTTGTGCTGTGAAATAATTGCAAGAAAAGAGCCACAATTAAATTGGATTTCTGGAGGTAACAATTGTACTTTTTTTAAAACTCTAAATAGGCAGGTGAGCTCTGCCGAGGTAGCACAGCCTGCTCAGTGTTTGGTCACATGACAAGCAGGTGTGAGTTGTGGTTTGCTGAGGACAAAAGTCGTCGCTAAAATTTGACCCAAACAGCAAAAAAACCCAGACGAAATCATAAAACAGTGTGAACAGTACAAGCATGCTGCATGCTAGCAGCTAACAGCTAACTGTGCGGCTTTTCTCTGACTCCTCTGGTGTCTTGTTTTTTCTCCCCTGCAGGTCTGACAGTGCAGCAGACAAACTCGGGTGAGTCTGATTTCCTCCTCCTCCGTCCTTCCTCGTTGGTGATAGTGTGTGTGTGTGTGTGCGTGTGCGTGTGTGTGCATGTGCTGATGTGCGCTGGTGAAGGGAGGGGGAGGGGTCGGCAGAGGTGGCCCCACTGTCACCCCATCCTGCCCAGCTGGGGGCCGGCCCACCGCCCGGCATGTGACACAGATTCTCCGCTTTGTCCGGCTGTGCAGAAAAGGTGTGTGAGGGCGTTTCACATTCACTGTGGTGGCGGCGGTGGGGGGGGGGGTATGGTTGGGGGGACGAGGGAGGGGAGGGGTCGGGAGGGTCGTGGTGAGGTGCAGTGGATGGCTGGTGGTGAATACAGTTGCAAGGCGTGGAATGCCATTGTTTGGCCACCGAACTGGACAAACAACATGGGACACAAAACTGGGCCGCACGAGTCGGCGTCTTTCAGTCCTTCAGCTGCCGGACCGCCGGCGGAAACAGACGTCGTCTTCTTCTCCTTCGTCTTCTTCTTCCTCCTCCTCCTCCTGCACGCCGTGAGGAGACTGTGAGCCGGGCCTCACAGCACAGGAGAGGTGAGGTGAGTCCTGGGAAATTGGCGATGTAATAGAACATGTGTGAACGCGCGGTGAATCGTTTTCACGGTTCACTTGTGAGAATTCAAGAGGTCCAGAACTGTGAGTTTGCTCAAAGTTCTGTGACTGTTTGACTCATTTTCATCCTCACGCTGGACATGGAATGCATTGTGTTGCGTGTGTGTGTGTGTGTGTTGGTGTGTGTGTGCGTTCATGTTGTGACCAGCCAGGCAAAGTGAAAGTGGTGACTGGTGCATTTTCTGAGCTGAGTGGACACTGTTATTTTGGAGTGTGTGTGTGTGTGTGTGTGTGTGTGTGTGTGTGTGTGTGTGTGTGTGTGTGTGTGTGTGTGTGTGTGTGTGTGTGTGTGTGTGTGTCACTATGGGAATGCTTTGGGAGATCAGCCATGCGAGCTGATTGGATAACAGGCTGCTGTGTCGCTACCACTAGGAGTCTCTCTTCCTCTGCTCTTCTTCCTCTGTGGTGTAATAACGACGCTTGAATCATCACGTGATCAAAAGACACAAGTTGGCCTTGGTGTCGCAGGCTTGTGTGTCCTGCGTGTTTCTGCTCCGTTGTTTTTGCAACGATACTTTGCAATGCGATGATGTAAATGATGCTATTGTCTTTAATAAATCCCAGTATTGATGTAACTTGAGGACCCAGAATCAGGAGTTTCTATGCTTACTCAATACACACAAACACAGAGACGACCACAAAGCTTGAAAAAACAAACAAAAATGACATTGTACAATTCAGTAAACATTTCCTCCTGGACTAATAACATTTTTGCTCAAACTGCAAAACGTTCATGTCTAACCCTCCCATGTAAAACCTCCGATGATACTTTTGATGCCGATGTTGATATTTTTGCTCCATCATTTCCTGCTGACATGCGTTCTAGTCATTGTTAATTCCGACATGAGCTGGTTCAGGAAACCATCCCGCAGGAGTGTGTTGTCTCGGGTGCTTCCTGGGTGCTGGTTGACCTACTCATAATGACCCATTGGCTTGATATGAAGACGACTTTGTGTAAATCCTTCCTGTTTGATCCGGCATGTGTGGAAGAGTGTCACACTGAGATATTAGAGGAAGACGGAGCAGCAGCAGCAGCAGCAGCAGCAGCTCCTCTCTGGTTCTTCACAGCTGAACCGTGTGACCTCCTGGTCTCCTGCCGCTGGTTCTGCAGGTCGGGACTCTGGTCGGGATGTCCGCTGCGTTCTTCCAGCGTCTCCATTTCTGAATTATCGATTGCGAGCCTCTGGTTCGAGATGTCGGCATCCGGGGATGGACGTCAGCATCATTTGATCTTTCTCACTCTCTCTCTCTCTGTACATTAGTGCAGGAGTCCGACAGGCTGAGTCGATGGTGCTTAAAGGGCCTCGTTAGAGTTGAGGTTCACTTTTTATATAAAAAAAACAATGATAAGGTGTGGCAGATCGGACTACGAAAGTAACTTCCTGCTGCTGGCCAGTGTCAGCGTGGATGCTGCAGTCAGGTTGACCACAGGTGGGCAAAACAATGTCCAGTGGCGCCCCCTGCATCAATAAGATGGGATGAGGGACGGGGGGGTCGCCTGTTGCATCCAAGTTCCCAGTCGGCATGTCGCTCCTCGGCGTTCCGAGGCTCAGGCCCGGCGCTGCCGAGTCTGAAAACGTGCGCCCGCAGCGCTCTGTGCAGACAGGAAGCTGGAGGAGGAGCAGAGAGCGAGGAGAGCGTCAGGCGGAGGGGGGAGGGGCGATGATGCGGAGGACCACTCTGATGGAGCCGCGCGGGGAGGACCCCTCCCCCTCCTCACACACACCACGGCGCGGCAGCCAATCAGAGCGCTTCCAATCCCCGGCCGGTCGGTCCTCCCTCGTAGAGCCGCTGCTCCGCGGCTCAGCCCAGCAGTTGTGAGGCGATGCTGCCGGCGGAGGAGCAGGAGGAGGAGGGCAAGACGAGACGCTGCTGCTGCTGCTGCTGCTGCGTCCTTGGATATTTGTAGCGAGGGCTGGACGAGGCGCTCGGCCGCTGCACCCTGCTGGAGGACTCCAGCATCGCCGGCTGTTCCCGCCATCACCCACTTCCTGTGAGCCAGGCGATTTTCATCCTCCGCCAGCTGGTTTTTTTTTCGTCTTTTTTTATTTTAAATTTGGATGTGCTGTGTCAGACAGAGCGTGGGGCGGTCGGGGCGGAGGGCGGGGTGTTTTCTCCGAGCCTCGGATGACAAAGCGGACGGGAGCGTCGGCGGTGTGACGGCGGGACGGTGACTGAGGAGGGGCCATGAGAGCCAGGAGGGAGGCCAGGATGGTGTCTTCTTGTTCACCATGCACAAACATCAGGTCAGCAGCTCCACACTCGACTCTCAGAGTCTCAGCAGCTCAGGAAGGAGCCTGATCGGGAGCATCGGACCACGGAACCTCGGTTCTGTTCGCCCTGATGCTCCTGCTGCTCCTCAGGCTGAACATTGTCCCTTGCTAAGATTTAAATAACTCTAATTGACGCGTTGCCTGATCTTACTAACTTTGAAATGTGGTCTCTCGTTTTACACAGTTTAGAAAAATCACCCAAAACTAACCCTAACCCCAGGCCAGCAGGTGGCAGTAAAGTTCACAGGGAAGCCTAGACTGCTAGCATTAGAAAAACTAGGTTGCTGCATTCAAATTGCTAAAATCAATGCCTGCTATTGCAGAAACACAACTTTGCTCTGAACAAGGCCTCAATGCAAACAAATAGAGGTTTCCTATTGCAGCCACCTTCATTTTTATCCCGTGGTAGTTTACCAAAAATAATATGGTAAATGGTGACAATGTGCTTAAATTAATTGCCATGGGGACCTAAAGGATGTCATGTTTTATTGTTGTGTTGAATGTTATTGCATACGTGTAACAGGAGAGGTTGTTGCAGAGCCGATAGCAATTTTTTATTCAACAATTCGCTGCAGAAATTACAAATGCATTATTCATTATGTTTGATGCAAAGCAGGGAGAGGTGCAATATATTGCTGTAGCCGTCCTGCCACACACACACACACACACACACACACACACACATACACACACACTGTGAGTCCGGGGGATTTTCCTGGAGGCTTGCGGAGCTCCTAAATCTGCCGTGTGATCTCTGCTTCCAGGTCTCATTAGAGGCGGTTTGGTCAGATTTACGCAGCCTGTCGATACGGCGGCCTCCCGGCTCCGCCTCCAACTTCCGTCCCCGCCGTGTGTAAACTGCTGACAGCCAGCGCTGCGCTCCCATATAACCGTCTCCTTGGCTCTTTAAACCAATCACAAATTATAGTCATTAAGGTGCGGGAGGCGGGAGCGGCAGCAGCCCGGGGCACTCTGTGATTAATTATTTGTACCATTAGAGAAGATTAAAAAATAAAATAAATGCATTTTAAAGAAGGGTCCATTTTTTTTCGTCAGGGAGCAAAAAAGTGTTGTTGAAAGTCTTGGATGTGTTTTTCTACACGCCTTCAGATTCTCAAACGCTAAATCTGGTGAACATCAGCCAACAGTTGGGGGTTGGAGGGGTGACTCATTTATTCATCACCTGCATACCTGTGAGTTCTGTCCTCCCTCAGCAAAGGACCCGCAGAGATCAGAGAGGACAGGAAAAAACTGTGACTTAACAACATTTATGTATTCATCCATGGTGATTTTTAATTATCTCAAAAAATATCTCCAAAAGACAGTAGTCATGGAATCATGCCACAAAAATAGACATGAAATGCCAATTAAAACGTAAATACGATCTGCTCTGTAATTATTAATCAGAGTAAAAATGTCCTCAAGGAATATTTTTTTAAAAACGACATCTGTTTCTTTATCATCCGCATTGTTTGATAGCAAAAACTGGCCCAGTTATTGGCTGACGGACTGATCAGTCTGCTTCAAATTATAGTAGAGTTAATGGACCAAACAAAACACAAAAAAGTAACAAACAGGGCAAAAGGACAGCAACCGTGTGTGTGTGTGTGTGGATGATGGGCTGGTGACGTCCTTCACACGGAGGTGATTCACTCAGTCGCTGGCACCGCCCACTCGCTGCTCTTTGTGAAAGCTCTTGTTTTCACGCTGGCCGGACATCTGCTCCTCTGCCAGCCACATATGCCGTTTAATGGAATGGACCCGACTAAATATAGACACGCCTCTTTGTGTCTCTGGTTTGAGGAGCTCCGTCGGTCTTTTGAGGCTGAAACTCGCACTGTTCATTTGTCACTTTGTTTCGTTGTCCTCGTTTTGTCCCCCCCGCCCTCACTCCCCACACTCAGTGGTGTGTCGTCTCAGTCAGTGACTGTCAGCTGCGACGGATAGCGGTGCCAGAAATATATATATTCCTTTCATTCATCCAATGAGACTTTATTGCTTAAACTATTTTCCCCAGAAACCTCATTCATTGAAGCTAGTGACTTGTCTTGGATGATACCTGAAATGTAACATATGGATTGTCCCAGGAAAATATCATGATATGCGATAAAATCTGATATTGCGATATTCAATAATATAGGATATTGAAATATATTGTGATCTCTGATATAGTAATATTCGATAATAAATGATACCATGATATTTGATCATATCGGCTATTGTGATCTTTGATATCTGATATTGTGATATTCAAGAAATATCTATTGTGATATATTCATTCATTTTGAAATTGCGATATTCAATAATGATGTCTGACTGATATCTCTGGAGACACGTGTTCAGTGTAACTCCAGACGAGGAGGCTTCGAGATGCACCTTCTCCATCCTGTGCTCTCCCTCCCAGTGAGCCGTGGTTCCTCCGGCTCACCTTCTCTGCTGACTCACCGTGTGGCTCTCTGGTGGCGAAAATACGCCAAAGTATGTTCAGCGTCATTTTGATCACGCTAAACATCTGCACCTCGGTAGGAGGGCAGCGTTTCGCGGCGCCTCTCTGCAGGCGAGCGCCGGGCCGAGCCAGGCCTGTGTAGCACATTGGCAGGTTGCGAGGTTTCATCGGTCACCTGGAAATTGGTTTCTGTTGTCTTGGTGTCTGCTGAGATCCGCAGTTCCGTCCCGGTGGTCCCCTGCGCTGCCGAAAGGCTTCAAACGGTGCTTGGATTAGATCCGAGCCCACTAAATTGCCCGTCTTAAACATGTTTCATCTTTTAATGGAGAGTCTGTTTTCCCAACGCTCATAAATCAGTAGATGTAATCTGCCACGCGTCTGTCCGTCTGATGGATGTCCCCTCGTGCTGATTTAACAGAGTTGGTCTCTTAGCTCGTCTCCGTAGCACCGATTGAAAAAACATCAGAGGCTCTGTAAGTTTGAGGACTTGTAGAGCTTTAAAACGAATCAAACAGAGTGACGGGCTCAGCTTAAGATTGAAGGGTTTACTTGAAAGAAGAGAAGAAGGCATGATGACATGATCTGACAGGATCTGATTGTTTTTTGTTTTTAAAAAATCACATAGAAAGGCAGAGAAAACTGTGACATCAATTAGTTTATGTTAGATGATCTCAACAATTAAGCTGTTTAAATATTGATGTTGAATTTATCATCTCAAAATGCTTGTAAGTGTTTTTTTTGCCATCATTGGTTTTGTTTAATGTTTTTGATATGTCACTATTAATGCTTAATTAGAATTCACCATGAAAAACAAACATTAAAATAATAATAATAATGATGATAATTATAATAGTAGTGATAAATACATTTGCAGAATGTTAGACTGTCAATGAATGTGATGACGAGTTGCACCTTGGGAATAGACGCGGGGAGGATCAGTCATGGGTGAAGGAGTGGGAAGAAATTGCCTTTGACCAGAGAGGCGAGTGTATTATCAGGTGGCACAAGCAAGAAAAATGAATGGAGTGAATAAGCGGGCCGGTGCAGCGCATGATTCAATGCAATACAATGATTCACGGCGTATGTGGGCGCTTTGCATTGAGTCACTTGCAGCTTCAGCAACCGGAGTGAAAAGACTCTGCGTCGCTAATGGCTTTACTCTGTGTACTCACAGACACACACACACACACACACACACACACACACACACACATTATGCTGTGTGAATGTCAAGCTGTTAAAAAAAATGCAGCTCAGATTACATGTTAGAACCTTTTAATCATGTAAAAACAGAAAAGAAGAAACGAGAACTGAGAGTTTTGTGAAAATGTACCCGTGGTGCGAGGCCTCGGCGAACTTGTCACTGAGCATCAGAAGACATCTGAGCAAAAAAAAAAAAAAAACACCTCATTAAAAAAAGTTCCCTGCTTTTTTTCCATTCTTCTCTGCCCCTCGCTGATAGGCCAAGCAAAGGAAGTGGAAGAAACTGATATGGAAACCGCAAAGGTAGGAAAAACAAAAGAGAAACTCTCCAAGAGAGACACTGCATACATATACCGCGTCAGGAGGCTGCGCTGTTTCGCCACTAGGGGTCTCACTTGCTTTTGCAGCCTCTCTAAATTCAGCTAAAAGAAAATGAAGAAAATTACACAGTGCAGCTTCATCAAAAGATTAAAATGAGAAATTGTCAGTAAGCTGCATAAATGTTTTAACTTAAAAAAAAAAATCTCTTGGAAAAGACTAGAGGGCGCTGTGAACCAAAGATTTTCAGGGGCTCTGAAGTACTTCCAGAATACCTTCTGATTATAGTAGATTTTTAAATGATGACAACCATTGCAACCATTACATTGCAACATTTACAAACGCATGTAGAAAAGTCTGTCATATGCTCGTGTCTTGGTAGCAGAAGCTGTTTAGCTCGCAAGTTCCCATTTCACACCCCTGTATTTTAATAACCAAACTGTGCGTGGCAATCCTGAGTTTTTGATTGGGGAAGTTTTCTGTGGTTGTTGTTGTTGTTGTTTTGCTTATTTATTGTTTCTTTCGGGTCACATACCATATCATGTCATTTCAACCACTCGCGCTGCGGCCCGGACCTCTGCACGATGTAGGCAGTGACTACACCGTCTATTTTTTTCTTTGTATAGCTCAGTTTATTGACTTGCTGCAGTATTTTTGGATGCACTGTGAGGGAACATTGCGTAAAACGATTTTGCGGCGCACCTGAAAGAACCGCACGCAAACACAAACTGTTCAACGCAAACATACGATGTGATTTATGTCGTCCAATAACTTTGTCTTTCTTGCACCGCCCTCAATCTTCTCCTCGGCAGCCTCGCTGCGGGCCGTCAGGCGGCAAATATCAATGAAGAAATGACAGATTTCCGCATCTTTCCTTTGGGTGAGCCCACACGAGTCTTCGTTGCAGTTCACTCATCTGAATCTTTTCAACAGTCGGCCTCTGTTAAAATAACCCCAAATATTTTAGCTTTTCAACAAATGAACTTCCTTGAAGTTCTGGCTCCTTTTTTCCTATGTTGGCCGCTGAGGCGTTTTGAAGAAAATGCCTGCAGCCTCGCCGGATCTTCTCGCTTTGTCTCCGCGAGTGACGCGGATCATTTGAGAGGCAGCAGAAATAGCGCGAGCGAGCGGCGCCCTTGACGGCCACGTGGCTGATAATGGCATAGCAACCGCTGCTAATCAAATGCCTCCCACTCGGCGCCCAGTCTTCCCTCTGGATGGAGCCATGCCAGTGGACAGAACGAGGCCCCCTGGTGGCCCTGAGGCGGCCAAACCCGGAACAGTTCTCACCTTTTAATCGCGACGGGTTCGTTTTTCATCTGATTTTCACCCTCAACTGAGCCGTAAAAATGTTCAAAAGAAAGACTCAAAAGACTCACGAGAGTCATTTAACTGAAAGGCTGGAACAAAATAAAGCGGTCAAACAGAGACCAACATGCCGCCAGCAGCACCGTCATCAGCCCCACGTGTCGTCACGTCAGCCGCCACGTCCCAGTGACCCGGTGAAGTGGAACTATTTTGTAACGGTCTCATGTGTGAGCCGTTACATAAGCGACGGAAAAACACAGCAATGATGGAAGGAATGGGGGGGGCAACAACAAGCTGCACAAAGACTAATTTGAAAGACTGACATTGCAGCGTGCGGCGGCTTCCCTCCGGTGTCTCGTCCCTCGACAGCAGCATCAGAAGCAGCACAGGGACACAGTGAACACCCCCACACACACACACACACACACACACACACACACAGCTTAATGCGGACAAGGTCCGGAGAGCTCAGCTCAGCCTGACCTATGTGTGATCCCTCCGCCGTGTGGAGAGTTGGGGAACTGCGGGTCCTCCTGCGTGTGTCCGACTAACACCTCCAGCTACAGTTCAGGCTGGAAATTCTCCACTTTAACTCCAGTTACTGGCTCAGTCCAGTGACGTTCACTGCTGCAAGGTCCATTTGTACAGTTAGCAGTTATTTTATTCTTTTTATTTTATCTTTTAGGTGTGATAAATATTTAAGAAATATGCACATGTATAATGATACTGTAGGAGGAAAAAATGCTGACTGGTGATTATTTAAAAAAAAAAAAAAAAACTGTGTGCTGCACTGCTGCAGTCATGGCTCAATTAATGCGGAATTATTGAATTTTACAAGAAGGCTTTTTTTCATCTTTTTTTCAATGCACATTGGCTGCATGTGGTCAGTGCAATCAGCCTAACAGGGCCAGTATTGATGCAAGTATTGACGTGTAGATTGTGGCCTGCAGGGGGCCTCCACACAGTCGGCAGATATGAAAAGATGTGAAGGTTTGTTTTGCACTGAAAGCCTAAACGGAACCCCCAGTTCCATTTCCCAGCACCTTACTGGCTTCCCCTCCACTTTGTTTAGTAATTATTACAGTGTGTGTGTTTGCATGTGTGGCTCTATGCGTTAGTGTGTGTGTGCCTAAAAAGAAACGTCGGCCTATTTTGGTCCTGCTTGCTGCAGCAGCCGCAGCAGGAAATGGGAGTCCCTTTTTTAATGTCAGCACGTGCGCTACTTTGTTCTTTTATTCATGGCTCACATGACAGCCCTGCAGTCGGACCAGCTGCACTTTCTTTCTTGGGAGGGGTCGCAGTGTTCGAGCCAACATTGAACACGATGTTCAATCCCCTCGCAAATAATGTCTCATGTCTGGAGTAATCACTGTCATCAGCGCGTCTTTCTGAGCCTTTCATGTTCTGTTCTGCTGCTCCTGCTGCTGTTCTCTGGGTTTCATTAGACCCGTGTTGGATTACCAACGATGTGCACCTGCGACCTGCATGATGCAGTTTGTTTTTGTTGGCGGGTTGTTTTTTTTTCTTCATGTTTGTGGGAAGATCACGTGTTCCTCTTTCGTTTCACATATCCATCTGGTATAAGAAAAAGCCTAAAGGAAGCCATATTCAGAAGGACCATAGATGTTCTTTCGCCACTGAAGACAGGTTGCTATTGGTGCATCACCACCTAGTGGCGAGCGGCGATACCAGCCAAAGATGCTCAGGTGAGAAACAAAAAAACATGTCTCCTGATGAGAAAAAGCTTCAGTGCTGTTTTTTGTTTCTCTTTAAAAAAAAAAAATAAAGGCCAATAGTAGCTGTGTTTATTACTGCTTTTGCCCTTCAACACCATACAATAGAAACACCTGCAAATCAGGATTGTACTTTGTTGAAATTTTAGAAATATTGCCTTTATTTTGCAAAAAACTGTCATGGAAACTCAGCTCGTGATGAATCAGCTGCATTTTTTTAGCTGCCCCTTGGCTCACAGTTGCTGCCCGCATCATTTTTATTTTTCGTCTTCTTCGGTTTGTAGACACTTCCTGCTTTCATTCCAGCGAAAAGGGAACTGATTGGTTACGGAAACCTCGGGCAGACTATCAGATGCTTTTTTTTTTTTTTCTGTTTTTTTTGTTGCAGCCGCAGATTTCAAATGTCCTCAGCCTTTATGAGTTTAGTGCTTTTGTAATCCACACTCAAACCATTTTCATACCAGAACATCAGCAACATGATTAATCTCTGTCATCCAATTTGATTTGTTGTTTGTGCATATGTTTCACACACGTGAGCTACGTGATTTATGGGCTGTGTGCACAAAATACACACACACACACATACACACACACACACTATGCGGCCCTGATAGATTTGGTTTGTGCAGCTCGCTCGGCGGCCACTGATGACGCCCCACCCAGTCACATGACCACCCTGCTCCATCCCTGATCGATCTATCGGGGCCGTTGATGTTGTTGACGCAGCATCAGTGGCGTCACATCTCACTCGGCCGTCACCAAATAATGAGCTGCCGCTGGGCGGAGTCCAGCTCTGCAGCGCCGTCCAATCCCACAGAGCGGCCGTTGAGGGATTAATCCAGATTATCTGCTGCGGTTGCTGCTGCTGCTATTCTTAGAAGTGAATGAAAAATCTCTGGGCCAGATTAGGGTTCAAGGAACGCTAAGAAAAGAAGCTGGAATCACATGGGGGCCGTTTTTTATCAGACTAATATCCTTGTTGGCCCATTAATCAGTCTGTTTGGTTTATAAAGTTGAATTTAAAGCTACTTAAAGAAGGATTTGTGTGTCATTTAACTTTCACTCCGATGCAGAGCCAATTGGCCAACCAGCCTTTGCATAAGTATGGTTCAGGTTCCATCATTTCCCCCCCCCAATGTGCCACATCGTTTGTCTAAACGTTGCGGCACAGCGTGCTCATGTGTAGTCAGTCCAGCAGGGGGCGGCATTGAGGGTTTAAAGAGGGAAAGAAGGGGGTCTCTGACTTGGTGGTTGACTCCTGTGTGAAGGAGCTGTCCGTTCAGCACCGCTGCTCCTCGGCAGAGCAGCAACACGCGCACAGCGAGTCTTCCACCAGGCCAACGCATCTACTCACCAGCTGGGGGTGTGTTTCTGTTTTTCAAGATAAGGGTTTCAAATATTCTGAGTTGCTGAGAGCAAAATAGTGATTCTAAGAGAACATTTTTCTATTATATTAAAGACGGAAATACACACCCCATAGTTGACACACACTTTCTCTCTTTTTTATCCCTTTGTGTAAAAAAAAAAATGTACACTAGGCACAGTGTGCTACAGTGTCCATTAAGCCCATAAGTGAGTGTAGTTACAGACTAGCGTGTAGCGGCTAACACGCTAGCGTGTTCAGTCTCCTCACCACTGAGGTCAATCAACACTCAACCTCTCAGCGCGTCCAGAAACCGACCACAGCCTCTGGCGCTGGTGCACCATGGTTCTGGCGTCAGAGGGCAGACACACAGCAGCGCTTCTCTCACACACACACACACACACACACACACACACACACACACACAGTTCTACAGAAGGTCTCCAGCCTCCCAAGCTGCCGCCGCCACCGCATCTGATAGACAAGAGAACCGTGTGTATTGGAACAACAACAGCGAGTGGGTGAGCGGCGCTCGGTGACTCACCTCCACTTTAACACAAAACCAAACTGTGCATTATTTGTTTGCTTTGCCATCATCAGATACGATATAGACACACAAGTAAAATTGCAAAAACTGCAGGTTTAGATATACTATATGTATATATAGACATTATTTTCACAATTATTATTTATTGGATATTTTCTGTGGCAACAGTGAACCATTGCACAGTTGTTATTCCTGCTATTTTTAAAACTGCACACCCCCTGTTTTCACTTTGTTCTGCTCCCCACTCACAGGATGCACTCGGGTGGGCCGACCGGTTATATTTGGCCAGTCTGACTCAGCCGTTTGGCTGACGTGGCTCCGCAGTCTCATGACAGTCTTTCATTCTTTTATCAGAGATTAAATGGCTCTGATTTAAAAAGGCCTGCTCCAGCTCGACTCTGACTGTACTGTGTGTTTCTCCACTTTTTTGGCACATCATTTTCCCATTTGGTGCATCCTGTTGATTAATTTATTTTCCAAATGCAGGAAAAAAATAACAAAGATTAAGTTAGCCCCGGCCCCCCCAGCCCGAGTGTCGCCCACCAAGCCGGTGTCTCGTTGTGTGTACGTGTGTGACGCCAACACTGACGAGCCGTAACGCAGATTACACAGGAAGTCTGACCCAGTGCCTGCGGTCGCACTCGACCACCGTCTCTGATCGGAGCGGCGGTGGGCAAACAGGCGGAGAGAATCGTGACCTTTAGAGAAATCGCTCGCCCAAAACGATGCCCGTCCTCGTGGCTATTGGTTGTTGGAAGCGCCTTCCAAAAAAAAGTCTCTGCAGTCCAACTACACTCTTGCACTTGTGTGCATTATAACTTTGCAAGTGAGACCTTGCTTTATAAACAAATGCCGGAATGCAGAATTTTTAATTTTGTTGTTTTTGTCTTTTGAATGAATGAATGCTTTCATTTCGCATGAATGACAGACAAAGGAAAAGGACAGGTAAGAAGCCGAGGCTTATAGTTAACCTACCCCTTGCGACTATTACATCAAAGATCATTAGGCTTTGCATGTTGTAGCACAGACCAGTTTGGAACATGATTAAGTACACAAACATAGTTAAACCAAAACAGACAGTAAACTAAGATGTCCTTGCAGAAATTCAAACATTCATCTAATGAATGAGAAATAAGGAATAGCATTCTATAGTTGTTTTTTTTTTAAAGCAGATCGACAAAGAGAAACAGTAATAGGTGAGAAATCATTGATCATTGATTGGCCATTGTGCATATTAACTGGGAATATAGTAGTTTAAGTCGACATGGAAACATCCGCCTTCGTGCGAGTATGTCCGCAACAAACAAACAAACAAACAAAAAAAATGTCCTTTACAGTCCTTATGGATCCAAGATTTAACACTTTGAGTTTAACTTTTTGAAACAATTTTTTTGTAATGATGAATATTATTGCTTTTTTTTTTATCTCGTCTGGTTGTCCATTGCATAGTTTCACCCTCTTAACTGAAATGCACATGGTCTTCAGCATAGTCCATGCCGTCGGGTGCTGGAAATTTAGTCTGCGTTTAGTGTGAGTTTTGTTTTTATCCAGTGTTGAATGGGGTCTCTGGTCCGAGTGAAGCTGGCTGAGTCACCACCGTGATGCCCGTCTCACATTCATTATACATGCACAGCACACAGGCACCGTGCAGCCATCGACGGGGGCGGGGGGTGAGTAGGGTGGGGGTGGGGGTGGTACCCTCCTACCCACAAACCCACACAGTTGCATTAAGAGATTAACAAGGGGGGAGCTGCTGACAGCTGACAGGCCTGAATGAAGTCCTGCAGGAAGTGCGACAGAAACCGCCACCCCCCACCCCCTCCCCTCCATTTAATAACGCACATTATTTGTGGTGAGGGACTGGAGGGGGTCATTGTTATGGCCAGAGGCTAAAAAAAAAAAAAAAAAACCCTGCTGTGGTCCAGCATGTTGGCACAGCGAGGCTTAACTGGGAGAGAAACGGTGAAAGAGAGCCATCTAGGGAAGAGGACGGGGCGAGCAGGGGGGGGGGAGAGAGGAGAGGAGGGATCCTGCGCCTGCTCACTCCCTCTCTCCCTCCCTCCCTCCCTCCCGCGCCGTGCGAGTACAGCAAGTGCAGCGTTCATCCGCAGCGGGGACCGAGGGAGGGAAGACCAGCCGGAGTTGCAGCGGAGCTCCACTGAAAAACCAGGACAGGGGGGGTGGGGGGGGAAACAGAGAGGAGGGGGGAGAAGAGCTGGCGTCCGCCTGCAGCGCTCAGCCTCCTCTGCGGTCTGCGCCGTGCACGCTGCAGCGCGCGTCACCTCCGTCTCTTTGAGGATAGGATCCCGAAGAAAAGAAAAGAAAAAAGCAAAAGGGAAAGGAGCCGAGGGGAGGTGAGAGTTTCTGGCACCGGCGGCCGCCACTGCGGCACCGCGATGGCAGCGCAGGAGCGGAGCAGGGAGGGCGGCCGGAGCTGAGCCGAGCTGAGCCGAGCCGAGCTGAGCTGAGCCTAGCCGAGCTGCAGCCTCCTTCCATCCATCCTTCCCTCCCTCCCTCCCTCCGTCCGTCCGTCCGGCCCGCTCCCCCCGCAGCCTCCCTCCTGCTCGGTGTATGGGAGGCGAAGCTCTGGCGGCTCGTCCATCAGCATGCGGCGGCGCCAGCGGGCACAACAGTGGCCTCGACTCGCTATGGACGTCAGACCCGCCTGGCTGGACCAATGAAAGGCTTCAAGCTCACCTGGTAAGGCCCGAGGCTCCCCCAGCAAACCGTCCTTTTTTTTTAAATTATTTATTCATTCATTTATTTATTTATTTATTTCCGACTTTGTCTCTCCGCCCCTGTCGTGCTGCGAACTCCGAGCTCTGTCGCGCGTTTCCCCCCCTGCCGATGCTTCCACGGACGTCATGCTCCGTTTCCCGCGTCCGTCTGCAGCTGCGGCTGCAGCTGCGCGCCGTCGTTACGTAAATCATCTCCAGAAAACGTAGCAGCAGCAGCGGCAGCGCGTAACCCGAGCGAGCTCGGGACACGGCTAAGCTCTGGCCAGTGTGTGTGCCAGTGTGTTCGCGTGTGTGTGCGTGTGTGCGTGTGCGCGTGTGCGCGCAGCCGGTGTGACTGTGGCGACCCCGCGCCGCTCCCCCTCTGGCGGGCGCTCAGTGTGAGCGCGCCGCTCACGTGGCCGGCTGGAAGGGAGCAGCAGGCACATGCTCCCCTTCCGTCGCCCCCCGTCGTCCCCCTCACACATGGACAAACACCCACGCGCGCGCGCGAACGCATCCAGGTGCGGCCGCCTGGTAATTCATTTATTTATTTATTTTTTTATGTATTTTGGTTTTCTTCGCGCGCTGGCGTCTGTCCGTCCTCCTTCCTTCCTTCCTTCCTTCCTTTCGCGTGTGTTTGTTGACGCTCCTCCTCTTCCTCCTCTTCCTCCTCCTCTTGCCTGATATTTTTAGAGGCGAATTACAGAGCACCGCAGGAGGAGGAGGAGGAGGAGGAGGAGGAGGGGTGCAGGGGGAGCAGTTTGTGCAACGTGCGTCCTGCTTCCTCACTTCCTCACTTCCTTCACATCCCGCCGAGGAGCTCTTCCTCTTTTCCCAAACGTCTGCCGCCTCTAATTCTCGCACTATTTCCGTCCTCCTCTCATTAGCCCCTCCGTCTCGCTCCGTCTCCTCTTAATTCTGCCACTCTGATGTTTCTTCAGACGACACGTTTTCTCCTCACCATCAGACAGCGTGAGGTGATGATGGTGATGGTGGTGGTGATGATGACAGTGGTGAAGGTGGTGAAGATGAAGGTGGTGGTGAAGAAGATGGGGATGGTGGTGAAGATGATGATGATGAAGGTGAAGATGGTGGTGGTGGTCATAATGATGATAAAGATGATGGTGATGGTAATGATGATGATGATAATGGTGGTGATGATGATGATGATGGTCGTGAGGATGGTGGTGGTGGTGTGTGATTCCGGTCTTGGCGTGTGCCAGACTGTCCGAAATGCTTCCTTCAGTAGAACATCGACGGGCCGATTCATCTGGATTCCTGCCAGTTCGGCACCATCTCTCTCTCAGCCTCCGCCTGTCATGTGACCTCAAGGTCTCTCCGCCAGTCAGTCCATCCATCAGCGGGCTCATTAGTTCTCCCGAGTGATGTGGAGCAGCGGCCGCCTCGGCTGGTTGGACCAGGCAGGAGGCAGCGGGTGGTTGTTCAGAGGACTTTTGTGTTTGTTGGTGTGAAGGTATTTAAAAAGGTGGAAGGATGTAGATGGAGGCGTTCAACGTGGTAGAAAAGAATTAAAGTGCAGCGGCCAGCGAGGCGTTTGGTGACGTCGCCACTGATTTACACGCTCACAAACTGCAGGCCTTGAGAGTGATGGGAAATCGACTTGACCAATGAGAACAGACCGTCCTTGGCTTCTGCTTCAGTTTTGCTTCATAGTTTTCTGTGTCAAACATGTGAGAGGTCCGACGCAAACGGGAGGCTGCAAACAGGGGGCTAAATTTGCTTTTTAGCTTTTTTTTGGCTCCTGGAATGAACATTGAAGATCTGAAACTGAAGTAGTTGGGATCTTGAATAGAAACTTGGAGATATTTGGCACTGTTTCATTTTAGTTCTGTCTAATTATTTGTATTTTTGATGTATTATTAGTCGGTTGGTCGCGGTGCCTGCCGTGATGAAAGACCAGGCTGAGGGTCGCTGTGCTGTGCCGGGCCGTGGGTATATTTTGGCAGCATTACTCACTTGACTGCAGACAAGGAGGGCGATAAGACGTGAGGGACCGTGTGAGCCTGTGTGTGTGTGTGTGTGTGTGTGTGTGTGTGTGTGTGTGTGTGTGTGTGTGTGTGTGTGTGTGTGTTGGGGAGAGATTGCTCAGGATTTGGCAGCGGCTCCAGTTGTGGGGATGTTTGCTCTTCATATGACATTTGCCTCGACTTAAATCTCCAACACACACACACACACACACACACACACACACAAGGGCTTGTGGGACGCAGATGTGCTCATGCTGCCGGCTGCAGCTCTGGTGAGGCTCTGACAGCAGACCGCCACTGCCGCCGCCACTGCTGCTCAACCTCGGCACGTGGCACCAAAGAGGGACAGGTCGGGTCATGGCTGCAGGATGGTTTGACTCTGTAAACCAGCAAAACCAACGTTTGTGTGTGTGTGTGTGTGTGTGTGTGTGTGTGTTAGGGGGAGTCTGTCAGTCTCTGAGCTCGTTGGACTCAACTCCTTTTGTAAAAAAATTAAATATGAAAAGTGCAAAAATCTGTATCCCTCGATGATGAGGATGATTATTGATGATGCGCATCAAACACTTTTTTATTTGTTTTTCTACCTTTTGATACCGCTGTCTTGTTCCAAAGTAAGGCGGTGAAATGAACTTGCAACGACCTCAGGCGGCGAAATGTTTCCCTCTGCAGTTTATTTGTGCGGGAATCGTCTGTTTCGCCTGCAGAAAACTTTCCTCCATCGCGCTGATCCTCGTCCTTCTGCAAGTTCACTTCAGCAGCGAAGAGAAGCTGCGGAACATTTTTTTCCCTCCAGGCCTCGGGCTTATTAATTCTCACTCCTCCTGCGCCTGTTTTTTTTTTTCCTCTCTCCTTGCTGCATCTTTTTTCCAGCAGCCATTCGTCATCGCTGATGAAGCTGCAGGAGGCTCCCGCTGCGACGCCATGGTTTCAGCGCTGAGCAAAAACCTGATCGATGGTGCTTTTGACCGGGCAGTAATTAAAAACTCCCTCCAACCCAAGCCGATGCTGGCCAGATGTGTTCTCTTTTCCGGTGGGGGTGTTTTGTCATTGTCCTAAAGCGTTAACGAGGAGCGCCGAGTTCATCCCGGTGCAGTTAGATTAAAACTACCGTCACCCAGGTGTGTTTAGTCACCGCTGCCGTCCGGGCCGTCGGTCCGGCCTGGCTGCTGCGGCAGGAAACGCCGGGCCTGGTTATTAATGGGCGGCACGGTGCGTTCAGGGACGCTCACTCACTGATGGATGTTGGCTAAAATCGGCCATCCGTTAGGCAAAGATCCAGCTACGCCCCCTAGCGTCAGACCCTTGAGCCCAGCTCAACTTCATGTTTGTGTCATTCACTTCGATTTTTGTCTAAAAAAAAAATCTGACTTGAAGGTCCAGGGTGTGATTTTTTTTTTTTTTTTTTTAAGGAAGGCAGCCTGACAGTTTCCTATTTAGGGCCCTGTCAGACCGCCTTCCTTAAAAAAATGATGTGCAATATGGCAGCGAACTAGGAGCAAGACCCTTATTGCCCTGTATATATTCATATATAAACTACCAGTCAATAGTTTGGACACACCTTCACTTGCAATTTTTTTTATTATCTTTATTATATTTTATTATTATTATTATTATTTATTATTATATTGAAGACATCAAATATATGAGCAAGATATATGTAGCAAAGAAAAACATGTTCAATAACTCTAAATATGCTTTTTATGAAAGGTGGCTATTTTGAAGAATTTAAATATAAAACATGTTTGAGTTATTTTACACTTTTATTGTTTCCTACATAATTCCATGTGTGTTCATACGTAGTTTTGATGCCTTCAGTGAGAAACTGCAATGTCAATAGTCATGAGAATGAAAGAAAAGACATTAAATTCACAGGATGTGTCCGAACTTTAGACTGGTAGTGTAAATGAGAACCGTTCTAGTAGCTACAGGCAAACCTGACTTTTATTGTACTGTGAGTACACACTTTTATTCATGGATTTATGCGCAGTAATTAAGCTTTTACCAATATAAAAATAATAATTATAATAATAAAAAGAATTGTTAAGAATAGATCGATAAAAAAATCTGCTAATTACAATTTTTTTTCCTGTTTGTCACTCAGTTTTTAATGTCCCCTGCTGATGAGGGCGACGCCCCCTGTGACCCAGTGTCCCGCGGCCGCCTCAACTAACTGACCAACTTCCTGGTTGTCGCTCCGGAATTTCAATAGTTGCATTTAATTCTGTTTCCGTCGAGTCGCAGCCCCCATAGTGCTGCTGGCTCCCTTTTGTGTTTTGTTTTGTTTTTCTTGTTTTTGAACTCGGCTCAGGCTTCTGAGGTGTTCAGCCAATCAGAGAGAAAAGCAGGAAGCGTCTTACTGATGTGTGTGTGTGTGTGAAAGCAGGATTCTAAATAGAAGTGGGCCGAGTGTTTGAATGTTTCAGAGGAGATTCATCCCGCACCCTAAAATGGAGACGTCGGGCCTCCACTGATACAGCAGCTCTTGTCACTGAGCGCGCTCAGAGCAGAGTGCACTCAGACGGCGTGGAGATAAGTAGGTGTGTGTGTGTGTGCGTGTTAGTGTGTGTGTGTGTGTGTGTATGGCGTGCTGTTCTATACAGAACAACACTCCCCCTGCCCGGCCGGGAACACTTGGAGTGACTCTGCACATGAATGGCTCGTCAGGTTGCCACGGCAACGGCAGACTCAGTCAGACTGATGGACTTTTCCGACCCACTCTGGCATTCCTCCACTTCTTCTCTTTTTTTCCCCTTTTCCTCGCCACTGTTTGGCTAAAGAGCCTGAAAACTCTCAAAGAGCGACAGACTCTGCTTCACTTTTTAAATGGTTTTAGCCCTTATAACATTTGAACCGAAGCAGGTAAAAAAAATAAAAAACCAGGCTCCTCCGGCCCCTGTCACGTGTATCCATGATTGGGAACGGCCAATGAATGGACCTTGAGGTCTGTGGTGCCGTGTTGAGTTTTGGACCCTCTAGCGTGAGAAAAGCAGGCTGGAGTGAAAGTAGGTCAGCGGTTTTATCTGCTGGTCCGGCTCAGCGGAACCGGCTTCCTTTGTTCCACTCGCGGCTCCGCTGTCGCCTCGGGGTCACGGCAGCACGGCCGCACTGCACACACTGTCCTCCGGGCGGATTATCAGCGCTGATTCAGCGCGACTTGATTTGTGTTTTTAAAAGCGCAACGGCCCCGACGCAGGAAGTGCAGATGTTTTCTTGTTGTACTTTAGATTCATGCAAGGCAGTTTTTGATGAATCCTGCTGTTGTTATGGTGCGATTATGGCACATCGTGTTGTTGTTGTTGTTGTTGTTGTTGATTTCACAAACATGAGCATGCAAGTGTTGACACTGCTGCAACATGTCACCAATGACGCGTCTCAGATGCAAGATTTAGTTTTTTATGCCCTGCAACAGGTGTCCGTAGCTGCGTTCCCATGACAGATTTTTGCAAAATGAAAGCGATATTTCTAAAATTTCGGCAAAGTACAGTTGTGATTTGCAGGTGCTTCCATTGAACGGTCAAAGACAAAGTCCGTATGTATGGGAGTGGACACGATAAAGGGATTTCTGGGAGTCACCGAGGAATTCACAGACCAATTGTGGATCCAGAATTTCAGAATGACCCGGGATACGTTTAATGAGCTGTGTGATGCCATTGAACCGTGGAGGTGGAGTGAAATATCTCCACTTTCACACTTTCACTTGAAGTGAACTGGTCACGTGACTCAATACGTCATGTCGATCATCAAAACCTTTTAGGCATATTTTTTTCCAAGTTTGGGTGTTTCCATTACCAGGTTTTTATTGCGACATTTAGGTTTTGCACAATTCTAGGAGTAATGGAAACGCAGCTACTGATAGCTGCTAGCTGTTAGCTTGTAGCCCTTTGCTGCTTGCGCACATCCAAGGAGGCGGGACCATCAAAGTGCAGATGCGGACCTGCATCAGTCCTGGTTTCGAACCACAGAGGGATCGATGGATCTTTATTCTAAGATTAGCCCCAGATGTAAAGTGACCTGCGCGGCGGTGATGTCGAGCTCCTCCATTCATGAGGCGCCATGAATAATTGAGCTTGGGGGGGGGTGTGAGCTGGCTGCGCCCAAAGTCTGTGTCTGCCGTCATCAGCCTCCATCGACTGCCTGTCTGCAGCCGGGAAGGAAGAAAAAAAACAAGAAGAAACAAAAAAAAACCTTCAGCCGCCAGGATGGCAGCAGCAGACGAGGCAGTCAGGCTGTGAGGGAGGGAGGGGGGGAGGAGGAGAGGGGAGACGGTCGACCAATCAGCCGTGATGTGACAAAGAGGCAGCAGGGGGGTGAGGAGGAGGAGGAGGAGGAGGAGGAGGCAGACATCTATAGCGTCTGTTTTCTCTCCATTTACCTTCTTTTTATCTCCCGCTCCTCCTCTCCCCTCCACCTCTTCCTGGCATGCTCCAGAACTCGCCCACCCTCCCCTCCCCCTACCCCTCCTCCTCCTCCTCCTCCTCTTCTTCCTCCACCCTTTCATCCCTCTCTCTCCTCTCCCGTCCCTCCTATCCGCCACGTCCTCCTCGGCTGCCGCTGGCCAAATGAAGCCTTCTAAAAAGGGGCTGCTGAGCGCCGGCCCTCCGCATGGCGAAGAGCAGGTCAGTTGTCCAGGAATCGAGCAATTAGCGGCACCTGCTCGGCCGGATCAGCCCGCGCGATATTTCCAGGAGGCGTCCGAGGGGAGAGGGGAGGGGCCGCTCGGTGCCTCTGCCCTGGCAGGTGGTGTTGGGGGGGATGTAAGCTGGTTATTAGGAGATCAGAGCGGGCCGAGGGGAAGATCAGTGGCCATAAGCCTGCTGAGGAAAATCCACCTCCTCCTCCTCCTCCTCCTCCTCCTCCTCTTGCTGCACCTTCCAGCTTCTCCTCTCAGTCGCGACCAGCCGCACGATCCTCTCCCTGTCTCCCTCTCTCTCTCATGAGCGCGGAGCGGCGCCGGCAATGATCCGCTGGATGGGCAGCTCGCTGCTGGGCGGCAGCGCCGGCGTTGGCGGCGGCTACGAGGACATGGTGGTGTTTGAGTGCGTGACGGTGGCCGGCGAGGGCTGCCGCTGCCTGGAGGGCTGCTACGGCGACGTGCTGAGGGACTGTGTCTTTCAGCAGGGGTACGACCAGCGCCTGTGTGTGTGTGTGTGTGTGTGTGTGTGTGTGTGTGTGTGTGTGTGTGTGTGTGTGTGTGTGTGTGTGTGTGTGTGTGTTTGGACTGTTTTTGCTGATGATGTCACGGCTGCAGAGGTTGTTTTTTCGAACAGGAAGGTAACGGCCGAGACGCCTCCTCCCACATCCTGCGGGGGGCGCTGCAGCGTCGGGTCTGTCCCTGTTTACATTCACTGTATGGGTGTGTGTGTGTTTGGACAGTAGTTGATGATGTCACGGCTGCAGAGTTTGTTTTTTTACCGCCGAACGGGAAAGTAACGGCCGAGACGTCGCCTCCTGCAGCCTGCAGGGGGCGCCGCAGCGTCGGCTCCGTCCGTGTTTACATCCACTGGGTGGGTGTGTGTGTGTGTGGAGGGGGTCAAGGGAGGGGGCGGGACGTGCAGGCCAGCGCACGCATGCATGCATGCACGTCCACGCCCACGTGCACGCTCATGCGCAGCAGGCGCGGACGCAGCCGGGCCTCCTCGTGCTCTTTGTGGAAGGGCGGCCGCTGCCAGATGGGCATTTTCCAGCCTCAGCAAAACTGTGGAAACAAGCCGAGGCCTTTAGAAAGTGCCGGAACTCTGCTGCATTGTCGGGCGGACAGCTTGAGCCGGCCGGATTTAGAGCTTTAGGGGCTTAATTTTGGAAAAGGACTGTAACAAAGTGGCACCGGTGGCGAGCGGGCGAGCGAGCGAGCGAGCGTGTTCCCCTTTCATTCGTCCTGCGTCACTTTTTAATTCATTCATTCATTTATTCATTGCGACTTTGACGTCATGTCGTTCACTGTGCAGTATTGTCCGACACCGTAGTGTGTGTGTGTGTGTGTGTGTGTGTGTGTGTGCGTGCGGCGTGTCGGTGACGTGTGTGAATTGGACAAATCTGGGCTCAGTTCAGTTGAACTTGAATTGTTCCTTGAATCCTTGCAGTGATTGCAAGTCACAAAAAGTAGTTTCTGTACAGCTGTCTCAAGGTGGGAGGTCTTCATTCATTTATTTGATTAATTATTTGCGTCAACACGTGCAACAATCACAGTTCGTGGAGGAGGAGGAGGAGGAGGAGGAGCAGGACGAGGAGGAGGATGCATCTGTCTGTCTGTCTGTCTGTCTCACCCCTGCTGTATCTCCCTCTCAGACGCCGGCTCTCCCAGCCGAGCCGCTGGAGGTATATTTAGTCCCGGCCTCTGAATATTTCAACCACTCTGGCCGTGGCACTGTTGCCATGGCAACGCTCATCCCGAGCTGAGTTTTGTCGGAGCTCTGCGGCTGCGTGGGCGGCGCTCAGAGTGATACGGCGTTTTCTTTTGTTTGGCTGTGTATTTTGAACACATATATATTTCTTTTTTTCACATATGTATTCTTGGGAGTATTTGTCTACACCACACGGCAGAACCAGTCAGCCGACGTTTTGTGTGAGTGCCGCTGTTTACGGGCGACGAGCAGCATGTAGATTAACGCAGTTTACTGCTCATCATCAGGCCGGCTGTGCTCTAATCAGTGTAGTATATTAGTATACTAGCAGATGAAGACTGTGTTCAGCGGCTTCTCCAAAGCACTCTGCCACTCACCATGTGGTGAGAAGCTTCTGGATGTTCCTGTCGAGTTCCCAGAGGCGACCGGTGCACAGATGGAGGTTAATTTTTGGGGGAATTGGGGGAAGGTGTGCCGAGTGAAAACCGCTCCAAAGCTGTATCTTGACCAAACCTCCAAACCCTGAAGAGAGCTCAGCTCACTGAGTCTCTGCTAACTTCACTGCAAATCGATGCTCACTGCAGGTGTCGTGTTGCTAATGCAGCAGCCAGAAATAAACTCCCAGAGAATCCACCTTGAAACCTGCAGGACTCTCCTGGATCCTGGAGATGTTCTTTAGTTTAACATAAAAAAAAAAAAAATGGCAAGCAAACTTAAGGTAACTTATTAAATACTAAATTGTGCAGCAGCAGTGCAGAGATGATGGAGGAAGTCGGAGTTGATCCTGCAAACCTTTTACCAATAAACCATTTCCCGCATTTTGCACATTAAGCCGTATCAAGTTCAAGTTTCCAAAGTGCAGTCTTCTTCAAAGTGCATCATTGAAAGGCTTTTGTGGGAGCTAAAACAGAAGAAAAACAGATGATGCTTTTGCAAGGACATTGCAAAAGAAAAATCCTGCGACGGCCGTCGGTGAGCAGGGAGGCCTCGCTGTGGATTTGGCGTCGGAGGCAGAGCAGCGTACGGCCTTCGCCTTCCGCAGACATCCGCAGACGCCCCTCCGTGACTCAGCGCTTCAAGCCGCTTCGCCGTCCACCCGTGTAACACAAGATCAGGGCCTCGGACAGCCGCCATTGGCTGGCGGTGACGTAACGGCTTGCATAACGCCATGTCGAGTGACGGCGGGCCACAGGGATCGCTCAGCGAGCCTTTTGTTGACTTCTGGCAACCTGTGTGTGTGTGTGTGTGTGTGTGTGTCTAATCATCAAAAGGCCTCATTGCAGTTCGTACCTGTCTGGGGAAAAAGTGTTTTCTGCCCAGCAACTCGCGGAATTAGCATCCAGGCTGCTGCTCTCCACCAAGAGGCTGCCCCTCATAATAGTGATAGTAATATAATGATGATGATGATGATGATGATAGTCTTCATAGGGCTACCACTCACCCTGGGAGAGGTATAGGTGCACCCTGACATCACAGTAAACTTACTAGTGAACATTTTCTGAAACGTGGGGCAAGCAGAGCCAGTAGACGACCGACTTTTCCCACCCTCGTTTTCACTGCCAGGATACAGACTCGGGTTACGATAGTAAGTTTAGCAGTAATTATTGCACCAGAGAGGAACCTTTAAAAGGCTAACAACAACAAAGATCACCTGCCTGTGTCCTCAGTACCTGTGTTAATCAAATTAGCCGCGAGCTAAAAAAAAAAAAAGAAATTCTCACCCTGTTGCCTCAGTGAGAAAATCCTCAGGTCGTGACGCTCCTGCGACGTTCTGTTGCCCTCGATTCTCTTTTCTTGTTGTTGTTGTTGTTGTTGTTGTGGTGGTTGTCAGCTCTCGTCTTAGCTTTGCTGTTATTAGCCGGGTTAAGCCTTTAATAGCGCAAGTGTGAGTCAACAGCGTGTGTGCGTGCGTGCGTGTGTGTGAGTTGTGCAGCATGTTGCAGTGTTTGCCGCCAGAGAATCACCAAGTCTCTGTGATTTGACCCGTTTCTGAAATGAATCGTTGACTTGTCGTCTTGAACCGATTGGAAGTGAATGACTCACTGACTCAATGACTCCCTCCCTCCCCTTCTCCCCTCTCTCTCTCTCTCTCTCTCCATCTCTCTCCCCCTCTCCCGCCGTGTCTCTCCAGCACTGCCAGTAACTCGAACAAGAGCACGCCCGCCTGCTCGCCAGTCCTGCGGAAACGCTCGCGCTCTCCCACCCCGCAGAGCCAGGAGGGCGACACCATGGTGGAGAAGGGCTCGGACCACTCCTCCGACAAGTCCCCCTCCACGCCGGAGCAGGTGGTGCAGAGGACGTACTCCCTGCAGTCGGCCCGGAGCGGCGGCAAGAACTCCAAGGTGAGGAGCGGGAGGAGCAGGAGCAGGAGGAGGAGGAGGAGGAGGAGGAGGAGAAACAGGAAGAGGTGGAGGAGGTGGCGCCTCAGCTTCACTCTGGCTCCTCCTACTGTCTGACTGCAGCTGTTGTTCGAAACTTTCCTGCAAGTTTTGTTTTTTATGATTTTTATGATTTTTTTTTTGGTTTGTTTGTTTGTTTGATTTTACCGAAGAAAGGAGAACTTGATTTCTCCACAGTAACACGATGCACCAGGACAGATGTCCCATTGTTAGTCGGGGATGCTGATGAGCCTGTTAGACATCAGGCAATCATCAGCACCTCGGCAGTCCATAGTGACTGAGAAAAAGTAAAGGAAAAAAAAAAAAGAATAGAGCAGGTCGGGATGACAACAGGCTGGATGTGCAAACCGTTGAATCTGTGACCATTTTAAAGTGTTTGACGGCGATAATTTCAGCCCTGCCGTAAACACAGTGCCCCCTGCTGGCCTGATATGAAATGTGGCACTTTGGTCGCCTGCCCCGGCACCTTCTCACAAAGCACCTTTTTTTCTCTGCTCCTCTTTCTCTTTCTCTCCTTCTTCTTCTTCTCTTCCTCCATTTCATCCACTCTGACACTGTTTGTTTGTTTCTCTGGCGCCACCAACCTGCTGAGTGCAGCATCTCACTGCCAGGCCAGAGATGCTGATGCTGTCGTGTGAAGCGTTGCCTCAAAGACAAGACCACCTGCTGTCACGTGGCGCTGGGCAGGCAACCAAAGTCGTCTAGTCCTCTGGCCAGGCCTGCTGGGGGCGCTGTGCTCAAGTCTGTTACAAGTGGTGCAAAGTTGGTTTGGGAATTCTCACTTAAATGTAGGAAATCGACACAGCGCTGCTTTAATTGTTATGTTGTTCGTTTACCTTTAATGCTAACAAGTGAACAGAACAGAGGAGCGCTTTAAAATAAATGAAATGTACAATTGATATCGACAGCAGAATTCTGTAGCATCTGACACTTTTCAGAGTGTTGCTGTAACTTCCCAGACCAAGAAAAACCAATGAGGAAAACTAGAAACATTGTTCAGGCGTTTACTCCTCCTCATTACCCTCTTCATCATCATCATCATCATCATCATCATCATCTCCTCCAACATCATCATCATCATCATTATGACCTCCCCCATCCCACCTGACCCCAGCGGTCCACTCCTCTGGGTGTCTAAACAGAACGCGGCTCTAATGTTTTGTTTGCTTCCAAAACGTTAGCAGCGAGCTAAACCCCCGCCGCTCGCCTCCTGTCCGCTCCTGGCGTGCACACCTGCACACCCGCACTCCTCACGCTGTCCTTCGTCCTGCTGCGTGTCACATGGTGACCGTCCGACGACAACTGTCTCTTTGGCTCTTTTGGTTCTTCAGATGTTTTCTTCTTGCAGTTGTTGTTTTCTTTTCTTTTTTTCTTTCTTTCTTTCTTTCTTTCTTTCTTTTTTCTTCTGTTTTGTTTCCCGTCTCTTTGTTTCATCTGATTGGTTTCTTTGTTTTTCTCCTGGTTGCATGCTAGTCTCACAAGCGACTTTCCAAAGTAAGCATTTCTCTTTTTTCTGTTCTGTAAATATCTCTGCGCCCACCTCCTGGCCCCTCTGTCCCACCTCCTGTCTTGTGAGCTGCCAGTGTCTGTCCTGTGGACGTCTCTCCCTGCCCACCAGCTTGCTGTTTGCTTTTTGGTTTCTGTTGTTTTGTTTTTTTTTGTTTGTTTTTTCCGTGCACGCTGCAGCCGTCACCTGCCTCCATCCGCAAGCCCCGCCCCCTTCCTCCATCACAGCAGATGGATGTTTCCTTTTGAACTGCAGAACCCACTTCCTCTCCTCCTTCCTTCTCATCCTGTCTTTTCCTTTCTGGTGATATGCAATGTGGCGATATTCAAAGTGCGCCCTCTAAAAATGCACCAGTTTGTATATTTATTTGTATGCAAAAAAATAAAAAATAAATAGAATGTTCTGCCTTAAAATAAGAAAAAAGAAAGGAACTTGATTATTCAGAATCAGTCATACGATCATAAAATGATGCATTTTATCTTATTAAATTTGAAGAATCATAACCAGTGTTTTTATGCAGACTGAACATTAATCTCATAATCGCACTTGCACCTGCGTTAAGCGTTGTGATCTCAGTTTACACCAAAAATTGGTTCTCACAACACGACACGTGACGTCTTGACGTGATGCTTTGACCTTTTCATCGTCGGATTTCGACCGTCATCGGCCTTGTGAGAAACTCCTCGAGGGCTCACGGAGGCACCTGAGCATCGAGTCGTTGATCCACTCGAGGTTTCTGACCTCTGGGATGGCATTTTGTTTTCTCACTTCTCTCTCCCAGCAGGAAAAAATTGTTTTCTAGAGCCAAAAACATTGTAATGTTGACCGTTAATGCTGCCGTGCAGTCACATGCCATATTAGTTTGAAGCCCCGCCTCCTCCAGGTGCACCTCTTGCCCCAGACTCAGTCTGTTGTGGCCTGGTTGTCACTCAGCTTGTTCGTCAGGTCGCGGCGCTCGCTGCCGTGCAGTTGCACAATCTGCTTCGCACATCTGATGACATCACTGTCATCTCTTTTTTTTTTTTTTTTTTGCCCTACATACACTGCTGCACTCCACAACGCACACTGCAGCGGTCACATGATGCCCCCCTCCTCATGGCGTGAGGTCGTCCCGGCAACGTGAGCCCGCTCACCCTGCTCCTAATCAAATCCAAATAACCAAGGCAGAGTTTTCAACCCAGGCCTGGCGGGGGCGCTGGGGGGGGGCTCTCAGCCGACCAATCGCAACGCGGCGACAATCAATCGCACTCCTTTTTTAGTGCAGCGTCCGGCCGAGGACTCACTTCCTGTCCGCCATTCCTCTGCTTCCTCCATGTGCTCATGCTGCTGGCGACAGCGTTTAACGCTTTCCCTTTTTGTTTTTCTCTTTAATTTTCCTCTTTCAGTACGACAGACTAAACCTGATTAAAGTAAGCATTTTCTTTCTTTCTTGTTGACATCTGACCCGTTGACACCTCCTCCCACCCCACTCACCCGCTGACCCCACCCATGAGATCCCGCCTCCTGGCCCTCCACTTCCTGTTTAAACCCCCCCAGTGATACTTTTAGCCCCACGTGTCTTTTCCCACCTTCCCACCTCCTCAATCGACAAAAAAACAGACAGTCAACTGTGTCACAGATATTTTATCTTGTAAAAAAAAAAAAAAAATTGTTTTTAAATTTGTTTGAGGCCAAGTTTTCATTTTCTTCTGAAAAATTTTATATTTTTCTGCTTGCTTGCACTAAAACATCCCCAAAAGTCATCTGTTTTTTCCTCTTCCTTTTCTTCTTCTCCTCCAATTTTTCACTGTTGCTGTACTTTTTATCATTATGATTACATAACATTAGTTTACATCACATAATAATTTGTAGTGTTAAATTAAATATCTGACAAAGAGATCCATATTATCATAAAAATGGGGGGGGGGTAATTGCAAACCCGACAGCCAGCAGGTCACAGCAGCTGCCAGCAGCTTTCAGTTATTACATTGCACTTTTTTTGTTTGCTTGCTTGCTTTTTTCTCATGTCAACACTCCGCTAAGCATCTCGGCCTCTCGGTGACGCAGTCACATGACCACCTTGCATTTGTTGACTCCTCGTACAGTCACGTGACGCAAGTTGTTTATTGTGTAAACGCTGGCGTCACGGCTGCACCGAGTCAGACGCAGTGACTCTGAAACGTCATCGGCTAATTTCCTCTGCAGCAGCAGCAGCAGCAGCAGCAGCAGCAGCCGCACGTCTCTGTCACCTTCAGGCCAGATTAGCCCACATTGGAACAGCACGCAGACACACACGCGCTCTCTCTCACACACACACTCATGGTCAGCATTGAAGGCTGACTGTTTATGTTTTTTCGTTGATGCTTGAGCAGCTTTTGACAGTTAAAACCTGAGAAATTCACAAATAAAACACCTTCTTTCATAACCACAAACATTCGGAAACAAACAAATAGGCGCCCCGGATGAAACACGTCTAAAATATGACTGAAATCCAAATATGATCCGACTGGTGTTTCTTTTTGCTCCTTTAAACAGATTGGAAATCACACTGTTGCCCTGTTTTCTCCCTCCTGCCTCTGATTATTTCCCCTCTTTTTCTCGTTCCACCCTGTGAATGGACTCCTGCATGTGTCATGGTCTGGGATTTAACTTGAAAAAAATAAAATAAGTTACTCTGCTGCCCTCTACTGGTGCACGACTCTAACAGACAAAGTAAAAAAGCCATTGAAATCAATGGAAGGAAAGTATGATTACGGTGGAAGCGCAAGCGTCTTTTTTTGAAGCTGTGGTTTTAAAACAAGCTTAGTGTGCAGCAGACTAGTAGGAATTGATGTGTTGCATTTTGCAGTAATGCAGGAGTTGCAGTGAAATTTCTTTCAGCTCCTCTGACGTTGGAGTCAGGTTTTCACCTCACGTTGTTCATATTTGATCAAAAAGTTTTTTTTTTAAAAAAGAGAGAGAGAGAAATAGAGGTGAACTGAGGTGATGAACTGAAGGACAATTTCACTTCCTCCTCCAAAGTTTTGTCCCTGTTTTTTTTTTTTTGCCCTGATCTGAGTGTGACATGCAGTTTGATTTTTGTGACCCCGCCCCCACAACCCCACACCTTTTTTTTTTTTGTATGCGTGAACTGATGCAAACCAAAGTTTGTGCAAGCAGCAAAAATTAAATCTGTTCTTTTCTTCTTCTTTCTCTCTCCCTCTCTCTCTCTCTCTCTCTCTCTCGCTGTCTCCCTGCAGAAGAGCCAAAGCTGGTACAATGTAAGTCCCGCCCTCTTTTTTTTCTTCTTCTATTTTTTTCTCTCTCCACATTTGTTGTCCTGTGCTCTCGTGTGTTGCTGTGATTTAGAATGGAGGGGATTATTGTGGGGGTGCTAAAAAAAACTTGTGGTCTTGTCCTTGACCCCGTTTTACTGGAGGCCTTTTAAGCCCCGCCCCTTTCCCACAGGCCGCTGTGGGTCAGTGGTCCTGCAGGCTCAGATTAGCCGGCAGCTTAAAGGAGCAACAGGTGGAGCTTCCCAAAGCAGCAACACGTGCGACACTGTGGTGGAGCGACGCCAACGCAGAGTCCTGCAGAGAAGCTCCACTGGGGGGGGGGTCAGTGACGTCATTACAGGGACTGTCCACTCTAATAGTTAGTGTAGTGTTGGTCCATGTTAACTATCTCTGAAATAAGACATTAAAGATAAAACTCTGCTCTCGCAGCGCATCATGTTGTTAGCAGCAGCTTCACGGATGAGCCGTTTTACTCCCTGGAACTTTGGGAGCTCTGACTGTCCAGCAGTTCAGTGATTCATGTTTAAATACCGCTTTTCAAAGTCAGTGTAGATGTATTTCAAGCCGCATAGTTCACGAAAATTGTTCCTGCATGAAATTACATGCGTTCCTGTGATTTATTTTTTTATTTTTTTTAACTACCTCGATTTTTTTTTTTTTTTTTTTTTTCTTAAAGCTTCCCAACACCAGGGTGTTTTGTTTTGGGGCTTTTTGTTCGTTTCTTTTTCAAACAAGCTGTGCCTCTGTCCATCCTTTGCTTCTTGCGCTCAATGAGTTCCACAGTTCTGGAAAATATTTGCTCTTTGTTTGATGTCTTTATGTGACCGCAGTTCTGTCTTCCTCCACAAGATGGAGCCCTGGCGCAGTTTTCACTCCCCCACACGCACTCCGCCGGGGTCTCGCACGCACATGTGTTCAGCTCGTGAACATGGTTTAAATAATGACTTCCGATTGACTGGAGGTGCTGTAGAGGCGCCTGCTGTGTTAACTGCGACCACACACGGAAACTGAAATGAGAGTGTTGAAGAAAAAAAACCTTCTGTGTTTTCCTGACGTTTTATTCCCGTTTTGTATTTATTATTTCTACTATTTTTATCCTCCCCTGTGTGAACACCTACCCTCCCCCCTCCCCCACCCGACTCCCGTCTCTCCCCAGCATGAGCGACAACACATCCTGAGAGTAAGCATGACCTGTATTCTTGTGCAACCCCTGGATCTCTCTCCGCCTCTCTTGCTCCGTGTTTTGGTTCCCGGACTGGTGGAATGAAAACATCCCTCCTGCCCGACTCTCATTCCATCCACCTCAGGCAGCAGCAGTTACCACCTGGAAACAAAATCAGGCTTAAGAAAAAAAAAAAAAAAATGAACCATGGCTCGAAATTTGGCTTGAACTATTTCTCGACGTTACTTTAATTTCTATAAAAGGTGTCGCTGTTGCAGTGTTACCGGTCCGAGAGGCGCATGTTTGGCCCTCCGCTGGCGGCCCAAAGCGGCGGCCAGGCGTCTAATTCTGGCAGGCGACAGGTGGTAACAGGCCCGCTGAGTTTGCTCGCTGCACTAAAACAAATCAACCAACTCATCTCGAGGGCTTCTGGACGAGCCGAACGGAGCATGGACCCCCCGCTGCTGCTGCAGGGGGGGTCGCAGCATGTTTGTTGTTGCTGCAGCATGACTTTCAGAGTTCATGCCTGGAGGAGTGAGGGGTGGGGTGGGGGCGGGGGGGAAGAAAGATAAAGCAGACAGCATTTAGTGGGTCAGAGTGGAAGAAACACGTCCAGACGGAATCTTTGAAGATCTTTCCTTCTAATCCACTGACGTCATTTCCCTCTTCCGAAGCATTTTAACATCTAACTGGTCGGCCGAGTCGCCTGCCGTCAACGCAATCATCATCTCATGCAAGGGTTCCTAAACGTAATCTCATCGTTGGGACACTCAGTGGGAGGAGGAACTGATGACGCTTTAAACTTAAACACGTCTCTCACTAACTCAGAAAGGAGGAAGAAGAAACTTCATCCTGTGTCGTCCACCTGTTGGTCCAAATCATATTTTTTAAAAGGACGCGCCTGGTGTTGCTCTGTTCGAGTTCTTTTTTTACTGCCACCCTCCTCCATGCTAATGCTAACAGAGTCTGCTAAATTCTTATCCTAAACTGTAATTCCTCGTAAAAGAAAACAGCATCTAAGAAATACCAACCGCGCCACCCTGTGGTTGTATTATTCTACTACTACCCCTCATATGTCTCGTATCCTTGTTTTCTTGCCTTTGGAGGCTGCTGAGGGGCCTGCAGGGAGCCGGTTTGTTTTGGCGGATGTGTAGGGCAAAAGCTATGACACCTAGTGGTGAAAAGGTGTTGATTCCAAAAAAATAAAATACAAAGAAAGAAATAGACAGAGTGACACCAGCCCCGTTCGAGTCCAGCGGGTTCCAGTACAGGGTGTTTTTTTTCCTCAGTCAGTCCTGAAACGGCGTTAACTCAAAGTAATCAGACCTTCACATTAGACTAACTGGAGTTCTAGAGTAGTTGAGATCGTGTGTGTGTATGTGTGTTCAGAGTATCTCTCCACGGCGATGATGACCTCCCATGGCACTGATTGCCCAGTGATTACAAACCAGCCGTCCTCCTGTGAGTTCTGAGCCTGGTAGAGACCCACGCGCTCTCCGCAGCGACCGACCAATCGCCTCGCAGCTCTGGCGTTGAGAAAAAGCTAATGGGAGGCGGCCGATGGGAAGGGCGCTTTGGATCGATTGGATCCACACAGATGGAATGTCGGCCGATTCCCCATCAAATCAAAACCAACTCAGTGTCTGTCAATAGGACACACACACACACACACACACACACACACACACACACACACACATCAGAGCGCTCCGTGCCAGTCTCCGCCATCCCCGACTGTTTGTCTCCAGAGTTAATATTTAACCTCCTGAACACTGGACGTGTCGTGTCGCGGCTCCACAATGAGCTCTTTCTCCTTCGGCGGCGGCGGAAGCAGGAAGTGAAAGACGACTGCTTGTTCTGGCAGCACCTAAACGTCCCTGAGGCCGGGACGACTAGCGGCTGAAGGCCGTCCTGCAGCCGCGCGCCAATGACCAGCACTGTTTTCCAGACAGGCCCAACAAGAGATTTTTTTTTTTTTTAAAGCTATTTTTCCTGCTCCACATTTGGCCTCCACACCCCTCGTCTGCTGAAAGCCGGCGCTGGGAAACCCGAGTAGAGGAAGTCATGTCTGGATTCCAGCGTGTGGGCCGCGCATTCGTTTCATCCAGCCGCAGCCAATCAGCTGCAAACTGCCTCCACACGGCTGCTTTATGTTTTTCACTGCTGCTCCCTGGACTCTGGAAATATCTCAGTTAAGAACTGTTGGAGGAGGAGGTGTGCGACACACATCATCATCATCATCATCATCATCATTATTATTAAGAGACTGCTGTAAAATGAGACATGGAGGAGACACACACACACACACACACACACACACACACACACGGCTCCAGTGGGTCCAGTCGTCTCTGATGTGTTTTGCAGATCTTGAACCTCCGTGAAATTTAACATTCCGAGTGTGTAAGTGCGTCACACTGACACACAGCCAGTAGTCGTCACAGTGAAGTTTTTGGGCGTTCACCAGGAGTGGCAAAAAACTTTGCTCTTTCGACAAATGCCACACGTGCGACGCTGCTGAAGTGGATTAATGGCCTTGGCTACTGATTAAGAAGTGGCTGCATCAGATTTAGCACACAGCTAATTTCAGTCTGCAGTCCTCATGCACAATGACAGTCATCATGTGTAAAGTGCAGATTTACTGCTGGTCAGCTCGGATGTTGCTTTGTTTTTGCGTTTTTTGGCTTTTACGTTTCTGTTGACAGTTTGCTGTTCAGAAAACTTGCAGATGAAGGAGATGACCTCCAGTAAACTGTGTCAGGGCTTGTGCAGACTTGTATCAGACTAGTACTACTAGCACCAGGAACTACTAGGAGTTGGAAGGCAGCTCTGGATTCCTGCGTTCTGGACGTCTGGATTCTGAGATTTTCGCCTCCGAGGCGACACAAACAAAAGAAGAAGTTTTCTGATGTTGCTGCCGTTGTTGCAGGCGGAGTTAACTGCGGGTCACGCTCACATCTGTTCCCCGTAACTCAATCACTGGAGGAGCTCTCAGAGCTCTCAGGAGCGCAATTTTTTTTTCTGGCTCTCCCCAGAATGAAAACACTGGTTTCTCCCCCTCAGGCTCGGCCCCGGTTCACCTCCTCGTACTGTAAACTCCTTCCTCCCGCTTTCGTATCTCTGTTTACCCGTCAGCGGCACTCAAAGTCATGTCGACGGTCGTAAAACTGCTTGGAAGCGCGGACGCACGCGAGGAGGAATGACGGCCAGAGGAGGGATGGGAGGCGGCGTGGAGGGGGAGGGAGGAAGGCAGGAGCTGCAGTGATAATAAAGGACTTGTTGGCTGGAGGGTTACTAGAGGGCAACGACCGTCACTCCTCTCTCAGTGTGTGTGTGTGTGTGTGTGTGTGAGGGAGAGAGAGAGGGAAGGAACGGCAGAGTGAGGCGAGGATCATGTGGCTGGAGTGTTGGAGTGTCCACCACCTCACTCCTGCTGGGAGCAGCAGCTTCACACAGGCTGCAGAAGACCCTCGACAGGAGCTCACGGAGGGAGCGGGCCGCCCTGGACGCTCTTTTTCTTTTTTACATATATCTATATATACATATACTTTGTTTATTTTGCGGGGATTGGAGGAGAAAAAACGACCAAAAACAACCTCGCATCCCAGCGTGGAGGCTGGAGCAGCGCGGGAACATGGACGTGTGTGAGGAGTGCAGCGTGTCGGAGTGGGAGGCGGCGCTGGAGCTGGACGAGGCGCTGGCCGGCTGGCTGCAGCAGGGTCCCGCCCGGGGCGAGTGGGGCTGGGAGTGGGGCTGGGCGGCGGCCTCGCACCTCCTGGAGGAGCCCGAGGAGCGGGAGCCCGAGGAGATCCCAGCTGTAAGTCCAGCCTAGGAGGAGGAGGCGGGAGGAGCAGGCGGGAGGAGCAGGCGGGAGGAGCAGGCGGAGGAGCAGGCGGGAGGAGGTCGGAGCCAACGGCTTGCACGTGTGCGAGGCCGGCAAGTCGTGTTGTATTGAGTTGTGTTGAGTTGCGTTGGTGGACCTTGCCGACCCCTGATTCTGCACAGGGCCGTCTGTTCTCACCGTGGAGGGAGAAGAAAGAAACCTGCCTTTCTTTTGTCTTTTGTTGTTTCTGCGCCGGCAGTTATAGTTTCCTGAAGCTTTCCTGCAAGGTGGTGAGGAGTGTGGGGTGGGGTGGGGGGGGTCATCTGGCACCGACAGGGAGAGTGGTGAGCATGTGGGGGTGGAGGGGGGGGGGTTTGTTTGCGTTTGACTGTTTGTCTGTTTGTTACCCATGCAGGCGCCTGCAACTAAAAAAACCACAGAATAATGCGAGCTGGTCTTCAGTCTTCAGTGCGCGGCAGCATGTGCAGCCAACGGCCTGCAGCTCCTCCACCTGCGCTTTCTTTCCTTCTTTCTTCTTTCTGTCTTTTTTTATCTTGAACGACTCCGGCGCCATGAATGAGGCGGCTGTGTGTGGGCGGAGCTCCTGCTTGCCAATCACGACGCATCCATCGCCAGTCGCACTGTCAATCAAAACCTCCCTCAGAGGCAGCAGCTTGGCTGGAAGAGCATGAGGAGATTGTGTGTGTGTGTGCGTGTGTGCGTGTGTGTGTGTGTTTCTGACTCTCCCTCTCTCTCTCCCTCCCTGCAGGTGCTGAGCCCCACATACAAGCAGCGCAATGAGGACTTTCGGAAACTCTTCAAGCAGCTCCCGGACACAGAGAGGCTGATTGTGGGTGAGTGGAGAGACCCTCAGGGCTGAGATCATCGCGGCCCCAGAGATGTTTGAGGGGTGGAGGCGGTGGAGGCGGGAGGCGGTTGGTGCAGGAACTGTGTGTGAGCATGTGGGAGTTCCTACTCAACCCATTTCCTGCTCGTTAGCTGCTTTTCCAGGAAGAGCGAACGGCTCCAATCAGAGTTCCCAGGAAATGCTCCCAAATGTGGAGCCAAGTAATCCTTTTATTTTTCGCCGACCCAAATTTTTTTCCCTCCCCCACCAGGCTCATGTTAATAAAGAGCCGACTGTCCGACAGATGGATGCAATCTTTTGTTTTCTAGACTTGCAACCCTTGTATGTGAGTTTTATTGGCCACTGCTTCCCATCACTCGTCACTCCCGATGCTTCCTGGTGGTTCTTCAAAGGCCCTTAAAGATCCCGAACGCTGCCTCGCATCATCATCACATCGTCACAACTACCCAGAAAATCCTCTCCAGTTGTCTGCAAAACAGCACAGTTAGCCCTCTGTTTGCAGCCCCCTGCTAAAATGAAGGGACCCTCTACGTCTTTGACTGGGCTGTTTTCACTAACCTGAGGGAGGAATCAGTCCCAGATAACCAGACCTTCTTTTTTGCTGACGTGTTTTTATGATCAGCTTTGCCACTAGGGGGCGACGGGGATGCTGTGTCTTTTTGTGTTAGTTGTGTAATGGCGGTGTGCCTCTGCTGTTCCAGACTACTCTTGTGCTCTCCAACGGGACATCCTCCTGCAGGGACGACTCTACCTCTCGGAGAACTGGATCTGTTTCTACAGCAACATCTTCCGCTGGGAAACGCTGGTAGGTTCGGCTGACAGCTGACCGGCAGGAAGTCCCGCCTCCACGCGTTAACGCCGCCGCGTGACTGCATGTTTTGTTGTTTGTGTTTGCTGCGCAGCTGACGGTGCGGCTAAAGGACATCTGCTCCATGACGAAGGAGAAGACGGCCCGCCTCATCCCCAACGCCATCCAGGTCTGCACGGACACTGAGAAGGTACCGAGTCGCCTGTTTGCACCGACTGCTGCTCAGCTGGACGACCACGTTTCCAAATCAACACTTCAATTTCCTTTTTTTTTTTTTTTTTTTTTTTTTTATAACTTTTTCAGCACTTTTTCACCTCGTTTGGCGCCCGGGACCGCACCTACATGATGATGTTCCGACTGTGGCAGAACGCGCTGCTGGACAAGGTTAGCGCCACCTACTGGTCCATTCTCTTCAGTTTTACCTTGTTTTATTTTTTTATTTATTTATTTATTACAATTTGTTTTTTTAAATATGTTTTTAATAATCTCTCTCCTGCACATTTTGCTCACGTCTCACTGTGATTGGTCGACAGCCGCTTTGCCCCAAGGAACTGTGGCACTTTGTCCACCAGTGTTACGGCAACGAGCTCGGCCTCACCAGCGACGACGAGGACTACGTCCCCCCCGACGATGACTTCAACACCATGGGGTGAGTTCTTTTAAAAAGATCAAAAATAAAAGTTTTGTCTGCTGATGTTGGTCAAAAAGCACATTTTTGGATGCAGAAACTGATTTTGATGCTCAGAGATACATTTGTTTTTGTATTTTTTGTATTTATTTTTATTTTTTTAAAGATACAAACAAATTAATTGTTGCACACTGGGCCTTTAAAATCTCAGTTTCTCTCCAGTTTTTTTTCATCAACATCAGCGGTGGATTTATTCTACAGAAGTGGGCTCTTTGCGATGCTTCATTATCGGTGTTATAAAGTGAGGGCTGGAAAAGTCTCGCTGTGTTCCATGATTCTGAGCGGCGTCTCTGCCGTCCCTGCAGCTTCAGCGAGGAGATTCCCAACGAGGAGAACGAGATCAACAACGACAGCTTGTCCAAGAGCAGCGCCGAGGCCAAACCGGAGGGCAGCCCCACCCTGCCGCACAAGAAGGCGGTGCCAAACAGCAGCCTCCCCGCCACGGCCAATCACGACAGCGCCATCGCAGTGAGTCCCGCACTCGCCCTCAAAATAAAGGAACGTCTCAGAACTCCTGAGCTGAATCTCCTGCCGTCGCCCGCAGTTTGACCTCCCTGCTGAGGAGTTTGCAGACTTCCTGCCGGACGGTGAGCTGCTGGCGGTGCCCCTAGTGGTGGAGGAGAAGAGCGGCGGCGGTGGCGGCGACAGCGCTGGGACGGGAGGCCCCGCCCCCTCGCCCTCCCTGGACCTCAACGACAACGAAGACCTCCCCACCGAGCTCAGCGACTCGTCCGAGACGCACGATGAAGGTACCAAACTCCGCTAAAGCTGATTTTCAGCCTGTTAGTCTTCGATGATTGTATTTTCGTTCTTCTTCTACTTTTGTTCTTGCATTTCCTTCCATGTTTGTTCGTAGTTATTTTCAGCTCGTCTGTGTTTGAGCATTTCTGCTGCAGCCAGAGACATTTTCATTCCATTTACATGGGTGAAAACAGCAGAAAACAGAAGAGAAGCAGAAGTAAAAATAAATTCAAGCTAAAAAAAAAATTTAAAAAATGTAGATTTTTTGATACATTTTTTTATATTATTTTTTTTAAATTTATACATATAACATATATGTATAAACATTTATATATCATATAGTGTTATACAACATATAACAGTCCATATAACTTTTTTCAAAATATAGATCCAAATACCCTGTAAATCCTGAGCTGTTCTTGACCCTTGACAGCTCGATGAGCGAACCTAAACACGTGTGTGTGTTTTTGCGCCCCCTGCAGGCGAGGTGCAGGCCTTCCACGAGGACCTGACGGGCAGGCAGCACATCAACGAGGTCTACAAGCTCAGCGTGGACAAGCTGTACGACGTCCTCTTCACCGAGTCGCAGTTCATGAGCGACTTCATGGAGCAGCGGGGATCTCAGGTCCGCCCCCGCACCTCAAGCCCATCCCCCTCCCTCCCCCCCGGCCCTCTGGTGGGTCTCCGTCTCACCCGCATGCTTCTGCTTTGTGCACGCAGACGTGGTGTATCACCCCTGGAAGAAGGAGGAGACCGGCAACCAGACCGGGAGATCATGTACACCATCTCGCTGTCCAACCCGCTGGCGCCCAAAACCTCCACCGTCAGCGAGACGCAGGTACGCACACTGATCCCAGGAGGAGGTTCAGTGGGAGAGAGCGGCCTAGGAATGTGAAACTTTGTAATTCAATTTTTTTTTAACAGTCAGCTGAGCGAGTTAGCAGCAGCACCAGGCTTCCTATTACTGTTGAACTGAACATCTTCCAGTCGAAAGTCAAAACATCTTCTCCACCGAGAAAAGCAGATTGAACGTCTTTTATAGTGAAATTCTGCCACTGCTGCGTCCGTGCTTATCTCCAATCTCTTGCACTCTTCCTCCCACTGTGTATGTGGGCTTTTCATAAACAGCAGATTTTTTTTACCTTGAAATCATCATTTCCTGGCACTACAAAGACTTCTTCTTCTCCAACGTCTTTCTTCTTCTTCTCCTTCTCCTCCTCCTTCCCTCTCAGACTCTGTACAAGGTCAGCCAGGAGAGCGAGTGCTACCTGGTGGACGCCGAGGTCATCACGCACGACGTGCCCTACCACGACTACTTCTACACCCTCAACCACTACATCCTCACCAGGGTGGCCAAGAACAAGTGTCGCTTACGGTGAGCAGCGGCGGAGGCGGGAGAAGAGCCTGATCTTTTAGCAGGCAGTCAGAGCGTTTTACCCCCCGATTCTTGCAATCCTCACGGGAACCGATGGAGCGGCCGCGCTGCTCGGAACTGTGCTTGATGCGAGGTGGTTCGGAGCAGTTTCCACGCAGACACGCCGTAGATGCTTTTGGTGTTAACTGGGGGTTTGGATGAGTTAGTTTGTCCAGGAGCGTCTTTGTGCTAAAAGCTGCAGTCTGTGTGGCAGGGTGTCGACGGAGCTGCGCTACAGGAAGCAGCCGTGGGGTTTGGTCAAAGGCTTCATCGAGAGGAACTTCTGGAGCGGGATCGAGGACAACTTCCGCCATCTCGGTAAAAAATGAAATAAAAAATATAAAATCCCAGTTTGTTTCCCTCCTGAGCCAAACGAGGAATCACTCAACCCGCTCCCCTCCCTCCCTGCCTCCTCCCAGAGGGGGCGCTGTCCAAGCTGGAGGAGCTGCTGACCGAGTCCCACCAGCTGTCGCCCAAGGCCAAGATGAGCAAGAACGCCACGCTGCGGCGGAAGAAGAGGCCCCTCCCCCACATGCGCAGCCAGCACCTGGACGAGGCGCTGAGCCCGGTGACCACGCCCACCGACGAGGAGGTCATCCAGAGGATCAAGCACGTGGCCGGATCCACGCAGACGCGGCACCAGAGTCCCGAGCACCACCACCACCACCTGCCGGCCGGCTTCGCCTTCCACAGCGTCTCCAAGCTGCTGCTCATCATCAGCTTTGTGTACGCTACACACACACACACACACACACACACGCTGGTAGTGTTGTAGTACTGCAGGTTGGTCTCGGTCTCCAGACCACTTTCGAAGGGTCTCGGGTTCTGAGGCGTTTTTACTGGGTCTGGTCTCGGTCTCGGTCTCAGACTGGACGGACCGACTGGGGATTTTCCATCAAGACCTGTGGAGACTCAGCCAACACTGCAATGACACGATAATAACAGAAAGGAATCCAGCTGCTGCTGTTTGACACCCAGCGTGACACAGCGCCTTATTCCTAGTTCGTTCATTTCTTTTAATTTTATGAAGCAAAGTTGCTTTTTTTCAAAACGGTTCAAAATAGCAATTATTAAAAGACACCTCGCTGAGAAGAGACGTTGCTGTTCCATTGAGAAGCAAACTTGGATTTAGAAAAGATGCTGGTCCTTTTTTTCTGTTTCGTTGTTATTTTTCTTGGATGTTTAAAGTCTCGGCCTGGTTTCCATCTCAACCCTCTCTAGTCTTGATAAGGTCTTGGTCTCGGTCGGTGTCGTCTTGACTACAACACTACACGCTCGGCGGTACTACGTCTGGCTTTTGGACTCATGCTGACACGACACTCATGCTCATCTTATGTAAACACTCAGTACGTTCACATGACCTCCGGGGGGCCATTCATTTAGCGTGTTTGTCTGACTGAAGACTGGAAACAGCCCTCAGCCAGTTTGTCTGTCGGACAGACGCGCCCACACAGACGAGCAGGCCGTCCAGTTATTTCTGTCCAACAACTTAAATGTAGGAGGGAAAGAAATGAGGCTCAGCAGACCCAAAAACAAGCAGAGCTGAGAGCTTGAACTACGTATCAGTCAGATAGCTGCGTTTCCATTACACTTTTTCCCAAAATATTCAATTCTATTGAACGGCGTGAAGCGCATAAGCCATAATTTCATGACACTTTTGCGATATGCCTCTATGTCTATATCGTCTGAAGAACCTCCTCATGAGAGCCTCCAAACCTTTTAGCCATATTTGTGAGGTTTTTCCAACTGTTTCAATGATCACTTTTTTATTGCCATATTTAGGTTTTGCCCAATTCTAGAGGTCATGGAAACGCAGCTCGTGTATTCCCCCCGCCCCCAGGTCTCGCATGCTAACAGTTAGCCGCTAGCTGGCTTTCTTCTTTTCTGGTAGTTGGTTCAGTGATGCAGTGAGTCAACCAGAGAGAAGCCAGATGCCGAGGAGATGAAAGAGAAGACGACTTGGTCTCAAGTTTGTTTATTGACACGAGCGAAGCAGTTTCTTCTCCTCCTTGAGCTCTCAGGCTGCGTTCCATTTCGCTCAGAAATTGGAATTCGGAGCGAGTCGCAGCGAGCGGCGCCACCATGTTTCTTTATCCGTGCATGTGAACGTACTGACACAAGTTTGTTCTTGTTTTTGTTTTGTTTTTTGTCCAAGTCATGAATCCATCCAGCGTTTCTGTGTGGCTTCTGTGGCGTGTTGACGGAATGAAATCAAAATGTTTGTTTGTTTTTCTTCTCTCTCTCTGTCTCTCTCTCTCTCTCTCTCTCTCTCTCTCTCTCTCTCTCTCTCTCTCTCTCTCTCTCTCGTCTCTTAATATCTCATCCTTGTTGTCCCGAGTGTAACCTCTCTCTCTCTCTCTCTCCTCTCCTTTCATTGCCATCCGTAGGATCTGTCTAAGGTACACGCCACCTACCATCAGCTAGCGTAGCCGGACTTGCTCATTAGCAGCGTGGCTAGCGTAGTGTCGTTGATCAGATTTGTGGCAGTTGTTGGTTTAAAAATAAAAAAAAAAACATGTAAAGTGGATGGTCAAAAAAAAAAAAAAAGCCTACTCACTTGTTGCTGGTGGCCTCTCCTGCAGCCTGGTCCTGCTGGTATTCCTCAACATGATGCTCTTCTACAAGCTGTGGATGCTGGAGTACTCGGCTCAGTCGCTGACCACCTGGCAGGGCCTGAGGCTGCACGAAAGGTACACACACACTCACACAAAGACACACAAACACACACTTATCATAAGCTGTGTTCCAGTTTTTCGCAAAATAAAATCGGTATTTCTAAAAACTTTCCACAAAGTACAATTGTGATTTGCAGGTGTTTCCATTGAATGGTGTGAAGCGCACCGCCTTTTAGTCATATTTGAGAGGTTTTTCCAAGTTTAGGTGATTCCATCACCACTTTTTGATTGCGATATTTAGGTTCTGCGCAATTTCAGCGGTCATGGAAACGCAGCAATAGTGCACGCGTACCTTTTCCATTCGTAGCACTACTTTATGTAGAGTAGCATGCACACACAGCTGCGGATACACACTCATGCTAACATGCACTTCACTGTATCCGCATCACTGTTGACCCCCCCCTCCCGCGACAGAAAGATTGCAGAGTTCCTGACATTATCCCCGCGTGTGTGTGTGTGTGTGTGTGTCAGCAAACTGCCCCAGACACAGATGGAGTGGGCGCAGCTGTTGGAGGCGCAGCAGCGGTACCACGACGCCGAGCTGCAGAAGTGGCGGGAGATCATCAAGTCGTCGGTGGTGCGCCTGGATCAGGTAGAGACGAGAGCGAGTGGGGGTGGACTTGGTCTCACTGCGTTCCCAGACGTTTTAGCTTTCAACCCAGAGATGTGAGAGTTTGCAACAACAAAAAAATGTAAAAAGAAAATGAGGACAAAATATCCTGACTGCCCCCCGGTGGCCGGCTGCAGTAAAGCTCCTCTGACTCTTGGAGGTCGGGCCTGTCGGGCCTTCAGAGATGATCTTTGTTTGGAACTAGTGGTCGTCTGAGTTCCTGTTGCCTTTCTCACATCTGGAACCAATCTCCTCTGACCTCTGACCTCTGACCTCAACAGAAGCACCGCCTCTCTGGTTCTACTTCTGGGTCGTCCAGTGATCAGAGTCTCTAAATCACCTTCTCGTCATACGCTTGGTTTGAAATTGAGGACAAGGTCCGAGTGCCCGACTGCGCTGAGGATCTGCCGCCTCATTGGCCGACTCAGACACGTGATTAAACACGCACCCGGACGGGCGAAGTGGGCCTGTTGGAGACCGACTCGACTCCCAGGGCTGAAATACTGAAAAAAGTCCAGAGGACAGTTTGTGCACATTGAAGAGTCTGGAAGTAATTAACTGTGTGACGACTGACGGCCGCGGCCTGATTGCAACTTGGGGGGTGGGGGTGGAGGTGGGGGTGGGACGATGATGTCGGCCAACTGCAGCAGCTCCAGCTCCGAGTGACATCATCAGCTCCCACGTGGCTCGCACGCAGCGCGTTTTCTGCTCCTCATCTTGCGAACATCTTGAAAAATGAAAGCTGACCTGGTTTCACGATTAATGATAAAGTGATGAACCACCTCAGAGGACACGAGGGCCGTCTCACCCTCGACCTCACCCGTCTCCCTGTCTCCCCCTCCCTCCTCCTGTCTCTCCTCCTCCAACAGATGAAAGACTCTCTGCTGAACCTCCAGCGGGGCATCGGGGCCAGAGAGTTTGCCTCCGAGGCCGAGGAGAAGCGGACTCGCTACCACTGACGTCCTCCGCCGCCAGGGGCCGCGCAGCTGTGCGACATGCGGCCTTGTGTGGGTTGTCAAGCCGTGGCACGCGGGCCGCGGCGGGGCCGGGAGGCGATGCCAGCGGTCCGGGCCTCTCCAGGATGAGACGCAGAGGGGAGGTGGCGGTCGTCGGCGCCCCCGACCACGGTCAACCAGTGCATTGTGGGAAGCCACCGGGGGGGCCCCCCCCCCCCGCCCCGCCCGGCCCCGCCCCTCCTCTCCCTTCCAACCATCCCAGTGCGTTTTAAGTGTTTTAAACCTGTGGACCAACCGTTTTCCCCCTTCTTCTCTTATTTTCCGGGGTTGCATCCCACCGGCCGCCGGCCGCGGCGGAGAGAGAGACGGGGAGAAACTAGTGCATGCGTGTAGACAACCTAGGCAAACGCCCTCAGTCAGTGTTCATGTGGTCCAGTCCCAGTCTGTGTGTGTCCAACCAAAAGAAGAGCAGGAGACAGGAAGGAGGCGGAGGAGGTGGAGGAGGTGGAGGAGGTGGAGGTCTTGCTGGCTTTCTAGACTGTTCCACACCCAGTCGTCCCCTAGGGGGCCTCGCTGCAGCGTCCTTCCCGGCCAGCCTTTCCGTGTGATCGCAGCACAGCGTGGCCCCGCCCACCCCGAAGGGAAAAACACTCCTTGTTTGGACGTGGCCTGTGTGGGTCTCCGTCAGGGGCTGGTTCCCTGTCCGGCCTGCACACACACACACACACACACACGCACACGCACACACAGACACACTCCTCACCTCAACGGCGCCCCCTTGAACTGCGTTACTCCTCGCCCGCCCTGCTGATGAAGTGGAATGTATCTGACGGGACATAAAGGCCAGACTGTGATCACATCATATTGGGAGGAAAAGAAAGAAGAGAGGAAGAAGAGAGGAAGAGGAGAGGAAGAAGAGAGGAAGAAGAGAGGAAGAGATGCTGCAGCCGAGTTCTTACGTGTTTTATGACTAAACTGTGACGACATCTCCTCCAAATGTTTCCCACTAGAAAGGATTCTATGGATATATTTGAAATATATAGGAATATTTCGTTATTTAATATATATTTCAAAATATACATATACATATATATATATATATATATATATATATATATATATATATATATATATATATAAATAAACATGAGCTATATTTATTGTTAATTTATGTACATAGAGAAATGATCAGAGCTCTAAAGCGGTTCAAGAATTTCTAACAAGACGTGTTTGTTTGTTTTTCTTTTCAACGATTAAGGAGTTTTAAAAAAAAAAAAAAAAAGGAACCAGTGCATGCCAGATATGTCTGTGACATGTCCAGTGTGCAAGTATGATTCTGCATCCGCGCCATTATGTTCGCGCACGCGTGTGAGTGTTGTGTGAGCGCGTGGACGCGTGTGCGTGTGCACAGTTGCGCGTGTGTGTGTGTGTGTGTGTGTGTGTGTGTGTGTGTGTGTGTGTGTGTGTGTGAGAGAGAGACATTTTTACCGTACTGCACTCTTCTTGTGTTTCTTAACTCTGATTTTACTGGCTGCTGTGCTCAGCCTGCCTTTTACTTTCTCTCTCTTTGTTTGTTTGTTTGTCTGTTTTTGTTGATGTCGATGCTGATGCCTCCTGACGCCACCTGGCATAAGCGCCACAAGGCTACCGTTTACAGTCATGCAGGTATTTTCTTTTTTTTCCTAAATGGCATATCCAAGTCACTTTGTGACTCGGTAAGGGTCCCGGGGCCCTTTGTGATGTCACAAAGAGCACTCGTACTCATGCTGGGTTAGTGACCACGCCCCCAGCCAGGTGTTAAAACCGCCCTGTTTTTGGTCCCTTCCAAACAGGTGGAAGGTCCTGGAGAGTTTAGCAGGAAGCTGTAAAAAGAGGGCTAAAAAAGCTGATTTCCGGAAAGTTGTTTTTTTTTTTTTCTTTCTTTCTAACATTTCAAATGAGAAACAAAGATCAGAAAATTCTATACATGGGACCTTTATGATACATGACACCATTTAGAGTATAAGTTTTGAAATATTTAATGGAGATCAACTCCAGGGAATTGATGCGATACAATTTGGAGGTCAAGAATTCAACGTCAGACAGGTGAAGAATTTTTCTCTGTCCATTTTTTTTCACCAAACATGGCCCCAAAACTCCCTTTTTTTCCTCTCCCTTCTCCCCGAAGTGAAAGTTTCTCACTTGAATGCAACAGAAGCATGATGAATAGCTGTACGCAACTAGATGGAACCAAAAGAAGACGGAGTAGAAATGTACCCTCATCAAGTATCATGTTGTTTTTATTGAGGTATTTATCATGTATGTCATGTATTATAGAAATAGAAATATATATATATACATATATATATATATACTGGATTGGGTGCAGTAGGAGCATCTGGAAAGAACTCCAGTGAAGTTTCCAAAAAAAAAAAACTTCCTTGTGTTGTATTGAAAAAACGAGACGGTGAAGCACTTTAAGGCCTTTTTCAGGTAAAGAATGAAAGAAGGAAGGAATTGTGAATGCAAAGCTGAATAATTTTTTTTTTAATAATAATAATAATAATAATATTATTACCGTGCTGTACTGCTGATTTACGGCACCCGTTAGTGCAAGGGTTGGATTTCAATGCTGCTAGTTCGTAGCCGCTCCCAAACGGTCCCTCGTGTTCTGCCCCCAATCAAACATGGCGGCGACGTCGTCGATCTTCCCAGTGTTTCCTGCTGCTGCGTGCCGGCCCAGATTTCACTCCTCAGGCTCGCAACCAGTCTGTGAATGTAAGCGCTCGGAGATGAGAGGAGGGATTTCTTTTTTTTGAGAGAGAGGATGGCAACGGATGAAGACGAGTGAAGTCGATGATACCGAAAATGTGAAAAGATGCGACTGAAATGCATTAAGGAGTTTTCAAAGTGTTCTCACTCCTCTTTCTTTTTTATATGTTTGAATTATATTTTTTACATCATGCTGTCGTAAAAAACGATATTTCCCAACTCTTAAACTACACTGGAAATCTATTTCTCTAATCAGCTGTGAAGCAGACCTCCGGCCAGATGGGGGAGCTCTTCCAGCGATCCTTAGTTTAATGTGACACCTTCCCAAACATTGTGCATTTTAATGATCTTTCGTAATTATTGCCCTAAAACTCAGCATTTCTACAAATCTGGCCATCGCAATTATTTTGTGGATTTGTTTTGTTTTGTTTTTTTCAATCTCCCAGTGATGATTGTAACGTTCCACGCCAACTCATTGACTGCGTTGATTGCCAGCAAGATATTAATGAATAAATCCCACCCACACGGCGAGGTGGCACCAGCTAACAGCCGTCTTAACACTCCGTAGGAATCAGACACACACACACACACACATGCACACACACACACATCAGAAAAAAAAACAACAGCTGATCAAACAGGCGGCAAATGTTTCTCTGCCAGCATCCTGGTGAAACGTGTCGAACCTGATCACAAACATTCTGCTGTCTACGTTTGCTTTTTTTTTTTTAAGTCGTTTTGATCTCTAGCGAGACTCCTAGTGAGATTTATACATGACATAAATTAACTGTAAGTATATGTTGTGTATATCTGCACACGCACACACACACACACTGACAACAAAAGAATCCTACCCGCGCTGTGCGTGGGGGGGTTGGGGTTTCAGCCCATGACTTTGCCTCATAGACTGGAGATGAAAAGTGGCTTTCTGGTTCATGTGAAGTAGAGGTTGGAAGTATGAATAAAATATATATATATGATATACAAAACATGTTGCCGTTTTAGTTTTTTGTCACTGTTGTTCCTGCAGTTTCCTGCCGAAGTCCTGACAGAGCTCGGCAGATGTTACAGTCGAAACAAACCAGGCACCGCGGTGAAATATTTATCCGCTGCAGCACTTGAGTGGAGACCAGGAGACTCCGGAGGGTTCGGAAGAATGACGTCAGCCGCTGTTATTTCCATACAGGATCCTCACAACGGTGGCGAGCGTCGGCGGGAGTGTGTCAGGTGACTTGTGGGCCTTTACAGCCTGATGTGGTGCTCAGAGTGGAAGCAGGTGAGTGACTTGGGGAAGCCAGAAGGAGCCTTTTTCTAGGTCTGGACGGTTTACTTCATGCATCCATCTTGAAAAGTGCCCACAGAAAGCATTTGGACGTTTCAGTAACACGGAAGCAACATTTTGGGAGTGCAAATGTGATTGTTTGGAGTTCCAATCGTCGAAGGCACTTGCGTTTCTCTCCTCCACCTTGACCTTTAACCGATGAGCACGAACTCCAGGGTTACGCCGTTAAGTTCTACCACATCTTCAGTCCAGTCTAACTTCTTCTCTGTCACTCATGGATTTTTGATTCTTGACTTTCATGTGTTATGTGTTCTCATCTGGTCATGTTAACACTTGTGATAACCAGATGCACTGTTGGTTTGAATGTGCAAGTCAGTCGTAGAAGATGCACAAAGACGGAAGATCTTTGTGCATCTTCTTCTTCTCAGGATCAGATTCATGTTGTTCTTTTTTTTTTTTGTGGTTCTGGGGCGTTGAACTTTGTAACGCTAAACTGTTTTTGCAGCAGCCGGATCGTCTCAGTCTGCACATCCGACCACATGAAGCCGATACTAAACGTGAGCTATTGTCGCCCAGTGATTCCAGTGCGTCTGACGGCCTCTTTCATCTCTGCGTATAAATCACGGCGGGCCACGTCATCTAGAATTCCCACTTCCAGCCGCTCGGCCTGGAATAACGGTCCTCGCTGGAAGTCCATTAGTCCGGGATGGGGGCGTGGAGGGGAGCTGATGGGGTGGATGGGGGCAATGAATCAAGGGGGATGGGCCGCCGCAGCCCAGCGGCTCCTCCTCGTCCAATGGAGGCTGAGAGTGGGCTGGTGGGGGGGCGGGGCTCCGAGGCTGCGTTTGACAGCTGCGAAATAAGAGAACGCCTCGCGCATAGATGGATTTTGGGGGGCCGCGTGCTGCTCGCAAGCCCACGCGCAAGCCCACCTTCTGCAGCAGAGGGATGGAACACGGCCCCTGGTAGCCCGTGAGCCAGCCCGGGACCGAGCGGACTTCCAGGGACGGTACTGGTCGGGACCCCGGGGGGGGGCAGGGGGGGGAGTCTGAACCAGCGCGTCTTTTGTTGCGCACACGCAGGAGTTTAGCGGCAGGAGAGAGGCTGGACATGCAGCGCGCCTTCTCCTTCCCGGTGACGGTGGAGCGCAGCCGGACCAAGGAGCGCCTGGAGGCGAGCCTGGCCGGCCTGTGCGAGCTGGAGCTCCGCAAGCAGCGGCAGGAGTGCCTGGTGCTGGGGGCCCTGGCCCTGGGGGAGCAGCCGGCCCCGGAGGGCTCCGGCAGGGGGGGCGAGCTGGCGTGTTTCAGCAGCTGGGGCCAGGAGAACCTCACACTGAGGCGCCAGCTGGTAAGAACTTTTTTTTTTTTTTTTGCCGAGTGTCTTTCGGATTCCGCGCTACCACACCCTGGACTGGGAGCCAGTCTGAGTCACAGCCACGCATAGTTCCGAGTGTCAGTTAATAGGAATCCGGTGACCGCTGGATGGACTCTCGGTCCGGGTTCTTCCCTTTGTGTGAAAGTGACCTCTTGTCTGCGGGAAGGCGGGGGAGGACGGGGGTGAGGGTGGGGGGGTTGGGGCGGGGTGGGGGGGGGAGAAAGGAAAAGTTGCTCAACTTGATGAATCGTCTTTCTGCGGCGCGTCTCTGCGCCTCGGGCCGAGATTTACGCCCGCAGGGATCGGACTCGGGGGGGAGGAGCAGCGGGAGTGTGACACGGAGCGACTCTTTAATGGCCCATTGTTCCCTCATCACGCACTTTTGTCGCGTTTACTACTTAACAAGCGCTTATTTGTGCTCCTTGGCGCGTCACAAAGGGGCGGATTGTGCCCCTCCAAACCGTTTGGTGCCGACACCGAGATGTTTTGTGCGTGTGCGCGATTTCAAAATCCCACCAAGCAGCAGCG
>CM020510.1:4547772-4557772 GCA_009823395.1 Thamnaconus septentrionalis | reverse complement strand
AAGATACAAAACACCTCTGTATTTAAAATTACATTGAATGTAAATTGTGGACATGCATATATAGTCATAGTTTGGTCTCATCAGGTGCAGACGTGACAGGAAGTCCGTTGTTGCAGTGAGGTTAAAAAAAGAATCTGTCGCCCTCCTGTCACCAGCCTGCTGGTCATGAGGACTGCTAATGAGGCCTGAGTGTCAACAGTGTGCGTGTGTGTATCAGTGTGTGTGTGCGGGTGTGTGTCTGTGTGTGTTTGGTGTGAAGCCACGTGGACCATCGTGTCTGACAGTGTTAGGACGTGTCGAATGATACTGTTGGACAACAGACCGAGGCAAATTATCTGGCAGGCTGGTGTGTCCAGTGTGTGTGTGTGTGTGTGTGTGTGTGTGTGTGTGTGTGTGTCACTTCCAAGTTTGGATTGCTGTCCGTTTCCTATAAGTGCAGTTACAGAACAACATTTAAACTAAGTTTCCTGGATACGTGAGATCATGGTGTGATGACTGAAACATGTACGACTCCTTCCACAAGGTGGCGATATGTCCAATTAGCTTGTCAGAATTCTCTCGTTAGCCGACGTTTTGGGACGGCAAGCCTGCAGGACTAGGGTCACGCTAGCCAATCACAGCAGGGTACCTGGTGCGGGCCGGGCTTTTCGGGCGATGACTCAGTGAGGAGCCCCTACGCAGCCTACACATTCATTCATTGTATCAACACAACCAAGCAGACCACCTACATCTCTGTAATTGTTCGTTTTCAACTGCAAATTAGTTTGGCTATGCTAGTTTCACTAACCAAACAGCCAAGCAGCAATTTCGCAAGCAGTAACAGGTAGCATGATGTCTTCTTCTTCTTCTTCTTCTTCTTCTTCTTCTTCTTCTTCTTCTTCTTCTTCTTCTTCTCTTCTTCTTCTTCTTCTTCTTCTTCTTCTTCTTCTTCTACTGCCACGTTAGCAGTGTCAGCAGGCTTCTGGGTGAAAGATGAGGCCACTGAACTGTAAACACTCAGGGGTAAACCACGTCCAAACCACGGTTGTCTGGGTGTGTTGCTTCAGTGTCATCATTATAAAATTTCCGATGCGGAGGTACAGTTTGTGTTTACACGCAGTGTAAAAAGGAGTTGGACTGTGGGACTCTGAGGCTAATGTAAAGGCACGGTATGAACGACCACTCCTATTTATACAGACAGTACATGTATGTGTGCAAGTTGCACAAGGCTTCTTCTGACGCACGCACGCACGCACGCACACACACACGCAGACACGCTGAGAGGACAGAACAGCCCCCTGCCCTTCACGGAACCTTGAATTATTCATGTTGCGACTCACCGCCGGCCCTCTCAGTTTGCTTACGCAAGAGGCTGACAGATATGGATGGGCCGCCGCTGCTCGCCGCGCTGACCCGCCACGGCCACGTTCCACTTTCTGTCGCTAATGAGGAGGAATCCACATCTGGCTTGTGTGGGTTCTTGTGCGCGTGTGTGTGTGTGTGTGTGTGTGTGTGTGTGTGTGTGTTTCTATGCATTCAGGCCATCATTTATCTCCGCCTTCCTCGATGTGAGAATCTTTCACTACAGGGGCTGTCTTGGTGAGGCCAAGAGTCGCTAAGCTACGATACCCCCCCCCCCTTTGCAAACGTAAACATTTGCTCATCTGTTCTCGCAGGTGTCAATTTTGTGAGCGCTGCACCAGAGAAGGTTGTGAAGCTGAAGAAACGTTTGTCAGCCGCGTTTCCGCGTTTGTGTGTCGGCCGCTGCCTCCATCAATCAGCAGGCGCTGTGTGTACTGTGTGTGTGTGTGTGTGTGTGTGTGTGTGTGTGTGTGTGTGTGTGTGTGTGTGTGTGCGTGTGTGTGTGTGCGTGTGTGTGGACAAAGGACCAACTCCTCAAGACTGATCTGTGCGTCTGTGTGTCTGTGTGTTCCAGAGCGCCCTCCAGAGTTCGCCATGGGGACTGATGCAGGCGCTGGAGCAGCAGGTGGGCGAGCTGAGGGTCGACGCCGACGACGGCGCCTACGACGCAGCGCCGGGGGACGCCAGCGACAGCCGACCCAGTTCAGGTAACATCTCCAACAGCCGCTTTGTCTTTATCGCAAAGTCCAGCGCGGGCAGCTCCCAAAAAAAAAAAAATCAACTGTCTGTAAATCTGCTTCTCTGAAGCCGACAGAAGTGAGAAAAGTTTGTGCTTTTGTCTGCGTCACTTTGAGGGAAAGCCTGTGTTAAAAACAGGCATCGTCAGGGCCCTCTGTGACATCACAAAGGGTCTGCATATCTTCCAAACATGTCTCAGTTGGAACAGGAGGCTGTAAACACAGGGCTAAATATGATTTTGTTTTCCTGAACATTAGCTCAGAGTTTTTCTATATGGTTCGTGCTCGTCCCACCGTGGCCGCTCTGAGTGCATCACTGGAAGATGTTTAGAGAACCCAGTCCACTTCTGACTTTTGCAGTCTTTCATCTGCCCATATTATTGCTTCACGCTCCAGTTACTGGCAATTTGGGCCTGTTTGTGAAATGTGGTCCGACGCTGGCCTGCATCTAGAGTGCATCGTGCATATTTTTAGACTGACGGAACGGTGGATGAATGAGCCGCTCGTCACTCCTTTGTGGTGTTTTCCTTTCTTTCTTTATTTCCTTCCTCCAGGTTTCTTTGAGCCCAGCGAGGGGCAGTCGCCCAGAGGAAGATCTGAGCCCACGGAGACGAGTCCCGTCTGGGCTCCCAGCAGCGACAGGCCCAAATCTGTGGGTGAGTTGAGGTGGAGGCTTCTGCCTTATCAGCAGTCAGTCAGTCAGCAGTCAGTAGGAACTAACTGCCTCATTTCCTTTGGGTTAAATAAAGTACTTATCTGTCTGTCTGTCTGACTGACTGTCTGTCTGACTGTCTGTCTGTCTGTCTGTCTGACTGACTGTCTGTCTGACTATCTGTCTGTCTGTCTGTCTGACTGACTGACTGACTGACTGTCTGACTGTCTGTGTGCCTGTCTGTCTGTCTGACTATCTGTCTGTCTGTCTGTCTGACTGACTGACTGACTGACTGACTGTCTGTCTGTCTGACTATCTGTCTGACTACCTGTCTGTCTGTCTGACTACCTGTCTGTCTGTCTGACTGACTGTCTGACTGTCTGTCTGTCTGTCTGCCTGACTGACTGCCTGATTGACTGACTGACTGACTGACTGTCTCTCTGTCTATCTTTCTGTCTGACTATCTGTCTGTCTGTCTGACTGTCTGTGTCTGTCAGTCTGTCTGTCTGTCTGACTATCTGTCTGTCTGTCTGATTGACTGCCTGTCTGTCTCTCTGCCTGTCTGTCTGTCTGTTTGTCTGTCTGATTGACTGCCTGTCTGTCTCTCTGTCTGGCTGTCTATCGTCTCATCTCGCAGGTGAACTCCTCAGCGGGGAGCCGGTCCTGCACGGCACGCTGCCTCGCTCCTTCTCCGCTCCGTACCCGCCTCTAGAGGGCATCGCTGAGGAGGGAGCGCCCGTGGACTCCTGGCAGTGGGAGCAGGCCTGGCAGCAGCATCATCAGCAGCAGCATCAGCTGCAGCAGCAGCAGCAGCAGCAGCAGCAGCAGCAGCCGCCTGCGGAGCTCCGGCTCAGCGAGGAGGACTACCAGCAGGTGGTCCGGGTGGAGGGGTACATCCTGAGCCTCATCCAGCGCCACATGCTGGCGCCGCGGCCGTGCCAGCCCCGCACCTCCCTGCACCCGGGCCGGCCGCCACGCCTGCCCCGCCCCGGGCCACGGCCCCGCCCACAGGAGGACCCCCTCGCTGAGCGCCGAGCAGCGAGCCCCCGAGCCCCACGTGCTGCCGCAGCTCGACCTCCCGCCCAACCCCCAGACCCTGGGTTGGGGTCGCGACCTCCTGGAGGGCGGGGCACCCCCCCTCCCCCTGGAGGAGGACTGCTACCTGGCGCTGGCCTACGCCCCGCCCAGGCCGCACTCCCTGACCGAGAGGCTGTCGTCACCCCCGCCCCCCCTGGAGGCCCCCCAGCCGCTGCCGCCGGCGCTCCCGCCGCCCCCCTGCTCCTCCTCCGCCTCCCCCTCCCAGCACTACTTCCTCCCGCTGCCGCCGCCGCCGCCGCCTCACAGCAAGCACAGCCTGGTCAGCGCTCAGTACGTCCCGGTCCAGGGCTGCCACGCCCCGTGCGCTCCCCCCGCCACTACAACGCGGAGCAGCCCAAGCACGGCCGCACGCCCGCCTCTCCCGACCACCCGGCCGCCAAGTCCAGAGGCTCCAAGAGGAACCACGGCCACGAGCGGCAGCGGGCCAAGAGGTCCGGCGGCGGCGGCGGGCGGTGGCGGTGGTGGTGGTGGCGGCAGCGGCGGCAGTGGCAGGGCCGGCCGCTCCCAGTCGGAGAACAGCCTGCTGGGCCAGCGGGTCCTGCCAGAGCGCCGCTACAGCACCACCGAGAGGCACCAGGGCCGGGCCGACCCTGGCCAGAACCAGGGTCCGACCGCCGGGCAGCACCGGCCCACGGCGAGGGCCGGCGCTGGTGCTCAACCTGGAGCTGAGCCAGGACGAGGCGGGCGCCGGCCGGCCCCGCCCACCGCCGGCCCCACCGCAAGGCTCGCCACGCCCACTCCTGCTCCCAGAACCAGACCCAGAACTACTACCAGCACCACCATCACCATCACCACCATCAGAACCACCACCACCACCAGCAGCAACAGCAGCAGCAGCAGCAGCAGCAGCACGGCCAGCGCCGGCACCCGGACTACCAGCTGAGGGCGCCACTGTGCCAGGAGGAGGAGGGCTACGGCGGCGGTGGCGGCGGCGCGGCGGCGGCCGAGTCCGAGTCCAGCATGAGCGAGGTTTACTCTCCGGCCTCCAGCTCGCTGTCCAGCGACTCGGACGAGAGCGGCGGGCTGGTGTGGCCGCAGCAGCTGCCGCCGCCGTCTCGCCTCCCACCTCCTCGTCCTCCTCGCCGTCGCCGCAGACCGCCTCCGCCGCCTCCTCCTCCTCCGCCTCCGCCACCGCCGCCGCCGCCGGGGCCGCCACGGCGCACAACCCCGCTCAGCCCAAGGCCTTCGTCAAGATCAAGGCCTCGCACGCCCTCAAGAAGAAGATCCTGCGCTTCCGCTCGGGCTCCCTGAAGGTCATGACCACCGTGTGAGGAGCAGGTGGGACCTCTGAGAGACGATGTTCTCAGCTTCTTCACGCTTTAACGCTCTTTTCCCGTCTGGCTTCTTCTGTTAGCAGCAGGAGCGGTGAGACGCTAGCGAGCTAGCACTAATCCCAGAGTGTCAGCCAGATGTCGTCTGTGTGTGTACATGGTTGCATTTATCCGGCCGCTGACCACCATTAGACACCAGACTAATGGCCACTTTCCTGTTCCAGCTCGCCATCATTTTTTGCAATGCGAAGTTCGGACGACGGGCGACGACGCCACTGAATTTGCTGCGTTTGTTTTCCTTTGTCTGTAGAGGCCCAGCGAGTTGATTAATCACTCTCTCACCCGCCACCCAAAAAATGACTGAGTGAATAAATAAATATTTCCTACATTACTCAAGTTGACCAAACTTTGAGTCTCCGAGACGCAGCTGAAGGCTGCAAGATTTGTGTTGCTCCTTATGGCTTATCAGAGGAATGCAAACTTCTTTTTTTTATTGGTCTGAGAATTCCTGAGGTTTTTTCCAGCTTGTTTCTTGTGTTTTGTTACTAATGGAGGGAGGACAAAAGGAACGCCTCACTTTTTTTTTTCATTTTAATTTCTTTTCCGAGACTGACTTTTTTTATTTATTGATACGGATCCTTTGTGTTCTTACTTATTGTGAACTTGAGCTGATTAATGAAACATTTGGGTCGAACCGCCTCCATTTTCTCGCACTTTCAGCTCGTAAAAGTTCACTGAAAAAAAAAGGATGCAGCTTCTCGTCTGCTGAGGCGAGAATCTGTACTTCGGAGTGAGTTTGCTTTTGCTTTGCCTCGCAGTTTGGAATTCCTTCGGGCTGATTGCAGATCCCTACGCGGCGAATCCCTGTCTGTGCCGGGTCGGACTGCAGCGAGCAGCCCCTCACCTCTCTTCTCCTGCCAGCAGCCTCAGGCTCCAATAGTATAAACAGATGTCTGTGAGTCAGGATTTAGCAAGAGGCCACTGAAAGGGGGAGCAGGATACATGCATGCATGCACATATAGGGCGTCCATTCGCAAAAAGGGGGGGTCCTCTCTGTAAATATGTATGTGTTGTACATACCATCACGTGGCCTTGTTTTGGATGAATGTAGTTTGGAAAAAAAAAAAATAAAGGCAATTTTTTTGGGCTCGTCACTTTGCTACTCTAACACTGCTGTCCTGCTCTGGTTTTTGTTCTCAGAGGTGCAGAGGAGTCCAGGTAAGACTTGTTTGTGCTTTCTTTCCTCTCTTCTCTTTTCGCCACCTAAGTCTTTGGCACTGAAGCGGTGGGATGAAGATTAAAAACACTGCAACATCACTATTGTTCTGCACTTGGGTGGTGGAGTGTGAGTTTAGCTCCCTCAAGTGTTCAACTAGATGTACCGCGATTATGTCCTATCGCGGGATGGATTTAGGGCGACCCGGCGTGACTTCCCTCAGACGGTCCGTTTTAACTGTCAGACTGTGTCAGTGTTGTCTTTGGATTACATAGTTTTCATTCAAGAAACCAATATTGTTTATTCAGTGTACTATTAAAAAAAACAAAACATTTTGATTAATATGGTTAAAAAAAATTTACCTCATTACAATAATTCAAATAACTTTTCAAGTCGATTACAAAAACAAATGAAGGAAGGAACTTTGATGAGGAAGAAGAATTTTTCTACCTCTTCACCCAAGAAGAAGAGCAAATGTTTACTTTTTCTCAATTCCTTTTGTTGAAAATAGTCTTTCAGATGTGGAAACACTGCCCTCACCTTCGCAGGTCACACACCCAGAATGCACTGTGGGAAATGTTGTTTGCTTTAGGACAATCTCACACCTCCCTAAGATCTTTCCCACATGAAGAAGACCAGACGTGAGTGTGAGTCACAGATCCTGACCGTGGTTGCTGTCCGTTTCAGAGAGCATTCAGAGAAAAACACTGCGACACGTCCAGTCTGTCACAACATGTACATTTCAGTGCAAAAAATAGAAAGCGGAAGTGGTAACGATGTAGTTGCGTGAGTTAATGCAAAGAGAGTTTTGAAATTTCTAAAAAGTTCCTGTTTTTCGCAAACAACAAACAGTCACTCTGGGTGACGTTTGCAAAATTACCTCTGCAAAACTAACACTGCTCACTCCAATGGGAGTTTATCACTCGCTGTGTGTGTGTGGGCGGTGACTGATAACAAGAGTTCAGATTTTTGTCATTTCCTTCCCATTGCTGGTGCTCTTGGTATCGTTGTTGGTGACGCTGACCCTGGCCGCCGGCTCCTCGCTGATGAAGTGCAGCATGTTTCGCAGCGACCGGCTCATGCTGTCCTTGAAGCCGCGGCCCAGGCACACGTAGAGCAGCGGGTTGAGGCAGCTGTTGAAGTAGGCCAGGCTCAGCGCCAGCGTGCTGGCCAGGTAGAGCTTGGGTCTGTGCTGCGAATGCGGGGGTATCACTAGGTAGAGGAAATCCGTCACGTGCAGCGGCAGCCAGCACAGGAAGAAGCTCAGAATCACGGCCGCGATGACCCGGCGGGTCTTGTTGGAGCGGCCGCGGGAGAGCTGCCCGCCACCCGCCGCCGCCTTGCGGTACACGACCCAGTGGCAGACGACGATGACCAGGAAGGGGAGCAGGAAGCCCACCAGGAAGCGGTAGACGGTGATGAGCCAGGCGCTGAGCAACGTGTGCACCGCCACGCACTCCCGCTTGCTGTCGCCGGCTTTGATCTCCTTGGTGTAGATGAACTGGGGGGTGCTCCCGAGCAGAGCCAGGCACCAGACCAGGACGCAGCCCAGGGCGCCCTGCCGCGGCCGCCGATTGTTCTGGCACCAGACGGGCCGGCTCACCATCAGCCAGCGGTCCACGCTGATGAGCGCCAGCTGCAGGACGCTGCAGAGCATCACCAGGTAGAAGACGCTCTTGATCAGCGTGCAGGCCAGCGGCCCAAAGTGCCAGTGGTCGTCATGGGCCAGCGGGACCATGAGCAGGGGCAGCGAGAGGCAGCAGAGCAGGTCGGCCAGGGCCAGGTTGAGGAACCAGAGGGAGGTGACAGAGCGCTGCATGCAGAAGCCCGTCACCCAGACCACCACGGCGTTCCCGGGAACGCCCAGCAGGACCACCAGGCCGTAGAAGACCAGCGTCGCGATCTGCAGGGGCTGGATCTCCGGGGCCGAGATGTCAGGGATGTCGGGTATACTGTAGTTGGGGTACGACTTGTTCAGCAGGTCGTAATAATCATAAACCAGGATGTCGTCCATTGTTGCCTCCAACTGTAGGTGGGAAAGAGCTCAAAGCATTAAAACAATGAGGTTTTATATTACACATCTTTCAAATGAGTTTTGACACCAAAAAAATATTTTTTGTTTGAGGTCACAAAATCTTTTTGTCAAAGGTGTTTTTTTTTATCTTTAACAAAAGTTTAACAAAAGTTCTGTAAAATGTAAATATCTACAGTGGGGGGGAGGAGGGGGGGAGCAAAAGAAAAGACAAAAAGTCAAAACGACAAGCTGAAATACCAGGTACTCAATATATCAATATAATAAATTAACTAGTAAATATGATTTTTATAAAATTCATTCCCATATTAACTGCTGCATGTCAAATGCAACATTTTTCAGTTCCACATAGTATAATCACAAAGTGATAATTTGTTGATCAGTGTGTGGAGGAGTCCAGGATTCAAGGTTATATCAACAGTGAGTTTTAGTTTGCTTAGTTGTTTTTTTTCCTTTGCTATTATGTTACTGATGACTAATCGAAATGAATCACCATGCAAGGGAACAATAAATTAGAAGTAAGAGAAATAAGTGAACCATGTTGCGGAATAACCAAAAATGAATTAGAAAAGAGAACAATCCATAATGTGGATATACATATGTATGTGTGCATATATATGTGTACGTACTGTATATGTGTGTGTATATATACATACATATACAGGTACTACCCGAAAAATTAGAATATCAAGTAAAAGTTGTTTTATTTTGCAATTTAACATAAAAGATGAAACCAACAAATTTTATTGAGCCATTACACGCAGATTGACATCTCAAGCAGTTCCTTGTTGTAACTTTGCTGATTAAGATTTTCAGCTTATTAAAACCACAAACCCACAAACTCAGAAAATTAGAATACTGTGAAAAGCTTCAGTTTTGTAGCTTCAAAGAGTCCAAAGAATCCAAAACACCTGCAAAAGGGTCCTGAGCCTTTCAAAAGTCTGTCTTGGGTTGGCTCAGAATAGTTCAGAAATACAACAACCTTTTCAGGAGATTCTAATTTTCTGGGTAGTACTGTATATACACCTACATACATATTTACACATACACTCCCGTAGAGAGTTAAAATTCTTTTATGAAGATATCTTGACTCACCATTGCATCAATGTTGCATCCACGCCGTCAGCAGAATCTCTGCTGACCTTCTTCAGTTTGGCAGCTTTTAACACACAGACACGCACTACGTGCATGGGCCGCCCTCCAATCACACATCCTCACACACTCTTGCACAATATATTTCCTTTTTTTTCTTTCTTTTTTTTAAGAGAAAGGTCTCTCATGTGAAAAATTAAATAGGGCAGTGCGATTTCATCCGTCACTGTCATCAGTAATTGTCAAAATAATTGATTTTAACATGATTATATCAATATATATAATATGCATACATAAATGTAATATCTATGTATAATATGATTGTTGTAGCAGTATAATTACTGTGGAAAATCCCTGACCTCCTCCTTGCACCTTCATACTTCCCCCTCCTCTACCTGCATCCATCACGGCCAAGGAGGGCGGAGCTTAAGTGATATAGGAAGCCAGCTCTACACTGTCACACCCCTTTTTCCCTGAGAACAAAGGAGCTGGATGGATGGATGGATAGATGGTGGATGGATGGATGGATGGATGGGTGGATGGTGGATGATGGATAGATGG